>OZ023156.1:13239452-13799452 GCA_963678695.2 Diplodus puntazzo | reverse complement strand
GCACTAATGCAAACCTCTTCCATGTAGATATTATTAGTCACTGTTTGCTTAGCAACCACAACACATGTCTGACATTTTTGTACAATGAAAGTGTTTTGCCCAGAGTTTATTTTATTTTGGCTGCGAGGATTTATAAAAGGAGAAGAGGACTGAAAGGACACAGGCAAGGTCTGTCAGTATGATCATTATGTGTGGCGCTCTACGTCACGTGTGTTGGAGTTATGTTACACTTATATTTTTGGGGCAATGTCGACGTCACAATGGAGGAGACGGACGTCTTAGAAGCAACTGTTGCAATCGCATGTTTAATGCATTGTGAAAAATGGCTTGCAACTCTATTTTTGGGTCAATACCGCCCTCAAAAGCATATCTATTACTGTATATTTTATAAAATTGAGCCTGTCTTTCTGGTTTTAAGATCAATTTAATTCATTTTGGGGTAAATGATCCCTCTTTAACACATCAAAATGTCAAAAGAAAAGACAGAGGGAGAGGGAGAGATTAAAGATTTGAACAGCAGGGGGCACCAGTCATATGCAAGGATTAACTGATGACCATTGTAACAGTCACTGAGAGACATATTAGAGTACTGTTTAGTCACTAGGAGAGATCAAGTAAAATATAAGAAATGTCTGCAATTTATTTTGTGGATGGCTTATTGTTAATATGTTCTTAGTCTGCATTTTTCCTATTTCTTTCATGCATAATACTCCAAAACGATGAGCTGCACAGCGTAATATGTGTCAAGGAACTAAATGTCATTGCATCTTCTGTAAACACTGAACAGAAATCTTAAAAAGGCTCTACAGGCACTGATCAGAGACCTCTCGGTGCAAAATTAAACCTGTACAAAATCCTCAACGGATGACTGGATTCTTGCTACTTCACTCAAGTCAAATGTGGCTTTTGGCCGTCTGCTTACACTGAGTGTAACACAATGGAGCGACATGCAAGCCTGAGGGAGCTCAGCCAATATCAATATATCACCTCAAGTGCCACTTATTCTCATTAAAGGGATACAAATGTGATGAAACTGCAGGCTAACAGCTTGAAAATCATTATCACATTCACTGCCCCACAATGCAACTGAAAGTGTGCAGTTTATTATCAGGCAGTCCAGCAACGAAAATCAGTGCATGTATGCGCACAGATGGGGCGGCCGGCCAAATAACGGGTAAATATAAAACATTTGGACATCACTTGAAGATATAGTCAAGTAATTTTAGCAAACAAGGCTGCTATTACTCAGAGTTGGCACTCAGCAATTTTATCAGTAATTCTGCAGAAAACGACAAACTGGGGGATTATCATCTCACGCGTCCACTCACACAAATGTATGCTTTAAATGTTGTCTAATGGTGCGGTTTGTTCCCGAGGACCAGTAAGTAGTGTCTGAGCACTGCAGACAGTGCCAGCTTTCTTTCTTTTTTTTTTACCAAGATATCAAACTAGAAATGGATGTTTCAGGAGCTGATTGCATGAGCAAATGAAAAATGTGGTGCCCTGTGTGTGTGTGTGTGTGTGTGTGTGTGTGTGTGTGTGTGTGTGTGTGTGTGTACTGATACATCTAAAAACACTTTAATTAAGAACATACATATAAGACAAAAAATGCAATACTGACCATTTTAGACATCTTGTATTCAGCTCACTAATATGATTTCTGCAGGATGTCCAACAAACGTTTTGTCAGAACATTTAAAATGCATCTTTTTCTGTACGCTGCCACAGTATCGTCATTTCAATGGTGCAATGTACAAACACATATCTCCACAGGAAGAGGTGTATATTAATCTCAAACAGAGAGATATCCTGATGGACAGAGGCTTTTGTGTTGTGTTAAAAAGATTAGCACATGTATATTCAAAGCTGTAATGATCTCTGAATGGAAAACTGATCTCACTGCCTGCGTAAACACATTAATGTACCAACATAGTAATACACGGGTCTTATAGCAGAACCCTGTGTATCACAATGACAACGATTATCCAGATCTCTGCATTCTTAGCTTGAGCCATGGATGTTGCCATAGTAACACGAGTATGTCTTATCAAGTACGGCCCTTGTGATTTTTTCACTGCAACTTATTTAGGCTGTTCACTGTAGGTATGACAACAGGCTATTGAGTTGTTGCATTCATTTCCATGTTAATGGAGTTAACAGCCATTGTGTGTTAGCTTAACCTTTGATCCTGCCTCGTCAAATTGTTGTCAGCTAATATTAAATTAGGCTGGTAATAGAGGCTTTTTATGTAAATGATGTACAAATGCTTCAAAAGCTATAAATAGGCATAATTCAGCTGAGAGCTAATATGACGGTCTCTGTGATATCAAAACATTGTTGCGGCAGCGCTTTAATGGTCAGACTGTGAAAAGCCATTTATGATGCAGGACATTTCAGAGGTGCTGATGTTGAATGCTAATCTCCACCATCATAATCACAGCGTATTTTGGATTTAATACCAACCATGGCTCAGCACGCATGAAGCGCAGTCCTCTCAGTTTTTTGTCGCTTGAACACGAGAGGTCCTGATTTCCTGTAAATTTCTCTGCACAAATTTCTGTGTAAACAGGGAACACCGGTGACTTTAAGCCCCGTGTGACCGTTCTGGAGAAACACTTTCATCTCCGCAGCATTTTGCTTGCACGGCATAACCACAAAGTGCAGATTTTATTTGAACTTGGTAGTCACTTTGTAGCTCCAACTCGTCTCACACACACACACACTTTTGCGCTTCCTCCCTCGATGAAAATAATGAGGCTGTTTGATGTGAGACCACTATGGGCCGTAATGAGAGGAGTAGACTGTTCAGGACACATGAAAGCTCTTCAGTCCATTTGGACCATGAGCGGCCATTACGGCGCAGGACCGAGACACCATGGAGGTCTGCTGACTTTATGAAGGGGTACAGGATTTAATGATGGAGGCAACAGCTAAATCTGTCACCCTTTTAACTCCTTGTGGAAGGAGGGAGAAAAATATTCTAGAGGTGTTAAACACGGGGAGACCTACAACATTCAAGGGCACAGTGAATGGGCCACGCGAACAGGAACGCAGTCACATTAAAAAACGACTGTATGCTGCACAGGTGCTGGAGGAGATCACAAATGAAGAGAATCTGCTACATAAATTAAAGTCCTTGATTGTACCAGCTCCGCGACTGTTTAAGTGATTGTTCAACTTCAATCATACTTCTGCATTCGTTCATAATGATAATTTCTTTGAGGGTTATTCTTTGTTGGAAAAAAAAAGAGAAAGAAAAAAGAAAATCACTATTTTCACGACCCGCAAAGTGATGAGTCCATAAATTATCCTTTTTTTTCTCGTCCAGAGGCAGGAAGCAGCACATCGTCCTCTCATCATATCAATCTCTTCCTCCTTCACAAGACGCCACTGTCGGTGGTGCCAGAAGAGACACAAACACAGAGAGTGGATGAGTAGGAGGAAGGACAAGCTGATGGTGATGGAAGGATCAGCATCTCTTCATTTATCTGCAGGACGACAGAGGAGGAAGAGCCCCAGCTGAGACAGGGTTAATATTTCTCCAGTTCTGGGGAACATTGTGGTTTGTCACCTCAGTGGTGAGCCCAAGTGCCAAGAAGCTAGTTAATGGTTAGACACAGCATCCTGCCACTGGGCACCATTTTGGCTCCATAACAAAAGGAAGGCCTGCCTCAGCCACTGAGTACTGTGGAGGACCGGGGACCCCTGTCACTATCCGTCTCCCCAAGGATGGCAGTTCCTGGTTAGTTAATAGTTAACGGACATGTGGATGCATCAATCCTGAGGAGTGACAAGGAGGATAAATGCACAAATACACAGACGGTGGGAGCCTAATGCTGATGCTGTAAACATATCTTGTTAACAGGAAGCAGACCCTATGCCGCCACAGCATTGAGTGACAGGATCACGGATGACTAACAACAACAGAGCAGACTCTTTTTTTTTTTCCCTCTTCTGTGTCCTCGCTGAGCATTTGTGCTGCTAATTTCTCAAAGCTGAATGTAGCTTGCGTCGCTTTATTTATTCTTTACAGGATTCTTGATTTGGGAAAATGAGTCATGAAGCAACCAAATAAAAAGTTGTGCACATTTGATCATGGCTGCCCATAAGGGGGGGCCATCTCGGAGAGGGCAGCAATAATTATTTTCATCCTTAACATAAGGAATGATTTCAATTTTAATTTAGGTTACTAAAACAACACAAAATAAACATTGTGTTTACAGCTGCTGTTTCATAATTAAAACTACCCTCTCCTGGAAATGGACGCTTTTCATGTACGGGAAATCAAAACTTCATAATTTTAGGCTACTGATCTCAAGTAAGTACAAGCTAATGTTGCCAGAAAAGAAAAGAGAAGAAAACGAGAAGCTGGCTAGAGCTTTACAACCAAATGATAATGTAATAATGCTCAGAGAGCTGCTCCCATCCAGGCTGAATAGGCAAACGACAGCCAGGAGGCTAACGTTACTTGCCAAGAGACTGCTGACTTCAGCGAAAGAGAAAAAAGATGATGCTGATAATCACGAAGACGTTTAGCGTGTGTCCATGTAGAAAGGAGCGTGCATTCACTGGACCTTTTCAGGGGCCCAGCCATTTCTGTGGTTCGCCTTCCTTTGATTGAAAGTGTGCATTCATGAAGATTCAGTTGGAGGATTGTGAAAGTATGCAAACATAACTTTATACTAGTGTTGCCAAAAATATAGTTTTTTTCGATACATACCAATTCTGAAGATTTGAAACTGATTGGGTTATCATTTTCTGCTGTATCGACTCACAGACAAGCTGCGCTTCGTCGCTTTCCCCGTCTCTCAGACAGCGACTTCACACACTATCAGGTTTTTTCAACAGTGTATAGCGAAACTAGCAACTCTCCAAACTAGCTAGCCCAGCGTGGGACCCGGGCTGAAAAAACTTTTTTCCCGGTGGTCCAAAGCTCCGTAGATGTATAAACACCAACATTCCAATGTAGTTACAAGCATCAAGTAGACTTGAGTTAGCTAATAGGACTAATAGGATAGAACAGATCTAACTAGCTAACATCATTTGTTTGGAGTTTGAAATTGACAGGTGGCCAATTCTTACATATTGCACCTTTAAGTTGTACAAATGTGTTACATAGAACCCTTTTAAGGTGGACCAGATATTTTCATTTGAGTGAAAAGCCTGCTTTGATGGTAAGATTTTTAATAAAAGGCATGATCAAAAGAGAAAAAAACAACTGTTTCTAAAAAGGTGAGATATTAACATCTTCCTGCTGTGTCAATTTTTCTTTGTGGTATCGCAAATGGTATTGAATATTGATATTTTTCAGTGTTTTATACCGAAGTTAAACAATCCAGTACCATGACAACATTACTTTATACACTTATTTTAAACATTTGTAGTATCTTTATTGTTTTTTTTAATTGTACTTTAATTCTCTATTTTGCTGCAGTACAAATCACAATTTTTAGTCCCTCATTTTCTCCATTTTCAGCTGTAATTGGGCCATACCATACTCTCCAGAGCTACAAAAGCAATTACAAGAACTACAACCTAAATCACATTGTTAATTCACATGGTGATTGCTCACAGCACAAGACAAGAGACTCTGGGCCCTGCAGTGAGAGAAAAGGTGTTTTGATTTTTAAATGTGTACTGCTGATCTGACTCATACATATGAAAGCCCCCATTTAAAGCGCCAAAGAATCACAGGAGGGGGACAAAACGCGTCTCTTTAGGTTTCCAACACTCTACAGGTTTGAGATCAGAGACAGCTTCTGTCTGATATATGGCTGGGGCTTTTAGGCTTGGGAAACGTACTATACTGTATACGCCCCTGTGTGACCCCAGCATGGCTCCTATACACTCAGACAGGGAGAGACGTCACTCTCTGTAAGCCCCCCCACCCCGCCGCCCCCGTGAAAGTGACGGTCCATCACCAGTTAAAAGCCACTGGGGGGGGGGCAGAGCAGGCTATTATGCATCACTGGGGGGGAAACGGTGAGGAACACAGAGGGGAGGAGGCTGTGTGATGCCCCCCCCACAGCAGGTACAAGGAGGCGGTGGAGGAAGTACTCAGATCGTATCGTTTAGCACATAATGCAGCAGAATGGCATTATGTTGTAAACTATCAGATTATGATTTCTGCATAAACGTTTTCAAGCTGTGGACGACATTTTAATTGCTTCATATCAGCTATAACTCTAAATATAGCTGTCAAATAAAGGCATTGGAACAGTGCTTTCCTCTAAAATGGTGAAGTAGAGGTTTGAAGGAGCAGAAAATGGAATATACTCAAGTAAAGTGAAAGTACCTGATAAAAATGGTACATAAGTATAGAACCTGAGTAAACGTACTTAGAAAGAGGGCCCACTGAAGCGTCCCTAAAAGTGTTTTTAATTTTCGCTAAGCAGCGTTAGAATATATCCACACTGACCCTCATGGAACCAGCGGTGGAGAGTAACTGTGTGCATCCACTCAAAAACTTTACGTCAACACAGGGCTGTAAATACATTTAGCCAAGAGGTGTCAATCATTGCATGGGGTGGAAATAAATGGTGAAAAATGGCTGATTTGCAAGCGCTAATCAATTATCCATTACTAACAGTAGCACCCGTAGCTACATGACGTGGAGAGCAAATTAGCTGCACTTTCACCCAGCGACCAACAGTCTTGTTCACAAGTGTATTTCATTCATGTCATTGTTTTTGATGCATTATATTTGTGACAATGCCCACTTGAAGTCTGAGTAAAGTCCTGTTGTTTTATTTTTTATTTTAGTTATTTTATTTTTGTCAGGGTTCGGGGGGTTTGTCCCCCCCAAAGTTGACTCCATGGCTGCGGCCTTGCTCTTATGTATAACTCTTGAGGTAGCTACGCTCTACTGTTGCTTCACACTTTCTTATATTCTACAGATTCAAGGAAAACATTCTACATTTTACTCTGCCTCACCTCCGACCTTATTATTTGACAGAAATTACTTACTAGTTAGTTAGAATACAGGATCCACATCATATGATTCTATAAAGCCGCAGAATAAAGTAGTAGTAATACGACTGGAGGCTGCTCATTCAGTCGGTTTTGAGATGGATTTTACCAGCAACTGTGGCAGATTTATACATTTATAGCCAAATCTGGTGACTCAAACGACGTTGAACAAAATAGAAAATACTGTAAATTGATAAGACAGGGCAGGAAAAGGTGTTGAATAGAATAGAATAGAATAGAATAGAATAGAATAGAATAGAAGGAAAGAAGAGATGATGAAACAAGACTGAACAGAGCAAAATAGTGCAGAAAAGAATAGGAGAAAATAGAACAAATTCAAATTCAAAGTGGCCACACTGGCAGGACAATAATTTGTGTTGCCAAAGCATTTCAAACCACATAACGAATACTAAAACAAACCAACAGATCATTAAATCTGATCTAAATCAGCAAAAATACCACGATAATAATTTAGAACGTGCACTTAACGAGAAGCAAAACACGTATCAAACATGATTATATTCATGATGGTTGCATGCAATCAGATATGTGGGAACTACAACCAGTCATCAGGGCTCAGTACGATTAAATCACCATATTACAAGTTACATGTTACATGTTACACATTACAAGACTGACACAACTGAAGTCCTAACAAACAGGCACCGTCTGATTCCATCTGTACAACCGAGGTCCAGTCCACCACTTAATGAGGCTCTGTGTTATCTGTTATTCTTTACTAATGGCTCCAATTCTCAACCATCAAGAATTCAGCGGGCATTAAAACAACTGTTGCAGCAGAGAGAGGGAGAGAGAGAGAGAACAAGCCGTTTAATGCCTGAAGTAGCCACATTTTGCATACATTTCATGGAGCTCCGGAGAGCAACGCTCAATTTGGACAGTTAATTCAGATGCAGGATGCATACTGTAGCTGGCGTCGGAAAAGGCTGGCGTGCACATGCAAATCGTCGCCCTGCTTGACGGAAAAGGGTGCACTGTATGAGCCGAGCATGTTCAGCCCACTCATTTTTATACTACTAGTCTTTATGTCCCAGCCCGGCCTCCTTCTCTCACAGTCTCTGATTCCATCTTGGCAATGACAGACATGCAGATCCACACACAAACACACACACACAAACACACACACACTAATACACTTCACTCTCAATCGGCCTCCCTCACTCACTCCTTTCTCTCACATGCGCACAGCTTTCCTCCGACTTCGACACATTCTCTTTGCCTCTCTATGGGTGAGCCATCATTATCTAGAGAGAGTGCCGGTGTTTGGCCACAGTATGCCTCCTTCCCGGCGTTGAACTGAACAGCCGAGACATAGGCTGCCGCTAGTGACACAGCTGTCACAGACATGCCTCATTACTGCTGTTGCAAATGTCAAAGCACTAAAGTAATCACTCACAGCTCTACCGGACACATGGTCGCACCGTAATTTATTTTATGGGAAGAGGGGTTAACAGATATGTGTATACGGTGATGGGGCACAGATGAGTGGATTTTCTTACATATTTCTATTATTTCAGATACTTTGCAAGATAGCTGCATGCTAATGTGACAGCCGGTTTTTCTAGATATTTGCAACAAGTAATAATAGCATGATGGACATATTTTTTTATACACAAGCGCAAACTTCCTTCAGAGTCATTACTGTCAATCCGGGATGCTTCCAGCTACGTTCCTCTCACGGACCTGATGACATACGTGCAGCCGAGGTTTATTTACTCCACGGGCGTCAAAGTATTTGAGCCGGCCAATTTATTGTCAACAGGTTATTAAAGCATGGGTGGGGAATTTTTTGTGTGTGTGTGTGTGCCCATCGCCTCTGACATATTATATCACGATTGATGTGACTGATCATTCCCTGTCAGAGGAAGCTGTAGTAGTCCGCCACCAGCTGATCGGGTTAATGGTTAACATTTCATCCTGTTGTCACCACAAGCTGCTGTCACAGCCGTCCAAACTGTCTTGGACCACAGTCAGTGTGGCATTGTTATGATTTGTTATATAAGTTGCCTTGCAGTGTTACAGTAGTTATTTTAAGTCTTTGCTATTCCTAAATTATGGACAAAAATGGTCAGAAGAAATATCAAGAAAAGACAGAACTGGGACGATATTGTGTAATTAAGCACGCAACATGTCAACGCTTAACCTGAGAAGACCTCAGAGGTCTCTTTGTGATGGACTGTGGAAAATGGATGCTGTCCCAGGAGAAGACGGGAAGTGTCACCAGTGTGAACTGGAAAAACCCAGTCAGCAGAATAAATGTCAGCTAGGAAAGTTTCTGCAAAACCACAGATGAAACCAGACATTTCTTTATGTTGCAATTTTACATCAGTTTAGGTTGAATTTTCGATTTCTCTCTTGTCACAACAGTGTGTTGGTGCTCTGCTTCGGTTTAGGCACAAAACAACCCAACCCAAAAAATATTTGGGTTACAAAATGTCATGGCTTGGCTTAAAAATACACAGTTTTTGTCGCCAACATCAAAGATGGATGCCACTAAAGCCGCTACAGCTGTAAGCATTTAATGTGAGCAGGATTCTGCACGTTTGCTACAGATGTCAACCTTGGATGTATTTGTGGTTTGCAGAAATGTTATTTGCGAAGATTACACCCTGGAGGCCGAGCTGGATTTGAGGTTAAAGGAACAGTAAGAGAAAAACAGTTCCACCATGAAACTGCGCTCAACAAGGTCTGTGGATTATCTTGAGTAAGCAGGTCATAATATCTGAAAAGAGACCTTGCTGTTGAGTTTTTCACATGCAATTTTTTATGTGCTATCAGCACCACAAGCTGAGTGCCATCTGGTTCCTTTGTATTTGAGAGAACGCAGACATCTCTACCGCCGATATCGCCAAAACAATAAGTAGCACCACAGGTAAGAGGGAAAATATTTAATAATGTTTGTGATTTGGTCGTGAACTGTCTGTTTAAACTGGCTATGGTGAGATTTTCTGCCGTAACGTGTCATCATGAAGTAAATGTTGATTGCACAGGAATGTGAATAAAGCCATCGGTGTTTAGATTCACTATACAAGTTTGTCTGCCAAAAGGAAGGTTAACTGGCGATGCAGTCGGGTTGGCAGCCTGGCACCGATCCTGTCTGCTTTCACATCTCCATTATAGACTGAATGACTGAATAAACTCACATGTTGTCCTGTTTTGTTGTTATTTACGACTCTGAGGAAAATGGAAACGATCCAGTTGTCCTTGCAAAAGTGGTGCCAACAATAATGCCGCTTGTAAACAAATACATCCTGCTTTGTTCGAGATGAAAGATGAAATTGCATGCAAGATATTTTAGCATATTTTAGTTTTGGCGAATGTTCTCTTCCAATGTTTAAGAACGTTGTATGTTTTATTTAAAGTTTATATTTTTAAGTTTAGCTTTTTTGTTTTTCTCTTGTCTCTGAAGTGTGCTGTCAGTCGCCTCATACACCTAAAGGTACCAGCCCACATGGGTCGGCTGGTACCTTGAAGTTTACCAAGGTACCGGCCCACTTGAATTATAAATATTCATTCAATCATTCATTCATATTCATCCAGTGGAAATGGAAGGAGGAGGAGAGACGGTAATCAGGTTTGTGTTCTTGTTCGAACAGGAGCAGGTTGTCTTGATGAAAAACAAAAAAAAAAATTCTGTCACCGTCTGTCAGAAAGAAAATGACAATTTGTCAGTTATTCATTTATCTTATAACTGAAATCATTTATTTTTTGGAGGCTTGGAAGTGGTGGAGACAAGATGTGACCGTCAGCACTGGCACATTTAATTATATCTTATATATATATATATATATAAACTCGACCAGCTGACACGGAGTCACATTAGTATCTATTTGAGTCTTGTTTGCGTCCACCTCATGAATGCAAGTCTGATATTCACCCTCATTTCAGCTCCGATTCCAGCCTCCACCAACTCTTGAGGGGAGACCTGGCTCTTTAGCTGCTAAACGCACCTCTATGTTCACCAGCTGGTGATGGGGTCTGCTGTTCTGTTTGAAAAAACTGTTTTATGCTGAAAACAGCTGACTGTAAACTACACCATAGCTAATTATCAAGCAGATTTGAAGCGATATAGACCTTTTATAAATGTGTTTCCATCAACTCGTTTGGAGCACATAAACAATGCAACGCAACAGGTAGTTTCAACAAGTTGGCGTTATAGGCTACGTTACACAAGGCTGTAAGACTTGAAGACGGTAAGGTGGCAAACTAGAAATAAAAACCAGTTTTCACTTGCCAATAAACCTCACAGAAGCAGAAGAAACGAAACCATCGACCATCTACAGGAGAAAAATGGAGAGAGAGGGAGGAATTTGGGAAGACATCGACCGCTTCCTCTGTTCTCTGAGCAGAAACAGCTGATCTGTCATGCGGGTGAAGGCGCATATACAGCATCCTCCCTTCATGTATATTAATAGATATGTACATTTCCAATGATACAACCATCAATGCACACATACTTCCATGCGTCCTTCATGTTGGCATGGATGTCAAGCAACACAACCAACAGAAGGCGCCGCAGTGCTGCTCAGATGTCTCACACGGACCTCCATTTTTCCTTTGCCATCGTCCGACTCACATTAAATTCCTATCCATTCTCCTCCCAGCTGTGCCCGGGTGAATTAATATAGAAAAATGTCCTTGTCCTGTGGTCGTATCTCACTTGAACTATTGGCTACACTGCTACACTGGTTCCTGTGACTTCCGCTGGTGCTGCTCCTTAGGTTAGAAGTCTCCCTCTGTATCCATGTCTTACACTGAGCATAAATGAGCCTTTAAACACTTGCTGAGTCAGAACTTATTCTGACTTCTTTTGTGAAAATTCAAGAACTCTAAACGTTTCTTTAAACCTTTTCTAATGCGATACTCCAAAACGTGAATATGAAAATAAGTTGTTCTGTGAGGGCATTAAGAGAAAACCAAAACACGCTCCACAGAGCTGAGGGGAACTACAGAACTCAGGTGACAGTTCTCTGTGCGTTCATCAATACAAACATTAGTTAGTCATTTGATTTATTGCTCATATAAAAAAATATTGCTTTAAATTATTATGGAACCACCAAAGATCAGACTGTTCCTACACTAAGCAACAAGCAAGCCAACACACCGGGGTTTCAGACCAACAGCGTAAAAATTAAATGTTACACGCTCGGAAAGCTATTTGCGTGCGGTGATTACTTCCATTGACCGTCCAGATTCCTGGAGGTTGCCACAATGTACGCAGAGCCGCAAACACAGTGCTGCGGCAGTATTGTGAGGGCTCAAACCTGGAATGTTCCAAGGCCAGCTGTAAATTTTCCTGAGTAACTGAATTGCTATGAAGTCATTCAGCTGGCTAGTCCTTTGAAGTAGTTACCATAGAGATGTTGTGTCCTGGACAAACGTGGTAGTCTGGACTCCTTGACCCAAGAATTGACTTCTAGTTTATGAAGGAGCAGGGGAAAGGTTCTCTCCTCAGTCGTGCAGTTAGTAATACAAATGAAGATTTTGGGGGAGCCAGAACAATGGAAAGAATTAGGCACTTTAAAAATGTTTGCATAACGAGCTCCTTCTCGCCGCTATGGTTCTCTTCTTTTTAATCACCTGCACTCTCCAGACCACCTACACCCTTCTTCATGATCAGATACAGGACCGACGGAGCTGATGTATGATCCGAGGGAATTAATCTGCTAAGCCTGATTGCCATTACCGCCATGCGATTATGCACCTTGATTACCGAGCCCACCCCAAGGACCATGACGTGCCCCGGCGCACATTTTAAAGGTTCGCATAAAATTACGTGGTGATTACCCCACAATAGATCAATCCACGAAGGAATGAGGCCGCGTCGCCATATAGACGGTCTCAAGTAGGACTGTGATTATTAATAGGTACTTGAGGTGACCTGATACCTGAAGCTTAAACCGCCGAAACTGCCTCACATCCTCCACGTAAGCAAACACATTCATTTTCATACATTCTGAAAGTCATTATCGGATTATTGTTGAATTGTTTGGAGTTCAAGCATGGATAAAAGGGATGTTGGGCTCTTCAGGGACGACTGGGGCTGCACTTGTCCCTCTCAAGATAGACTTCAGACATTCAGTGGCAGCAGATATGTGGATGGGCTTCTCCATTATGCAGCCCAGGTCAGTGGATGATGTAAAAAGAAATTAAAAAATAGATTATGCGGAGGAAAAAAAACACAAACTTTTGTGTGCCAATCAAGGGAGAGAATAAGCTTGTGCTTACAAGTAATAAAAATATTAGTACATATCGTTCTGCAGTGACACTTATCCTCAGAATTTGGGCCCATCTAATCCTTCACTGTCATTTTTTTAAGGCTTTTTCTATTTAATCCCGAGCCAAAGTACTCATTTGGTGCGGCAGATAAATAGTCCCATTGACTTATCCAGAAGCAATCCTGCATCAAGCGATTAATTGGATGAGACAATGAACAAGTGAAATCACATCTGGTCATGGTTTTCTCCCTGGTTACATATGGAATACGTTAGTCACACCGCTACACTACCTTGGATAAACCACCCCTACCCCCCGCCGCTGCAACAGTGCTAATGTTAACATATTTGCATTAGTAATATCCTGGCAAGGATTTAATGGACTTGATGCGCCACCATTCACAGCAGAGGTCCACGTTCTGAGAAAGCATGGTTCTCAGTGGCGGTCAGGTGCCCTCGCCGCACAATTACTTAATGGATTCAGCAATTACGCACATCTACTGGAGTAAAAAAACATAAATGTCAGTCGGCAGGAAAAGAACTGATTTATGTCTTCTGTCTGTATCAAAGCACGAGTTAGGGAGGTTTGTGACACTGGAAACATATTCGATAAAGACAACGCAGCTGAAACGGTACGCACGCACATGCTGTCGATATATCAAGGACCATTTACAGTATGCAAATGTGAATTTGAGCTCCCAAATGCACGAATGCAGAAATTCCATCACTGGCCACAGTTCAATAACTCTTCAGTCTTCAAGTGTCTGGATAATGGTCACTGTGACTGCACATCACTGCAATTCAAAAACCTCAACTATCCATCACTGGACAATGTTTGCCTCTAAATCAACATGGATAGGGGAGTGCGTGTTGATGCCGGCTGGGCTGTGTGCTATTGTAAGCGATGATGAGTGATGGACAGGAGAGGATGGGTACATACTATTCACAGTGCTCCATGTGGCAGCTTGCATTTTCACACTGGTACAGTATGTTTGTCAGCTACAGACAACGCAGGCACTTACGCACTGCCGTGGGCAAGATAAGAAGTGTTCTGCCAGCCAACTGCGTCACGGGCACATGCATGTCCTACGGAGTCCCTGGTTAAGACATGCCTGCATGGGTTGCAATGACAGATTGTAAGATCTTGGCATCCTCGAAAGATGCACAGAACACAAAGCATGTTGAAATCGTATTTTGAGTACGGACACAGCAGTCTTCTCCCCCCTCTGCGCGTACACTTTGCACGATAAGCTAGTCACATTTGCTTATCTCGAAAGTGTTGGGATTTTCACCACCTCACATTAAAAATGCAGTGCCATTTGTAGTGACATACAAATTTTGCATGCCCTCCCTTTTACAAAAAAGAAGCAACGGCTCGCACCAGTTTTTTTTTTCTTTCCCTTTTTTTTTATTATTCAAGCGGAGAGGTTTCAAGGCACAGAGACCATTAACTGCATTTACAAGAATGCACAGGCAGTTTTGACAAGCGGAGACTTCAGTACCGCCATCCTTTGAGAGAAAAAAAATGCATGATAATAGACCATAATCGCGTTCGGCAATTGAGTGGAAATTAATATCCTTTATTGCAAAAATGGATGAGTGAATGAACAAAGGAATGAGTGAACTGAGAGCATCAGATCATGTCACTGACATGGCAAGAATAATGTCCTGTTTAACAGGTTTTCCTGTAGAAAATTACCATGGCGCCCATGGTGTTCGTCTCTACATTTACAACGTGAGCGAAGTGATCTTTGAAGTGGAGGGGATTCAGAAGCACAGCACTGAGTGATAGGGTATTCACTTTAATGTGTTTGAGCCACAGTGCAGGGCTGTGATGTCTAATGTTAGGGCTCCAGCGTGGTGCCACAGGTGGATTGTTATAATGTATATTTTGGGAGGAGAGTCAGTGGTCTGAGTGCTCTGATGGGGGGTCCCAGTGCTGCATGGAACAGATGGACAGAGTGAGAATCATTTCGATCGCACAAGAAACCGGCTGCTTCCAGAAAATGTTTATTTTGTTCATAAACTTTTCATAAAAATAACAACATCAATATTAATTTAAAGTATTGTAGAAACTGTATATGTACAAAATCTTTACTTGAACAGTTAATATAACTTAAGGCGAGTTAAATTACTTTTTTGCAGTACCCTGTCGGTGACAAACTCACCAAACTCTCAACATTTGTTTGTTTTTTGTGTGTTTTTGTGTGTTTTTTTTTTTTTTTTTTGCTAAAGTGAACATTTCATTTCGGCATACAGTATCTCCAGGAGTCCAAAAAACCCTTCCATCACCAAGGTAAAGTCCACAGAAAACTCGCAGCAATGTGTGCTACCTGATTACTCAAAAGCAATGTTTATATGATTTTGCTAGTCATTTCTCTAGCTCGATTAAAACATACTTCTGTACATACTGTAAAATCGTTTGTGCTGAAAAGCCGTACCACAACTAGTTAACATACTGGTCCCTTTGAAACTCAGATCAGCAGTTCAACCAAACAACTCTTAATCGTACCAACAGTGGGATGAAGTGCGAAAATGTTTTTTTTTTCTGATATCAAATTGTAACATTTAAAATATTGTGTTACTAAACAGTAGCCCTCGAAAAAAAAAAAACCAAGACATTATTATGATTCAGAGTACATTTCACCTCGATAAACAACGCTCAAATGTGATAAATGTAAAATATACAGTCAGCTATAAAAATACAAAGAAGTACAGTAATACAAATATATTTATTTCCCATTTATGATATATCTTTCACAATTGTAATAATCCAAACAATTGTAACACAACACAAAGACCAATGACAAAAAACACCGACAGCCAAATGATAAGAAGTTAAACAAACACTAAAAATCTGATCAAAGATGGACAGCTTTATGGTCGGAGCCATAAATGTGTTCGCCTACATTCATGTCAATAAACCCTCACTTGTGCAGTGAAGGAGGTACCTTTGACAGTGGGTTGATATTCCAGTTAAAGGAAAAAATAAACATTGACATAAACATGCATTTTTTTATTTATTTTTTTTTTAAGAAACATAGTCCAAACCATTGCTCTAAGAATGCTAAAAGCAAGAAAATAAGAATCTTAAATGGAGATATTAATAAATCTGTGTAAGTGCAATCCGTCCAGGGCTCGGATAGAGACGATGGAGGAGTCGGAGCTGTCCACACTGGAGAGGTGCTGAACAGCAGTCATGCAATGCCGCAGCAGAGAGGTTCTGGCTCTGCTGGCAGGGAACAGCAACAAGTCACTGTTGATCTGCTCGCCGACTTTTAAAAAAAAAACAAAAAAAACAACTTATGCGCGTTTGCATAAAGTCAGCAGCATCGGCAGCAGCAGGCGATAAGGCCGAAGCAAGTTCCCCTCTTTCTCTCCCCTCCCACTATTTTTCTGCTCCTGAAATAAACTGCAATACTCGGAACAAAAAAAAATAAAATAATTTAAAAAAAAAAACAACCTCTGCTGTCAGGCAATTGGCTCGCCAGTCCTACCAACTCTCCAGACATCAACTTGTAGTCAGCTGGCTTTATCTTCCAAGACGGAAAGATCCTAATATAGTATGTGAGGGGGGGGGGACACATGGCCTTGGCTTCAAATTCCCTCGGGAAGAGTGAACGGCCACGCGCCGGCGCTCACCTGTGGCTTTATTTCCATTTTCTCCTTCTGTTTCAGGTGTACGCGTCCGTGCCGTTTCCTCTCGTCGCTCCGGGCGAACCGTTTGCCGCAGACGTCGCAGGAGAACGGCTTCTCCCCGGTGTGAGTCCTGGTATGGGTGGTGAGGTGGTCGCTACGGCTGAAGCTGCGCAAACAGATGCGGCACTGGAAGGGTTTGTGGCCCGTGTGGATGCGGATGTGCCGGTTGAGCTCGTCCGAGCGGGAGAAGCGCCGGTCGCAGCTCTCCATGGGGCAGGCGAAGGGTTTCTCTTTGGCGGGGCCGTGGGAGGCGGCCGGGCTCTTCCTGGCCCTGGGGGGCTTCGTCGCGCGGGTGGTGTAACTTTGGGCGAAAGAATCTGGCAACAAGGAAGAGTAGAGAATGGAGTCTATGGTGCTTGGCAGAGCTGGTGATGTGTATAAGGACTCGCACTGGTTGGAGGGCTGTGGGGGCTCGGGGAAGGGTTTCAGGTTGGAGGAGAGGCCCATGGGAGGCGGTGGGAGGTAATTATTGTACATGGGGCTGGAGTAGCTCTGAGAACAGGTGTCGTTGAAACACGGCTCCTGCTTGATGCCCCCCTCCACTTTAAACTCCATCTCTGGGTTGGGACAAATCGGGGGAAACGTGTCTAAAAGTTCCTTAACATCCATCTGCTGGTCGGGGGGGAAGTCGCTCGACATCGGGAAGGTTTCCGTCTGGAAACTCGTCTCCAGGCAATCGGGCTTGTTGAACGACCCCCACTCGTAGCAGCTGCTCTCAAACTCATTCTTGACCACGACGGGGAAGGACGCGGCCTCCGACTTTGGTTCATCCTTCTTCTGGTTCGGAGCTCGGGAGGAGCCGAAGCTCAGCTGGGAAGTGGACGGGTCTTGGGCCTGGCTGCCGGCCTGGTCGTCGGGGTACCTCGGGCACGTCTGGTCTGGGGAGTACACGGGGGGAGAGGGTCCGGAGCAGGTGTAGGGTTGCCTCTTGACGCCGGGGTCTCCAAAATTGCCGCTGCTGCTGTCCATCGGCGCAGGCGAGGGATAAGTTCCCCGACTGCTGCCGCCGCTCTGTTGCACTTCTGAAAGTGGCAGCGTGGAGATGCCCACGATCTCGGTGATCATATTGAGGAGTGTTTCGGTGCTGCACGGCGCTCCCTGAGATGCCTCAACATAGAAACTGCCCGAGTAGGCGAGCGAGGAGGGGGTGTAGGTGTCTTTTGGGCACTCGCATGGGTTAAACGCAAATTCCGAGTTGGAGGCTTCGGTTTTGAGGGTTGCAGGGGTTCCTTCTGTTGGATTAGAAAGAGAGAAAACTTTGTCATCGCGGGTGCTTTTATACCTGAGAATGAGTGCCAGTAAAATAAACGTAAAAAACCGAGGAGGAAAAACGAGCGTTACATAAACACTCGTGCGTAATTTGGCACAGGACTGCCTCGACAAGACGCCTTGATGTACACGACTGCTCTCTGAGAGTTATTTACCTGCCGTGGCGCATCACATGTAACATAATTTTCCTTAAAATTCCTCCTGCATGCATATTTTTCATCGACCGTGCAAAAAAAAAAAAGAAGATGCGAACTCACCGTGGCCGAACTGGGCAGGTACCCCCCGCTCTGCATCGACGTACACCTCCTGGTTATCCTTCCGCACGCTGTTTTCCATTCCCAGGGAAGAACTGTTGCAATTCTCAAACTGCGGGTAAAAAGAATCTTTCGCATTCAAATCCATATTGTTCAACATAATGATGCCACTTAGAAGTCCGTGCTCTCCCAGGGAAAAAGGTACAAAAAATAAATAAAATAAAAAAAATAAAGGGGGGGGGGAATGGAAAACAAATTATGCAGATGACTGTTTTCTTTCGGCCCCCCTTTTGATGGCTTTTTTCAACAAATGATCCAAAGTGGTCTGTGTCAAAAGGTTGTAAGAAAAAAAAAGCAATTAAAGGTATTCCTTTTCGTCTCTGCTCCTCGGTTGGTATTTGCTTGCTGTGGATTTCACATCAGCGACTTCCCCTCTCTCTCCTTATATACACTTTGGCAGCTCCCTCGGCCCTCCTCCCCATTCATCAGCTCCAGTGAGAGGATTCCCCGCTGCGTGTAAACTTCATGCCCATATATGGACAGAGGATGTGACGAAGTACTCCCCCCGCCCCCCATCCTCCACCACCATCCATCCATCCACCACAACCTCTAATCCTCCCTCCTCCCATCCCGGAGAGATGGAGTCTGACGTTGCAACAAGTGGCGACCAGCGCCGGGTGGTAAAAACCTTGTGATGATGGTTTCTCTTGTAGATTTTTAACGTTTCAATGCACAGCGCATTAAAAGTAAAGGCCAGTCTTAAGACGATGAAGATGGCTTCTCTTGCTTTCACCCTTCAGCCCGCGCTGAGGGTGAAACATCTCACACATCGTAGGTACACCTCCATCATCCTGCCGAGTAGTTTGGACCGTCCTCTGGTGGTGTTAGAGATAAAACATGGTAGAAAAAGTGGACACCAGCGCTGTGTGACTGACCTGATCTCTCACAGGAGGGATAGTTCAGTTATTTGAGTGTTTTGGGTTTTTTTTGTTTTTTTTTTGTTTTGGAGGTAAGAAGGCATCCAGCAACCATTTAAAAGGGGTGTGATGGGAATGTAACGAGTAACGCGTAGCAACGTGACACAAGATTACAGTGCTGAAGTAAGAATGCAAAAATTAGACATTATAATGTAAGAAAATTGTATAATCTTACAGTTATATCTGAGGATAGACACTCCTGAGTATCAAAAGGTCTTGATCTTGTTTTACAATATTACTTTTGTAAAACTGAAAGTCACCCATTGGAATACAAGTTGAGTCTTAAAGTATCTAAAATGAATACTTACGTGTCCTAAGTCATTTTCTGTCCATAAATGTAATTAAAGGTGCAAAATGTCAGGTTTTAGGTGAAAACTTTCAAATATTAAAGGGGCACTATGTCAATTTGGAGAAGAAATTCAAACTCATATTCATTTTTCTCCATAACTGAATAAACAAGCTGTTCTCAGAGGTAACCCTCCGCAAATACGGTCCCCAAAACACTGTTTGAAGCTAGAAAGGTGGCGGGGTCCACCACGTACAAACAAAGTAAAACAGTATGATAGTGTGTTGTCCTTTAAGGTCCGTTCGTTTATTCTATATATACTACACAGCGCACCTTTGCGCATCAAAAGCACAAGTACACATATAGTTCCATGTATGTATACAGTATACTGTACACTATGGGTCAACTGATAATTAGCATTTTCATGATTATCGGACTTTTGCTTTATCCGATTACCAATAAGATAAATACAGATAAATGTGCTACAAAGTAACTAATGTCTAAAGTAATCAAATAAATGTAGTGGATTAAAGAACAATATCTGCCTCCAAAATGTCAAGTAGCAGAAAATCAGAAGTACCCCAGTAAAATAACACAGTGTTGTAAGAAGTACCCAGAAGCGATACTTGAGTAAAAGCAACAGTCACCCATACAAAAAGTATCTGAGTCTTAGAGTAGCTGATATAAATGTACATAAAACATGTAAAAGTAAATTAAAGGCTACATAAATGCACATGTATGTATATACTGTTGACTAGGGGTCGATCAATACTTGGCCTGGCTGATTATCAGACCCTGTATTCAGCATTTTTTCATCATCCGAATCAATGTTTTTCAGTCAGATTGCAGATAAAATAAATAGATTTGAATGTGTTACTTTGACTCTGAATCAGAGGCACTTGTGTAATGGAGTGGAACACAGAAATACTCTAAATTGTAGAGAAAAGTACTTGAGTGAATGTACTTGCAGTCCATTGCTGCCAATACATCATACGTCAAAGTCATTCCAAGTTTTATTCACTAGATGTTAAACCACTGTACCATTAAACCATGAACATTATAATTGGATGTTATCTATTATAAGCCTTGGAATATATTTTAAAGAGAAATTAAGACCTGTAATTACCGCGGTAAACTAAAAATGAACGGCATATTAGTGAAACAGAGATACACAATTATCAAAAAAAGAACATATACTAGAGGTCAACAAGCGAGGAATATTAAGATGATAGCAATAAAAATATGCAATCAAGGTCAGTGTGAAACCAAAGGAAGTCGGCTGAATACTGTCTTTGTTGTTGCTCCTGTCATCACTCACAAAGCTAGTGTCCAGTGTCTAGTCAGAATTCAGATTCATCCAAACTAAAAAAAAACACCCGACACACAAGAAATGAACTGTTGTAGACATCTCAGTCGATGTTGTTGATCTGAGGGATTCAAAAATATGCAACAGCTTAATTAAGCAAAAGTGAATAAGTTAAATCAAGAGAGACAAAAAAAGTGCTTGAGTTGACAGCCAACAGAAATACACTAAAAGACAATAAATTAAACAGTTTAAGCCAAACCTCTGGGAACCTGAACAGATAAAAAAACTATTCTCTTCTCAGTCCCAGTCTGCCAGACTTTATTTAAATGTAAGTAAGGAATTCACCTCTTTATTCTAAGGACAGCCTGCAGTCCAACTGAACTAATTTCTCTCCCAGACAGCATGGTCTGGATGTTTTCTGGCAGTTCAGCTGAACAGCTCCTTCTGACCATCCACACAGCTTAGATTTACTTTCACAAATTCACTGCCTATCGTTTGGTCCCAGAAAATTGTGGTCGCTCACACCATCAGGGCGAATAACAGCAAAGCCCGGTCTAAGCGAACCCTTGGCCTTTAAAAGCATTGAAGGGAGTCGATAACACCCCTGAGGTGTTCAGTGGTTGAACCCAACTGTTCACATGACATTTCAACCCCCAAAGCATTTTTTTCTGTTTCGCATCTGTTGCCGGGTGCACTCCGTGGTCACACTTCCTATTACAAAAAGTCGATACTCTTTCATAGGATGTGGCGGTCTGCAGCAGACCTCTGGCACCGGCTGGGGGTTCAGGACCACGGATAGCGACGGTGCTGCATTCAGCCGTGTAATCACACGTGAATCGGTAGCACATAAACACTTTCACTCACACTCAGTGGCTCCTTTGGTTCTGCATTCATGTGAATGGCATTTTTCTCTTCTTTTTTTTGTATAAAATCAACATAACCACGCCCCAGAGGAGTATGGGAACTTGTAGGTCACAGCTAAGATAATGATTTTGCATTAATTATGTGTCTTCTACAGAAAAAATGGTGAGTAGAACTGTGATTTTTTTAAAGGATGTAAGCCACATACAGCTCCTCAATATCTGTATTTTATTGGTGATGTATAATGTTCCACTATATTTATATGTATATTACGTTTCCATGAACTTTATTTATATTTGTGTTTGTGTTTATATGCTTGTGTTTTTTTAATTAATTGTTTTATTTTTGTATCTTTAAATATTTTGTATCAATCTGTTACTTGTATCACTGTAAATAAGAGTGTGCCTGCCGTAATCTCTGAGTTTAAATAAAGTAATAATAATACCTATAATCAATTTGAAATGTTGCACACAGAACATCATCAGCTTATATGTTGCGTTTCCATTAGTGATACATGCTTTTTTTAGCCAATACTGGCGAGCTTCTTGAGGCTGACACCCATACTCTCCCAGCTAACTTCAAGTTTTTGTCTTCAAAAAAGAAGTTCCTTCTCTGTACTTTATGCACATCTGAGGGTAATAAAGATGTAGATATAAGATGAAGTGAGCAAATATTCAATAGTTCCTTTGAGATTTGTTCTTTCCAACTTTTTCAGTCCTCTCTCAGCCATAATTTCATTATCGGCCAATAACCGATAATAAAAATGTCCCCTTAAGTAACAGATAATTTATCTGTCCAATGAATATGAAATCATTAAAAACCTCTATCAAACCTATATACGCAATAATAAGAAAAGAAAAAAAGAAAAAGAAAGAGGTATAAGTTGAAATGCTATTTAACATATTCAACATATGTATATATATATGAATATGTATATATAGACATAATTTACATAATTTTCTGTAGTCTTGGGACCCCTTTGTGAGGATACCTACATTTATTAATTTACCTGTTATCAACAACAACCGTGACAGAAGGCCACAAGTGGACATGGCTGTACACCTTTTTAAACCACAGCCGTATAAGATAAATGGTTATAGCAGAAAATCATACTTTCACACCAGTGCAGACAACATTTTATCAATAACCACAGGATTTTTTTTTTTACTTTAATGAAAGGGCTCCTGTGAGCTCAGAGCTGAGGCCATTTAAATAGCATCCGAGTGAGTGCGCTTTGCTGTGGACAAATTTAACTGAAGATAAAAAAGCTTGTGGGCAACAGATGGTATAAAATACATTGTGTCTACTGCAGCGCCAATGCAAAGCGACTATTAGACATAATACATAAGAGACTACTCAAATGTGATGTTATATCCTTCGGTACTGAGCGGTGGAAAATGTATCAAAGGATCTCTGAGTCGCTGCCCTGTCATCTTTTTAAGGTAGTGTATGATAATAGCATATAAGCTCTTTCATTGCAGCAGTGACATTCTCCTGAACAAATCGTTTTCACCTCAGATGTGCACTCTAATTCTAGGCACAGAGATGTTTAGCTTTGAGGAACTGCCTCCAAGTAATCCAGAGTCTATTAAAACCAATCTGATCACACAGAGTTCAGATCACGGGATGCTGTTATGATAACTGCAGTGTGGCTAACCTCTCTCCTCCATAAAATGCCACAGCACAGGGACTAAGTAATGGATTTATGTAATGTTAGCACTTACTGACATTATAGCGCTGGGGTAACTCCATACCTGTGAAAGTTAAATAAAAGCCTTTGTTTTATTCCCCTCACATATGAGCACTGTAAGACAAAATGCTCCTGTTTCTTAGGGAACGGTGCGGTACGGTAGGTTAAGAAAGAATATAGCGCACCGAGTTACCTCCTTGTTTTAACAAGGATATTGGCTTCAAAAGAGGTTCAAAGTGCCGGCTATGGAAAGAAAGATGAAGCATCGCTATAATCAAAGGATATCTTGGCACTTCTACTGAACGGGTCATTTCAGTTAAGTACAAGTGGAACATGATTTAATATAGTCCTGACCTAATATATACTCAATGTATGTCTTTCTAGTTAGTCTCTCTACAGGAGGTAACAGATTAAATCTGTCTGTTTGTCTGACTGTCTGTATATCTAGACCACGAGCCACAGTTATGCTAGCAGCAGATTGAAGCTAAAAATCAGCTAAATTCTAACATTAGAATGCTTACATGCTCATGATGACAATGCAATGTTACCGACTACACACATTAGCTATTTACCAATAAACACAAAGCTGAAGCCAGTAGAAATAACATTAGCAGATTTTTGGTAGAGCAGCAAAAATATTTTCATTCTTGATTCATCTGCAGATTATTATTATGCTTCAATGATTAATTGTTAGGTCTATAAAATGTCAAATATTCTGGAAAATGCTCATTATTATTTCCCAAAGTGACAACCAACCAACAGTCAAAAACCCCCAAAACTCTTCTTTTGCTTTCATAAATGACAAAGAAAAGCAGCAAATTCTTAAATTTAAGAATGTGGAACTAAAAAAGTTTGATCACAGGATCATCGAAGTCACTAGGATCCATCATATGGGAACCATAAATGTATGTAAAAACGTTTGTGCCTATCCATTCTGTAGGTGTAGGAGATATTTAAAAGGCAGGCCATTTACTGGAAAAACAAGCATATACATGTCGGTCAACTGTGGAAGCAGCACATTAAGACCCGTTTTTATGTGTCTTGTTGGGCAGTGAGCCCTAGTAGTCGTAGTGATGATAAAGGCTGCAAAGGAAGAATTAAGGCGTAATAGTATAAAGAGTGCGTAGGACAGAGGTTGGGGACACATTGTCGAGTCAAACAAGCACAGGACTTTGACCCAGGACACATCTGTTCATGTCCCATGTGAAAGCGAAAGTAAAAAAGTGAGTTATTTTAACTTATTGATGTTGTTAAGTTACTAACAAACTGCGAGGGTTTGTTAAAGTTCACCTGTCTATGTTTGGTACGCTGCAATAGTTGTTGACAGCGATCTATGTCGCTGTGGGAGTCACTGGCAATCGACCTATTCAGTCGTTAAGGTACAGGATGCGTTGTTCAAAGGATAAGTACAATTTCATGGTAATCCATCCAATCGTTGTTATATGTCTTCAAGGTCTAATTTGTACCAACTAGTCAAATGCTGACATTTTGGAATGGTGGGCGACCCGTCATACAATCCAAGTGTCAGTATTTGACAAGCTGGAAATAAGACTCAAAAATCAGCTTTCTTACAAATTGGACCTTTAAATATCGTTATAATATCTCAGTCTGGACCAAAGTGTTGGCCGATTGACAGGGTATTACTTGAGTCACACTGCGAGCATGGATAAAAATTCTCCTGGGCAGCAAAAGCAACCCATTTTCACATAATATCCTGTTTTTTGCAAAGTAAAGTAGTTTAGTCTCTAGATGCTTTAAATATAAATGTCCTGACTACTGCAGACCCACTGTTACTCAACTGTCGAACAGAAAGATTTCCTGTGTCTGTTTACTAAAATGTTGATTACGTGACTCCGGCTTTATTGATTGTGTGCATGGTGCCTAATTACTTTCATAACTGAAGTGAAAGCTTTGCGAAAGGTAAATATTTGTCTTTGTTCTGTGTATGTAACCTCTAGGCCGTGTTATTTTCAGGTTCTCTCCTGGACAGGGTGTGGGAGTTCTGCTTACAGGTGGGTGCCTGATGGAGTTGAAGAGGCAGCGAGGAGTGACTGCCCTCTAAGATCGCTGCCTGCAAGATGAAGGCTCGGGTGGACAGTAATGTCTGTTCTATATTTTCTCATTTTTATTTTTTATATCACTCTTCAGTGTTCAGTAGAGTTGTAATATGAAGAGCTGCGGTTCTGACCATTATAAACTAATCTATCTAATATTGACAAACCCAGTTGTCTCTCGCCATATTTAGATTTTTAACAAGACACTGCACTTTTCAGATACACATCTAAGGAGGAAGTCTACAAGCTGTGGCATGTTGATTTTGCAGAACTATGCAGCAGTCGAGCTATTGACTAAGGCGCATCAATGGACTGTATTAGATCTAATGTGGGTTCAGATCATGTTAGTTTTTGGATTTAGACCTTGAGCATGAGACCTCAAGTCTCATCCAGGGCCCAGAGGTGACCAGAGGCCATTCAGCAGGAATAATCATTAGTTATTCTCATTCATATCATTATTGCTTTTATTCTGAAAAGCAGATTGCACTTCTCCTGTCAGCCAAATCAGATAAGTGGAGGACTTTCAGCTGCTATTGGAAATCTTTAGCCGGTTTCTGATCGTCGATGGATTTGTAAAGAGAATGTTTAATTTAGAGGACCTTACAGCTCCAACACTTTTTCTCAGACCTTAACCGTTTGAAACCCAGACTAACTTTTGTCTCCGTAAGAATTGAAGTGGTACATCCACATTACTACTCAACAGCACATAAGATTATGATTTAGCGCTCCTAACTCTGTGTTCAAAATGAAATGCATCTCACTTGATGTACAGTAGCTTCTCAAAGTCTCAATGCCTTGGCATTCTGTCAACTAACTGTGCAGCCCACACTGTTTGAGAGTAAATAATAGAAGAACCTGATCCATACCAGGAAATCCACTGAGATGCAGAGGCTGCCATTGCTATTTCAAACAAAAAAGCACTTAAAACCTACCATGATCTAGAGAGGTTATGCAGGAAATACTGAACTGGATCTTCGAGGCAAATGCAAAAATCCTGATTAAAAAAAAAAAAAGAAATAAGGTAGGCTACAGCTTTGCCTGCATCCATGTAGTAATGAAATGCATGTATACATGTATTTACATTCAGCCTCAAGTGCTGTGTTGTACTTTTGACTAATACCTTTTTAAGTTTGTGGATGCAAAGCAGATTTTCTTCGGAGCAATCCCACGAAAGCCAGGGTTGCACAAGAGCCGGAGAAATCCATCTGCCTCCCCCAAATCACATTCTGACATGTCTCACAGTCAAATCTCCCCCCAAGGCGCTAGATGAGGGAACATCTTCAATCTAAACCTGGATACAATAGGGCCTGTAAGACACCGCAAAAATGGATTGGGAGTGCTAAAACCACAGAAACCTCTGCCGGAAACACGACTTTCTATAAATACAAGATACTCGCCTCAGCTGCCAAGTTCGTTATTTTCTCTCTCTCTCTCTCTCTTTCTCTCTCTCTCTCTGTCATGTTGGGCTCTGCATAGTTATATATACTACATCATCATTCAAACACTGGGCAATTGAAGGGAAAATAGAACGAATAAGAAAAATAAAAGCAGCGGAAGCGTGGTTCTTCTTTTGAAGGAACATCTCTCTCCTGCTCTTCCTCCGAGAGTGGGAGTGGGTTAGGGAAGCCCGGTACCAGGCCCCGATGCTGCTGCTGCTGTTGGTGTGGCAGGTTTCCCGTGCGATCCAAAAATACTTTCGCACTCGCCCACTTTGGTCCCCAGCCGCCTGTACTCTTTGGTTCTCCAACAGGGATGGGTGAGAATCATATTCAGCTCTCCAATCGTGATTGCGGAATGCCCCAGTGTTTCTTTAACCGTGCCCCCAGACTCCTCCACACGCATTGCACTTGCATGGCTCCCACCTTGCCCTCTTCTCTGCTGGATCCATGCTTGCAGCACTCTGACAGTCCAATTCTTGGGCCTGATCCAGCTACTGTACCTGCTGTTACCTAACGGCTTGGACATTTTAAAGAGAGAATCTGTGCAAAGAGAGCAGTGGATTTTTCATATTTTCTTCTTACAACATCACAACTGATTAAAAAAAATGTTATTTTCAAACTAAGGAATGCCTTCAGACGTCAGATAATAGCAGATTAACTACGAGCATCTAGGTTATTTGCTTTACCAGATGCAGCAACAAGCCCCTTAGACTGAAGCTCAATAACATCTACTACACTAAATCATTATCATGCAACATGGGACTAATTGCATGTACTTTTGACCAACAGAAGTTAATACGTCTACATATTCTAGTCTCTGACTCATCTGCACCCACACTGATTTCTATTTGTTGCTCTTTCCCCCAATCCATTGCCACCGCAGCATGTAAAAGATATGAATGTTAATAATCAGAAAGCATTGTCTCCGTCACTGCTTCATCGATGCAGGTACAGTCATTACGGGGACGTGCAATGCAAACCCTTTCAAACAAATAGCTAACAGCAGACATGTGAGGAAACAGATGAAGAATGTTAAGAGCTTGCAGCTAACAAAAGTAACTATGGAAACGGCCAGCTCTACATTGCACTAGCTTCCACAGCTCTCTCCAGAAATAAAAACTGTTGGGCTAAGAGCGAATCAGGTAAAGACAAAAGATCCCGGGTGAACCTATTTATAGTGGGCCTTACATAACATACATAGACCTATGTTGGCTGAGGCAAGTTTGGTGCTGAACAGCAAGCTTCTGGGGGGCAAAGGCAGGGTACAGAGAGCCAGAGATGCTGGATCCTGGAGGGTATTTTACAGAGAGACATCTGAGTATAAACAGCAATTAGGCCAGTGTGGATGATGATGATGCTTATGGCAACAGAATTAAATAGAGAGAGGGAAGGCTCGCTGTTCTGATGTGAGGGAGAACAAACACTGTTACACTTGTCCTGGTAGGGCAGTGATGTCAAAGCTGGAGTTTCCGCAGAAAATTAATATGCAGCGGGCTAATGAAAAATGACACATTAAACAGGTCATAGCCACAAGGCCTTGAGGAATACACAAAGACAGGGGAAAAAAATGCACACGTCACAAGGAGCATTAGTTCATAGCCAGTTTACCCGAAAGCCTGCTTTATTTGTATGGGAGGCAAAAAACTTGTGTCATAGTAGGCCACACACACTCACTCACACACACACACACACACACACACACACATACACACACGCTCATATTATCATGTGGCCTGAGGACAAAACATCTGACATCTCCAGTGAGATGTTATGAACATACAAGCCCACATGCGCACAGAAAAACCTGTGTGAGAGCGGCTGTAATGCAGGAGAAGTGATCATCTAGAAATACAGCCTGCCACCATATCTTAAATCCAAATTGAGCCATTAGCATAATTATCCACTTATACTGCTTTAATTCTAAGTAGCTCTCCATTGTAAGTAAAATGATAGCTAAGCTGTATTCAAAAAGCCTCTTTTCCCACTCACAAATGCCTTATTAATTAGCTCCCTCTAGCATAAGTTCCCAGTAATTACATTCAGCACAGGAGTCAGCGCTACAAGGGGGGTATTTCCAACAACTCTTAGACAACTTTTTTTCCCATCTTTTTTTAATTACTCTGCAGACGTATAATGATTTCAATCGTGAAAAAAAAAGATCCTATTTCAACATTGAGAAGCAGACATTTGGACACCACATTCGCACCATGTATCGCATTCACTAGCCAATTCATTGGCAGCAGGCAATCACAAAAATATTCACTATATAGAAGCTCTGATAAGGCTGGGATGATATGCAAATGAATACTCCCTGACTCATCTGTTTATTATGCAGTCACATTAGTTAGCTCTGATGCTGTTTGGCTATTATCCCATCTCACTGTGAAAAAAGGGTCTTGGGTGAGGGGGATGGATTGCGCAGTGAGTGCTTTAGTCACACAGATTGTCCGCACTCTTCAAAGAAATAAATGCATTTCCAACTGTAGTTGCATTGAGGGGATGTGGAATCCATTTCCTCTGAGAGAAACAGCAAAAAAGGCAGGGGATATGGCTCATCTGTGTCGAAATCCCTTGATACCGTGCCGTGCGTTAACGGGTCAAAAGGTCAAATGATGAGCTTGCGTCTCCCACGAAACGGCCCGGAGGCGATTATCATACACTGATACATCATACGCTAATTAACAATCATACGATTTGGTCAACTTCTGCAGTGCTGAAAAAATACTACATGATGATGAGATGCACACAGGTAGTGACTTTGTGTTTATTCATGTTTGCTGCTCTTAATTTTCACCATCTTCTTGTTTCATGAATAGAAAAACCACAGGGACATGCTGTATCTTCCAATAAACACGCTGAAACTACCGATCTGTGGTTTCACAGCCTATCTGCTGCTCTGCTAACTGACAGAGGCACTATTTTTAGCCGTGCAACCTTAATGCACCATGCTAAGCCTTCAACTATACAACTACACATCCAGCCCATTCAAAAGGATTCATACAAGTGTAGAGGTTGGAACCCTGTGGGTCACGCACACTGACTGAGAGCTCGTATCACTGCTCTTAGTTCCCAACGTTTTATATTTTGGTGTCAAAGTATTAATAAGAACATTGCCACTGTGTGTTCCACTGTGTGAATGTATGCCAGCATATGTCAAGGAGTGAAAAGAATTTGTGTACTCCCCATCCCTTTTGATTTTAGCTAATTAAGCACCTAGCACTCACAGCAACTGTGCTCCATGGAAACCATGCAAAAAAGCAGACTGACGTCAGCTAGAGGCCTTCGACAGTGCCATCTGACAAAAGAAAGAGGACAGGGCTGCTATACTTAAGGTCACAGTTTGTTGAAGCTACTGTCTGCTTTGACTGACAGCAGGTTTCCTGACATCTGTACTGAGCATGTGAGGGATGTAAGAAGTATTGTAATTTTAATGCTTCACATGCATGAAAAACAGCAGTTTATGTCAATAGCAGGAACCATTTAAATACCTCCCATTAAAGCTGTACGCTGAGTGTGAGGTTAAAATACCCTTAAAATACACTGTTAGATCTTAGGCTTATCATTATTATTATTTATTTTTTTTTTGCGCAACATGCACTTTAAGGCTTTTTAGAGGTATTGGAAGGATTTGAGCCACAGTGGCATTTCACCTACTGGGAAAAAGAGCAATTTTAGCTATCCAACAATATACTTACCATCTGAGTTATGGTGTGGTCATGGAACACAATCAAAACCTACGCATGCAGACTGTTAATAATAATAATAATAATAATAATAATAATAATAATAATAATAATAATAATGCATTTTATTTAAAGGCGCCTTTCAAAGTACTCAAGTACACTGCACAAAGGAACATTGGTACAACACAAAAAGGAGACAATTTAGTGCAAATGAGGATAAATAAATAAATAAATAAATAAGAAGATGCAATTACATAGTGCTAGGAGCTTGGCACAATGTGTTGTGCATTTACATTATTAGAAAGATTATGGACATGTCCGCTTTATTTATGAGAGACTCGACTGATTCTTTCACCCACAGAAACTCGTGAGTAGTGGAAGAACAATCGCCAATTACGAGCCGCCATTGTGAAGTGGTGTCAGGGTCTGAGTAGTCTCACATAGCAAGATCTATCTTCACAGCGTCGGCAACAATACAGATTCATGCTCTGGCTTGTTTGTCTGTCTTTTAACCAATCACAATCATCAGCTCGTTTATGTTTGTACTCAGCACCCAGGTTAGGGATAGGGCAGTATGCCATTTCAGTATGTAAGTTACTAGCACAGACGTTGTTTCCCATTGCGTCAGGGATTTGTGAAAGGGAGAAGAATATCACCTGAAGTTGGCGCCCAAAGGTAGGCTTATACCAACAGTCTGAATGCTGTGAGACAGACTAAGGTCTGAGCCACAACAACAAACCAATTCATCAAGTACAGAAGTCCAAAAAGTATTTTTATAGGCTTGGATTCAATAAATCATTTGCTTACATGATTGAAACATACAGATATCACAAAAGAAAGTACAGTATAACTAAAACATATTGAAACCATTTATTGTTCTTAACAAAACAAATCAATCTCACAGTCAGTGTTGATTTCCCTGCCAGTCAAAGGCTGTGTATTCAAAATATGGCTGCTTTTAGAAGCAGTAATTTTACAAATGTTCAGCAAGACAGTACAGAACTTCTTTTTTGATCAAACAATTAAATATCAAAATGACAAATCATTAAGACAAAGAGTTGAGGACACAGGATTGAAGAGAAATGGCACAACGAAGAATAATGGCCCTCAAGTGAACGCACAATTTGCTCATTTAATCAATCATTTTCCAAGATAGAAACCGGCAAATCTGATGAGAGTTATTCATATACATCATCACACATCAGAGAGGTGGTTGGGGCGTTTCCTGCGTCTTGAAGAAAAACACTGTAATCACCCGTCTTGATTTCCATATTAAAACACTGGATTGGAAGCAATGAAGCTGCGTGTCTGAAGGTGTGATGAATACGAGTTCATTAAGTGTCTTCTAAACGCATCTTAAGTATTTAACTGAAGCACTAGACTGTGCTTGGCTCCGCATACAGCAAAGACAAGGTAGCTGCACTTGTATAAAATAACCCTTCAGAATACCGGTGTGAAACCTGCTATTTTAATTAAAGGTTTATCGAGGAAATGTGATCATAAATTGCTATTCTTGAGGTGGTTCTTGCAGTTAAGTTTTTCAACGCTGAGTGGAGTTCTATCAACCAGACGGCAAATTACTATATATTAGCTAGAGCCCGACCAATATATCCATTGGCCAATTTTATTGCCCAGTATTTATTGGCCTTTTTATAAATAAAATGTGTGTCAGCATATTATGTTGTCGAACAGGCGCCGATTTGACTGATTTGAAGGATCATTGCAAAAAACAAAATAAGAAACTAATATCGGTATTGGGCTCTAGTCTTAACACTTGATCGTGTTGTTGTCTTAATCGCATCCAGATATATGAAGGCCAATATTTTAGAAAAGATGAGATGCATTCAACAGTTTCAGTACTGTTCAGCCATCATTAATACTGTTAGTGCTGACCAGCCAGTGAAGGGGTGGCTTCCTTGGCCCCTGCCGCTGCTGTCACTGTACTGTTCCCAGATATACCCTGTTTCAATGTACTGTCTATAAACATTATTGATGATGTTAGTCCTGAGTTCCTCATAAAGGGCAGTGGCCTTCTCTTGGTATGGTCCTTCTGTGTTGCTGTAGTGGTGGAGGGCCCTGACTGCCAAGTAGTTGATGTTAATCCATATCGGTCCCCTCCAGTAGGGGGCGTCATGTTCAGTGTTTCTCTGCATATACAGTTTATCGGCCTTGGAGAGAGAACGCAGGCCATAGGGTGTCCACAGCTTGTTGGAGTCTCTCATGTCACGGAGGATATGCTCTAGTTTGGGAGAGTCCGGTGACAGAATGTGCAGTAAGAAAGGGAACAGGCTGACGTAACCCAAAGCGTTAACATACTGCGGCTTGGGGGGCCGGAGGACTGAGCGCACGAGGCGCGCTACAGGGAACTGATGACGGGGTTGTCCAGGAGGCACATAAACCTTCTCCTTCTGCAAGGCCACCATCTGGGTATGGTTCCCCCAGTCACTGAAAGCACGAAGTTGTTCTGACCAGTGGAGCTCATTCAGCAGGTTGTTGTCACTGAGCACCTGATGGGAGAGTTCATAGTCCTGATGGGGCTCGCCTAGAAGCTGGGCTATACTTGCCATGATGCCTGAGGACAAAGCCATCCAGCAGTGTAAATCCACATGGCGCTCATCTGCTGACGGGTGTGAGGCCCGAGGGTAGTCATCCAGCCCAGAAGTCAGCGTTTTGGGATTGAGGAAAAGATTTGTGTCCTTGTCACGTCCACGCCAGCGATAAGAGTTTGGTCGCGGCCCTTTCTGTGTGGTGTTGTACCATTCAAACCAGGTTTTCAGTCTTGGGAAGAGCCGTCGCAGGAAAGGCAAGGTCAGCTGAGTTTCGACCTTCTCTGGATTTGAAGAGAACTGCTCAATAAGTTCCTGAAGGGCTAAGAAAAGAGTGGGTGGGTTGGCATTCTCATTATGCTGAACTACAAACTCTGCTGGGACTTTACTGCGAGCCTCGTCACCGAGGATCTGCTCACGGGGGATCCAGCCCTCGATATTGATCAGGTCTATCCAGTGGGCAATGGCCTCCCTTGTAACCTGGGGATCCCATTTGCTCAGCAAAAGCTGATGAAAGCCCTCATCCCAAAGGAACCCTCTGGGAAAAAATGAGCGTGACGGTACAGCAGTGAATAAAGCACCTTCAGGGTACAAGAGTGGGTATTCATTGTAGACTGACTGTACCACTGACTGGCCATAGAAGTAGCCCATTCCACCCAACATGTTGCTCAGCGCTGCCTTGCCAAACTTAACATGTGCCTGGCTGAAACCTTTGCTCTCAAGCCCAAAGGTCTTCTCGAACCTTGCGTCAAACTCAGCCTTCCGCTTCTCCAGTTCCTGAGTCATGATGGAGCCCACAAGTTGGTTAGGACGGTTGTGAAAGCTCCCAGATTCAAACAAAACTTCGATCTGGAACGGTGTCTGGACGGTCACCTGGTAAACTACAAAATCGCTCTCTTTCCTTGTGTCAGTGGGTTTCTGCTGGTTTGGGTGGTGAGGGGGCTTATAGGTGTCTACAGCTATGTAATGCCTTTTCTCACCAGAGGGAGGGCTGTAGACAAACCTGCGGTTCAAACTGTGCTTCACAATGTCAGTCAGCTTCTCCAAACCAGGAGATTTAGTCTGAAGATAGTTGTAACTGAAAAGAGAAGGAACTATTGTTAACACAAACCTCACACAAACCCTGAGAGTACTCTGAGAGAATTTAATTACACACAAGTGACTACACTAGCTATGTTTGTGAAGCCTTAGCATGCTTTGTCATAACCTGAAACTGGAGCATATTGTTTTGATGACTCAGAGGTTGTCACAGTAAAATCCAACTTTAAGCTCCCACTTACTCTTCATCATCCATCTTCCTACAATAGATCATAATCTGAACAGTTCTAATCCTTTCTATCAGTGCATACTGTACCTTAATGTTATGCTATGCTGGTCTTCTCTGGCCCTCATGAAAGTGTGAAATATCCGTGCTCCCTGTGAGTGCTTCTAGCAAAGACTTCTGATCCAGTCAATACAAAAATGCTGCGATGACTGCTCTTTCTGAAGGCGGATAAACACCTTCACTGATCAAATGACAGCTGCGCTGTTGCAGGAAAAGACTATGAGCCTTATGGAAAGGCTCTGCTTTTCTTTGGCTTTTCAAACATTACATACAGCAATATCAATAAGTTCTTCCTACTATAATATGCACCACAACTTTTAGAATTAAGAAAACTTAATTCCTTAGATGTTTTATTTGACTGATGAAACAAAAGCTGAAAATCCTGCTTTTGCTGCCATCAAGTGGTTGGACTTTTTTTAAGCTCACTACAAAATGTGATGTGATCACACATCTGATTCAGTGAAACAAGAGAGGTGCAACAGATTTCAACTTTTATGGCCATACAGGTGTAGATTTTCTTCTGTAAAATATTTAGTGATTCATAACACTTTATATCACCACATGCATGAATCTGTACATGGTTCTTTGGCATATATGCAGTTTAAACTTCCTGTCTCCTCACTTTTATCCCATATGAGCACTGCAAACTACAACTATATTCCATTCATTAGAACTATCTGGAGAACCAAATTCTTTGTGTCAATGGTTGCAGGCAATTCCTAATAGTCAATTTTCTTTGCTGCGTTATTCAACGGTATATTCCCTCGTCCTTGATCATTCTCTTTGAAACTGCTGCTGACTTAAATGTCACTCCTGTATTGATGCATTTACCTGGCATATTTAGCACTGGATAATTCCCCAGTAACTGGCTTTCTGAAGGTGATCTTGAAGTTACCAAGCTCCTCTGAGAAACCAGTGATGGATGCAAGGCGGTTTCTCTCCTCAACGTGAGCCTCCAGTGAGCCCTGTGTGTCTGCTGCTGCATAAAACATCAGGGAGATGACTGGAGCTTGAGGAGCAGAGCTCTGGTGGGCAAAAATGGAAATAACACATAAGAAATAAGTTTAATTGCTTGTTAAGTTTTTAATAAATGGTACATTTTCACCACCTAAAAAAAAAGTCAGCACTCACGTGCTGTTTGGCAGTGATCCTCCAGGTCCAGTCTCCTCCATGATCGCCTCCCATCCTCTTGACAAATTCTGTGGTTAGAGTGAAATCGTTGTCTCGGATTTCCTGGACGCCAAAGGTGATCCCATCATGCATCAGCCACCCATAGCCTTGCAATCGATCACCTTGCTCACATGTGTGCCTCAGGTTTACATCCACGTCTGAGAACTGACGCATCCACATCATGCCTGCACAAACCAAAGTAATTACCATTAGTGGTGGAGCACAAAAGATGCACAAATGAATCATTTGAAAAATAACTAGTCAACAGTGCCACACAAAAGGTAAGTCCCAAAACTCACTGGCTATATGCAGCATGTATCCTGCCAATTGGGTTTTGAGAATAGCAGTGCTTTAACTAACTGTTATTGGAAACTGTAGTGCACTCTGTCTTCAACTAATTAACAATATTGGTCATCCAAATTGGACAGTCCTAGGAACTGTGGCCAAAATTACTTGAATTTGACAAGTGTCTGGGCTTGTTTCCCACCCTGTCCCCGATCCAACGCAGATAAATGTTGAAGATTTGATTAACACTGCAAAGCAAGTATTTTATGAACGCAAACGATTAAATACAAAAATGGAAATCCATCTTCAAACTGAATTTCTATTGTGGTATTCCTATTAAATTGTCTTTGTATGATCTTGACAGCAACAACAGTATAAAAAAAACTGCTGATATATTCAGATTTGCACAAAAGTCTTCTAATTCCAAACTGTCTGTCAGTATTATATATTTCTGTATCAGCTTATTCCAACTCATGATATTTACACTGAGTTAGGGATGGCACTATATCGATATTATATCTTATTGTGATTTCAGACTATATTGTACTTGTGTTTTTTGTTTTATGTTTTGTTTGAGGGACCCCTAGCATCAGAAATAAAATACTCTGTGTTTAACTGTTTTGCCAAAGATTTATCTGGCAGCCAGCTTAGTCTTGACTCTGATCCTGTCAGCCTACCTGTCACAATCGACCTGGGAGTCCGGGTTTTCATCCCAAAGTAGACCTGAGGCCTGTATGAGCCCCAGAACCTCGCCGGGGAAACCTTGGCACTGCTGCTGTTGGCATCCAGGACAGGAGGCGATGGGTGCAGGGTCACCACACGTTTGGCGAGACCGGACCGCATATAGAGGGCGTAAAAGAACCAGATCAGGCTGAATATGCAGAGGCCAATGGAGATGTTGATGAAGACTTTGCCGATATCGACTTTCTTTTTCTTTTCTTTGCGGTGAAATGCAGAGGGCTTCTCATCCTTCCTTGGAGGGGGAGCAGCTTCACCAGTGACCACCCTCTTCCTCTGCCTGCCCATCCTGCTCTTCTGAAGCTGGAGAATAGAAGAGAGAAAGATATATTTACTTAACAGTAAACAGTACAGTATAACAGGACAGGATCCGATAATTATTTTATTTGATGTCCCCTACGCACGCAGTACTTTAGCAGAATTCAGTTTAGGTACTGCACATCTTTTGAACTGAATGAAACGCCAACAGCTCTCAACCTTGAGTCTTTCATTCCCATTAGAAATTTGAGGGTTTATTATCTGATGTGTTTTATGACTCTTGTGATGGGTTGTATTAAATACAATATTTGTCTGTTGATTAGCGATTAACTCTCTTAAACTGCTCAGTTGACATGGACACTTATCTGCCAGTTTATTAGGTACACCTAGCAGAAACATTCACATCTAAAGCAACAGACAGGAAATACATTTGAGGAGTGCCGTTTCATCTTTATGGTAATTTTGGAGGTTCATATTTATACCTACCCTCACTCACATTAGACTAAACAATCAGGTAGACTCGATATCTGAACCACCGAAACACAAAAATTAAGTCGAATCATAACAGGTTCACAAAAAGCTGCATGTTTCTACTTTCTGGATAAAAAAAGAGCACAAAACATGTCTTATCTAAACAGAGAGCCATAAGTCATACTATTCTGAAGCACTTTGAGGCACTATATAATTTGTGCTTTTGGCTTTATCATGATGATAGCATTTGGTGAATCTGAATCCATGATCACAACCATTCAGTATTTCAATTTGATGGACAATTTTTTTGTTAATGTTTTAGTTAAATTAAAAATATAAACTAAATTAGTGCCTGTGCTCTGTACGATCCACTTGAAATTGACTTTATTGAGTGCTAGCCGGTTGACTTTTACTGGGGGGGTTTTTTCTCTTAGGCCTCTCTTTAATCAGCTCTTGATCTCAACTCCTTGGTGAAATAAAAATTACACAGGTTCGCAAAATTCTAGTTTATTTAGTGCAACAACAAGAAAAAAAAAAAAAACAGGCACCAATAAGGTTCGTCCAGGGTGTAGGTTATGCTATTCCAACAAAAAGGCAGGTGTTCAATAGGGCTAGATGGATATTCAGCATTTTCCAGTTATCAGTATCTGCACATTTTCTGATGCAACATCCTCTCACATCATTATCTGATTGATAACACTTCACATTTCATAGCCTATAAACACTGAATAATCTGCCTCTCCCCCCCAACAAACCATCAGTCATCCTTTGATATCCAACAAAAACACAAACAGTAATACAGGTTTTAAAACTTCAACTAAGGTTACAGTCAGGGACCAGTTTATACACAACAATCATCATGCACTATACTCATTGAGACTGTATCATTCAATTTTAGTAGTAACAGTTTTAAAGGCTTATTGCTATGACTGAAATCATGTGTGGTCCATCAATGATATCATGAGGTGGACAAAATATAAGAAACACTTCTCCGCTCTTTTAAACACTTCTAAAACATCTGAACATGTTAAATTCCAAGATAGGAGGATTTATTGCAGCGCTGTTCTATTGGACTGTTTTAGCTTTGAGTGTAGTATTTTCCATTAACCCTCGCATCAGGAAAAACACTGTTATAACTCGAGTATGTCCAGTATAGACTTCGTTCTGGATCATAATGACACATGAGTTTAGAAGATACGCCCGTGAGTCCTGAAGGAGCACGTTAAGTTCGCGTCACCTAGCTTAGGTTAACGCTAACCGTGCGTGGTGTATGATGGCAGAAAAGGCGTTAATGCGTCGCCGACCATTTTATAAACTGAGCTCGGCATTAGTTCAAACTCTCTCCGATTTGATAAGCCACCACTGGACACCTGTTTATTAGCCCGAACACATGCAGTTCTCGCTGCTACGCCCCGGCGATGCAACGTTTCCTCCAGGCTGCACGCTACTTCGCTAGTTTAACGGTCGTAATGCTAACGTTAGCTTTTTTAGCGAAACCGCCCGGCTGCCGCAATATAATGTGGCTTTAAATAGTCGGCGGCTGTTGAAATACGGAGTCAACTCGCCGTTCTAGCGTAATGTTCATTGAGCAAATGGTTACCGACCTGTCAAAATACCCGAATCTCAGCTGCTCATTATCCGGTGCTAGCTTGCTAGCTACTTCCTGGTTACTACTCGTTACCACTGACGTGTTCTTCGCTCCGTAATGTGTGTGTGTGACGTCATCAACCCCCTTGCTGCCCTGCTCATCACACTACTACACACAAATGAAATATGTATGATTAATATATCAAAACACATTTAATATGTATACATATCACGAAAAAATGCAAATATGACATCTTAGAGGGAAATATGTCATTTATTGAAATATATAATATGAAGTTCTTATGCAGGGGAGTGTGTTGTCAACAGTTTGCTGATCCAAAATATGTCAAGAGTACAAAGATTGACTATAGTAATACAAAACACTAACATTATAGTCTATATTTGACAGTGGACAGCCGCATGCATGAAAGACTGTGTGAATTACACCACCTATTTCCAAATATGAACCATATAACATAAATTCCCTCGACCAGTTATTTACACTGTAGGCATAATAAAGCTCTGCTATGATGACATATAGCCAAGTATCTTCGAAGTACCATAAATGGGGTAAAGAGTCAGAGACTTAAGAGGCAAAAAAAAAAAATCCAACCTTTGGCCTTAAACTGCTTTTTAGTTACAGGTTAAATTCTTACACCTGCTCTGAACATTAGTCGAGAGAAAGATGGGACATGGGACAAACTGACAGGTGAAATATACATCAAAAGGTCACAAATGATGACCGATGTTCATCTCTACTACCTTTGCCCAATCACTTATCCTCGTTACCCCTTCATCAGCACTGCTGACATGAGCAAAAACAAAATCAAAACAACAAAAAACAAAAAACTTCATTGTTTCTTTTTTTTTTTTTTAATGAATGCAATATATTTCTTAGCCACATAAACTTTGGTCAACATGTAAAACAGTTACAGACAGTTGCAAAAAAAAGTCTGAATATGCTTAACAAGTCGTCTTCCAAGGTTGCCATTAAACAGACATTAACCAGATTCATTTTTTCAAGATAACTCCATAATAATTCTGCCCTCTACAGAAGGTTTGGCTTTCTATTGTAAAGGTTACCAGTTCAGGGTCATTTACTGACAATGTAGATGTTGATTAATTAACTGCAAGCAAGATCAGAAATATTGCTGTTTTTTAAGTTTTTTTTATACATTCCAATTTATTCTTTTTTTTTTCTTAAAGAAGTACATTTGCCAAAATGAAAGTTTCAAATAAACACCAAATAATTGCCAAAACACTTGTTTTGACTGCAGTGCTTCACAAAGCAAACATTTGGCGTCAGAGGCCAGAACCAAAGAAAAGAACAAAATAAACTGTTCATAAAGGATCGATAGAACCAGTTGAACCAGAAGCTACAAAGCATGTTGAAATTATTTTCAAATAAATTGCAGCAGAAAAAAGCGTTACATCCTTTTTGTTGAGATAAATGTACTAAGTGCTCATTGGCTGTACAGTATGCTCTGTCTTTTAAGTGCCATTTCCATTTGTAGTCGCATTGCATGAACAAAAAAAAAAAAAAAAATTACAGACATGGCAACAGGTGAAGCAAAGCAAGAGATAAAACACCCCGAATCATCTCCCACACTCCCCTGCCCATCCCCCCCGTCATTCTGCCGCTCTGACTTGAATTATTCTTACGAAACCGGTACAAAGACTGAGGCAAGAGGGGCGTATCAACCCCAGAAATAAAGAATATTCTTACAAAAAAAAAAAAGAGTCAAAAACAGTGATTAACAAGATGAAGAGAACTGAAGGCCCAGGCCACTCTTCAGCCTACTTTCACCGAACGTCAACGCTGGTTTGTGTAATGACAACATTATCAAGAGAGGAACAAGGAAACGTTAGACTGCCAGCATGATCGGTTTTCAGAGGACACATGCTGGAGCGGAAACAGGGTGCAAGAACCTGAAGACACCCCTCCTCCTGCTCCTCCTCCTCCTCCTCCTCCTCTTGCTGCTGCTGCTGTCGTTCTTGCTCTTCCTCTTGTCGATTAGTTCTTGATCACGCCTCCGTCGCCTTCGCTTACGAAACGCTTCCGCCCTCTAGTGGAGGAAAAGATAGTTTGAGAGCAGTGTTGGGAAGATTTTGGGTGATCTACAATATTACACAAATTTTTTTTTTTATTGTGGACAAATCTAAAAATCTATTGACCTAAAAATCTATTGACCCAAATAACATGTTGAGGCCAAAGGAGCCTGATACAGCATTATTCCTCTGTGACATAAAGAAAACAGTTGAAAACACAAAATGGATCATGGGGAAATATGACGCTTTAAAATCCAAAAAGGTAGCAGTAATGATAATGCTAGACTATGGGCGACAAATTTGTGTTCAAAATTCCTCGAAATCTGCAGGAATGCTAGTTAGCTGTTAGCAGCTGGTGAGCAGCAGAGTCCTGTCCTAACGGAGCTAATAGCTAATGGAGCTAAGCGCACAGCAGAACACGAAGCATTAAACTGAACGGCAGTTCAATGTACAGTATTGTACAGTAAACAAATGTACTGAATTAGTTCAGCTGAGTAGACATAGCAAGTACCTGAAATGCTCATACGTTTAGCTAAGAACTATAGATGCCAACAAAGAAACAACATTTATGATTGTGGGACCAGTCACTCACACTCACATCAGGACGGTTAAAAGTGCTTTTAAAGACGGCGGTATAAAAAGTTGGTCTGGGGCAGCGATAACCGCCAAAATAGATACCGCAGCTTAACTCCAATCAATGCCACATACACCATCTGCCAGTGCCCCATAATATGTATCAATCCACGACTGAAAATAGTTCCTAAGTGCTCTTTTTACTCACTTTCAGAGTCAAAAACACGGTATATTCAGAACCACACTAATAAAATTGTTGTTTTTGGTCTTTTCGTGAGATTGTTGACAATAAGAATAAACTGCGGCCATCAATTATGAGCCAATTACGAGTTATGGCAACAGCTTGCCTTGCACACATACTCAAACATACAGTAACAGGTAGACACTAAAAATGTAGATGAGTAATGATAAAATATGAATAAAATGCAAAAAAAAAATCAAATATTCCAAGGAGGTCAGTGGAAAAAAAGGAGTCTGTAAGAAGTAAAACTAACGTGTCTTCAGGTGCTTATTGGTGCTAACTAACCTGGAGGGACAGGCATCCCTCAGCTGTTTGGTGATGACAGCCTCCTGGTAGCAGAGGTCCACAAAGGTCTCCATGATGGAGTGGGCATGTGGCACATCGAGGTTGATTTCAGGGAGCTCGGTATAGACACGCTGGAAGCCCTACATTGAAAACACGGTAGAACATGGACTAAAATGTCAAAACACTTCTAGTTTAAGCTTCAATTACGTAAAAAAAACTGGTGAACAAAAAAGGCACCGACCCTGTTCATCTGATCCACAGTGATGAGGCCCGTCTTCCAGAAGGACTGCAGCAGCTTTATCATCATATGACTGGCGGTGTCTCCTTTTGACTCCAGCACCATCACCACAGCCTGAAAAAAAAATGATAGATAATTTAATACATGTAAGAAAAATGAGTATGCAGCCATCATCTAACAATAAAAAGGCAAAGAACAGTAGAATCAACAAGTTCTGATGAAAAACAACCTGATGGGGACAGTCCCTCATTTTGCCACATGGTGGCAGCATTTGCCATTTAACATTAGATTAGTCTGAGAGGAGAAGCAGTAATTTCACAATTATGAACATTATGAAAAGGTTTCTTGTTTTAATTTGTGGTAAATTTGTTAGATGATAAAAAAAAATCTAACAAGAAAGCGAGAAAGTCCAGCTGGGTGAGTTGTTCAGTCTGTGCTGCACATGAACAACAAACAGCAGCAGGCTCCCAAACAACACAGCACACTGTGTACATACAAAATATCAAAATCCAACCAGACATTTGGCAACAAACTCATCATCTGTAGTCACTTACAAAAGGAGACGTCACAGAGAGGAACGTCCATTTTCTTTACAGAAATTTGCACAAATACATTCATCAACCATCAACCCCCTGTGCTGAATCATAGAGCAGTGACATTTGTATGGTGGATGGAGAGCTCCATGTTTTGCAAAGAGATTCGCCATTTTGGGTGTATTGATCTGGATGGGGCTCTGTTAATAAAACAGAGCAAATGAGAGAACATCTCACACACACACACACACACCACACCACACACACACCACCACACACACACCACACACACACCCACACACACACCACACACCACCCACACACACACACACACACACCACACCACACACACACACACACACACACACACACACACACACACACACACACCACACACACACACACACACACCACACACACACACACACACACACACACACACACACACACACACACACACACACACACACACACACACACACACACACACACACACACACACACACACACACACACACACACGGTCACCAGGGGGAATTCCTTTTTTAACCTCTTGTCCTCTGGGGTCGACGTGACCAAGCACCAGGAAGTGAAAAACACACCAAAAACTTCCCTTTCTGAATCCCATGAGGTCCTCTAATATTAGTCCTGTGTGAATAGGGCTCAAGACTGATACAACACCATCAAGTCTTAAATACCTCATAGACCAGCTCGTGGTGGAAGTGTGGGACTTCAAGGTCTCGCAGACAGCGCTCTGCCTCCGCCTTGTCTCCTGATATCAGGTACTCCTTGAGCAGGAGGTTCATCTGGAACGAGGACACACACAAAAGAAAACATTCATTTGGATTTTCTGCGTGAACACAGAACTCCTAAACACAGCTGGAATAAAGTACAACCTGTGGCGACTGACAGTGGAGGGAGTTGTTCTGTCTTAACGTCTGTCACATGTATGAAATATAACAAGGAATTTCTGTGAGAACCACGCGGAGAGGCGTGTCAAATCTTGGTCCCTTTCTGTTAAAAAGGAGTGATGGTTGGAAGTATGACTATTGATGAGATGAAAACACAGTTAATTTTATTTAGCACCACAGCCCTTATCGAGGAGAAAGACTTCGTTCCAACAGATGCTGGATTAATATGTTTGTACTCACAAGGCTGGAAGCAGACAGGGATGAACTGAGAGTTCGGCAACACCCTGAAAATACATGTCTCCTAAAACTATTCCATCAAGCCACTGTAAATAAAAGGGATTTACTCCAGCAATAACCTGACTTCCCTGGGAAATAAAATTGGCACACATGCCTGACGTGCCTGACAACTAGAAGGCAGCGAGAACATTTCTTCCTCTCTTAGTCGCGGCTTCATTTGCTAGCATCGTTTGGTTATGTCACTCTCATTGATGAGCTGCACACACATCAACCATGTTGCCTCAAAATGTATTTATGGCAAAATTACTCATTCCGCTTCAGATTTGAGAGCTGTTTGGTTGATGCAACAAGTTAAAAAGCCCGCAAAGCGAGACCAACACTTGACGTGAGTCAGCTCTGGGTCTAATTCACTGAGCCGGGGGAATGTGTGGTCCTCTGAGCATAAGGGGGCGGGGACTAAAGAACACGAGGGGGCGTGATATGGTAAGGCAGGGCGGCGACGAGGGAGAGGGTGAGAAAAACGGAGAGGATTAGAAGAAGCTGCGAGCGAGAGCACAACAACAAGGCGAATCAGAAAGTCGAAAATGCCTCTTGCAGCGTTCCCCCTGAGGCTGCACACAGGCAGGCAGGAAATCAAAACCGGACAGGAAAGCCCGTGGGTCTGAGGGTTACACAATACTACATGACGGACGGACCACTCTCCCATTTTTGAAACGTGCAAAAAAATCCCTTCCAATGTTGCATAACTTACAGCTGACAAGATGTGTACTTGAAAACTCCCACACTCACACTCCCACATCAGCACGAATAATTCCAGAAAATCAAGATCATGGAACAATTATTATAAACAAAGACAAAGCATGCATGCATGCGTGCATGTGTGCGTGTGCATTTCAGTTCAAGTCCAGGGTGTGTATCTGTGTCAGCTCCTCCTGCGCCCTCGTTTTTTTGCCATTCCCATTTCTCAGGGGAAAGGAGCGCTCTGCTGACACAGCACCATAGCAGAGGGCTGGGCCTGCTGCTCTGTACCCAGCATGCATTCCTGCCTTCTGTTTATGTGTAGGACATTATATCAATAAAGAAGCGGAGCTTGTCAATACATACGCTCCTCACCATCGTTTTACAAAGTGTAACGTTGGACGCGTTTGGCCTGAGCTCACCTCTTTGACGAGATGTTTGACAGGTCTCTGGCCTCCGCCCACGCCCCACACGTTATCTAGACGAACCATCTTCCTCTTCATGGTCAGCAGCACGGCAGCGCGATCTAAAGCCACTCTGGAAAAAATACCCACAAATAAAAGTTGTTTTTTGCAATTGATTCCATTTCAATATTATCAGACAAAAACACTGTCCTACAGGAAAAGATAGCATCTGTTTTAAGAAAAAGAAGATTATGTTCCAGAATAAGCTGCTGTTTCTGCTATTTGTTCATGTCTCTGCTCACCTGGCATGGTCACAGTCCACTTTGCCCTTGTAACAGTCCAGGAAAGACATGGGGAGGATGTGGTCTGCTATGGCTCTGGCAATGAACTGGCCTAACATCTGGGGAGACAAGAGGATGCGCATCATGTACTTTTTAGTCCAACACATACAGCACTTTGACAAAATATATAAATCATGAAACCCCACTTAGTACTTATTAAATAGACGTTAACTTAAAGAACACCTTTTCCTGAATTACGCTTTAAAAACTGAACCATTAATGCAAATCTGTGGCTCTGACTGCCACCGCTGCAAAGTCTACCTGTGGAGCCTCTGGTGTGTCCAGTATGAGTTCTGGCAGCTCTTTGAGCATCTTGTCGAAGGCGCGGGCCATGTCGCTTTGTGACAGCATCTTGCCCGACAGGTCCGACAGCAGGCGGGAGGTCAGCTCTCTGTGGCTGGCCTTGCCTTCCAGGGACAGGGACACAGCCAGAGAGGAGAACTCGTACTTATGTGGGCCCAGGTTGAGCTCCTTCAGCAGCATCTGACGGGAGGGAGGACAAAGTAAACTGTACAACACAGAGTTTACAGAGCTATACAGGTATGATCCATCCATCCATCCATCCATCCATCCATCCAGGTCAGCAGGCATCGACTGGAGTGAAGCGGTCGCTCACCTGGACCTCTTTTGTGTCTCCATGTTCAAAGTACTCCTGTACAATTGGGTTGACCATCTTTTCCAGTTCCTTCTCATCTACCTCTGGCACAACTGTTGCATATACTGTGTCTCCCTGTGTGAGGAAAAAAAAAACACACTATCAGTCTAAACTAAGGATTTAGTGGCCACTGTAGGGGAGGGGTGTTCAGTTGGTTGCAATCCCCAACCACACCACTGGATGTAACTTAAATCCTACAAACTGGACTTTTTATTTGCTGTATTTTCACATCCAGTATTCTTCTTGTTTTCACTTCCCAGTATTCAGCATTCCACATCTTCGTCTTTTCACTGTCCACTGAAATTGAAGCTGCAACTCAATTAAAAACATGCGATTTTTAGAATATGGCGAGAGTTCAAAGGTTGCTCCAAAAGACATGGGGGGGGGCAGCTTATCACCATAGTAAATGAAAACTGCTGCTCTCTGCTAGCTATCCTCGGCTGTAGCTAGCTGCCGTCGGCTACCTCGGCTCACAGGGAGAGTGTTTCGCAGTAAGTAAACAAGGTAAATGAGCTCGTCTTAGTTTGGTAAAGAGAGAAATGTGAATTAGAAGATAGCATAAATCATTTCTTGGGATGCTTTGAGTTTATTTAGTTCATTTTTTGCGCTAACATAGGGAAAAAGCTACAATTCACACTTATCAAGGTTTCGGGTGCTGAATAACAATTTGAGAATTCTTTAACTGAGATTTCTTTGATTGCGTCTGTTGTTATCGGTAGAGATGCACCGATCCAGTTTTTTCCAATCCAATCCGATACCAATACCTGGACTGAGCGTATCGGCCGATACCCGATACCGATCCGATACCATTGTTGAATTAATAATGAACTGTATACCTTCCACCATGTGAAAGGGACTAAAGGCACCAGACTTTCCTAACTAAGACAAAATAATCAAACAGTTACCAACATTGCAAACATGTGTAACATTAATAATAATAATAATAATAATAATAATAATAATAATAATAATACATTTAATTTATATAGCGCCTGTCAGGGTACCCAAGGACACACGTAGCAAAGTGGAACAAACAAAACAAAGAATGAATGAATTTAGCGCCTGTCAGTCAGCACGGAGGGAACACTAGCAGCGAAGTTAGTAGCACCGTCCGTAAACAAACTAGCGTCTGGAGGCTCCGTGCACACAGCGGGGGCGACCATAAAGAGTTGGTCAAACAACAACTTGCGCTCTTCCAGCATGCGACACACTGACGCTGACGAATGACGTAGGATGTGCTGCGACGGCAAAAAAAATATAATTGGATCGGCTGGTGGATCTGTTTCATTTTACCGATCCCCGATCCAGCCGTTTTGTCAATATCGGAGCCGATATCCAATCTAAATATCAGATCGGTGCATCCCTAGTTATCGGTCCCTTTTCTACCCTTCTGTGATAGTGTAACACTGACTTTTCTCTTTCTTTCAAACACTTGCATCATCGCCTTCATCAATTGCCAGGAATGTCAGTACAAACCTGCCCAGTTAACTTTTCAGGTGTGGTTTTGTTAGACCTGGAGAACAATAATGTGCATTGACAAACTATTAATCTTCGCACAGATAAGATAGATTATCGGCCTACAAAATAGAAAACCGAGAACAACTACTTTGACTACTTTGTTCATGTAACAGGAATACAAATATTAGTAGAAAGAAGGATTGTAGCCAAGAGTCCACAACTCTGATTCACTTCCTGTTTTCTGCTCATGTTCCATGAAGTGTCTGCGGACTGTGAGGGTGATGCAAGAGAACCAAAACAATCTTTTATGACCAAGCACAAGCAAACAAATTAACTTCCTGTGCAAGATCTTTGTTTTTGATTCAATGCGCAGGCCAGTAACACTGAAACCAAGGATCCGTCAAAGGAGAGCGAGAGGGTTTTCTCCAGCAAATTTATTCCTGTCTTTTCCCCGAGGACAAGACCACCTGTACCACACAGAAAGCCTTCTTCCCTCTCATTCTGATTCAAAGAGTACCGTCTGCACATGCTACTTTACTGTACCACTCTGACCCAGTTCCCTGATAACACACTGACCTTTTTCCGCTACGCTCCCTCAACATCCAAGGCCAAATCACACCGGCTTCTCTGAGCCGTTCCCCAAACCATTATCACCTTCTTACAGACAGAAGTGCAATTCCCACTCCACGAGTCGGTCAGCGCAACAGGAGACAAACAAACTTCAGCATCACTCGGGGAGTTTGTTTGATAACGGGGTTAAAGATTGAAAATACTGTTGATTATGATGGGACGGAGCCATCTGGATGAATCATGTGAGTAGGTTTTTTTTTTTGTTGTTTTTTTTTTAAATGAGCTTCGGCCAGATCATGTGGACTTTGATATGAAACACATTTCCCAATTTAATAACAATACGGTTTAGTTACAAAATCGTCTTTGATCTTATGCAAGATATTCTGTTTGTCGCAAGAGAGTAATACACTGTGTGATCCATTACAGATGCAGGAGTGAACAGCATACGCTCGCTGTCTGAGTGTGGACAGTCATTGTCTTGTTCACAGAGCAAAGCCTTGTTCATATTCAGTGCATTTCAGCAGCAGCCCTTCAACATCAGCACGTTCGTTTGACACAAGACATAAAAGCTGTCAGCCAGTCGAAACAGCTTTGATCAGTGGGCCTCTTTGGAACAAAAAGCTGCTGCGCACAACAGGTCAGCGCAGCAACAACTGCCGCAAACTAACCTCTGCTGCTGATGCCCTTTAACTGGTGGCAGTTTGGATCAGGTGTGTGTGTGTGTGTTTGTGTACACACAGGTTGCCGACGCACAGGCAATGCAAATACCAAAAAGAAGACCTTTCCCTTTAATATGTCGAGTTGTAACGACAAATCGATTAGTTGGTTAATAATCTGCAAGTAGTTTGATCGATTCATCTCTATTCACATTTTTCAGTCAAAAGTGAACAAAACAAGCAGTTAGAAAATGTCACCATGGAAAAAAATAACAGACCCCATGATTAACTAATTAAATGAGCGAATAAGTCAAGCGTATTCCTTAGCCTGAGAGCATTACAGTTTAAATCAAGCACTTTCCAAACAAGACTTTAGGGCGACATGAAGCACGACCACACCAGATCACATCCCAGCAGGGACCTTTGTTGCATTCAGTTTGCCCATCCCTCTGTCTCCACCCCTTATTTCCTGCCATCCCTCTAATTAAGAGAAAATATATAAATTACTCTATGAAGAGATCAAAATCCAGACTGGTCTGCTACACTCACTCACCTGAGCAACTTCATCATAGTTTGGGTCCCGTACATCAGGCTCCTCGACTTCATAAACCAGCCCAGCAGCCCCCCAAACTCCTTTACCACCTGCCCCACCTGCACACAAGCAGACAAACCACCAATCAGATACTGTCAACGGGAGCTGCCTCTCCTTCTCTGTTACTGTAAAAAGTCTGTGGCAGATTCTGAAAAACTAAAAAAGCAGAAAGCTGCATACACCAAACATACCTTTTTTGGGAAGGCCTCGGCCTTTGCCTGTCCTGGACTTGCGGTCATTGGTGTTGACTTTGCCCTTCGGACTGTTGGGGTCACCCCCTGCCACATCTCCCGACTCGGAGAAGGACTCACTGGTGGAGTTGCGGGACGAGGACTTGCGCAGGCGGCGCTTGGCTTTGGCTTTGAGGCGCGCCTCGTGGAGCGCCTTCTCCTGAGGCGTCCAGTTGCCGTTCACCTCTGCGTCATTCAGCGCGTCTTCGTCACCGCTGTAGGCACGGTTAGGGTCTGCCAGTTTCTCGTCGAAAGAGAACATCCCTGCAGTCGGAAAATAAGAACAGATGGTGTTTGTTATTATACTGCCATAAAACTGTGCAAGTCAGTGGAGACATTATTGTACACTATGTGGCTCAACGTTGACACAACAGCAACAGTTTCGGGAACAAATACAAATGCCATCACAGACTATGTTTAGTCCGAAAAGAAATGTTTTTTGGTGTGGAGGAACCCGACTGTCTGGCTCACAGCGCTGACCTCCATCCCATCCAACGCATCTGAGGTTGTGGTCATGATGAGTCAGCCGCTTTGGACCTCAACGAGGCTTGAGGCTGAATAGGAGAAAATGCTTTTGGCCAGTTTTCAATCTTAAGGAAAGCCTTCCAGGAAGAATGGCAGCTTTTTCAGTCAAATGTGTGTATGTTCAGGTGTTCACATAGTTTGGGTTAGGGGTCTGGTTTTTGCCTTGTCGTGTATACCTATACTATATACTGACCAGCCACAGCATTAATAGGACTATGAGGCAACTGATCATCTCGATACAATGCAGTGCTCTGCTGGGACACCTTGGAATGCAACTTAGACACGCACCACTCCTCCAAACACTGTAGCAGACCATGCAGGCCACACCATGGATTGAACTTGGCTCTGACCCATCGAGACCCGGACACAGGACCTCTGTGGGTGTCATGTGGTGTCTAGCAGCAGGTCGTTAGTTGGGGATGCTTAAGGTCCTGTGGGCTGGGGAGGGGTGGAGCCTCCATTGGATTGGTCTTGTTCTGGCACGTCTCACAGATGCATGATCAGAATGGGATTTGGAGAATTTGAAGGCTGAGGCCTTGAGCTCTTTGTCATGTTCTTCAGGCCATTTCTCAGCAGGTTTTTGTGGACTGGCCAGAACACACTGTCTTTGAGTAGTGCTGTTGTTATAAGGGGTATATTTGCTCTGCAATGTCATTTGGATTGGGGGTGCATCCAAATGAATGCCAGGAATATTTCCCAGCAGGACACTGTATTGTTACGACATGATCACCGTCTTCCACTTCACCGGTTAGTCCTTTTAATGTCATGGCTGATCGATGTATATCTTTAATGTCACATGGGTGACAAGAGTAAGTATGTAAGTTTATGTGCACATTACTCCTAGAGATCATTTCTTCTCCATGTACAAAAAAATAGTTGTAATTAGTGGTCAAATAAGGACTTCAATACCACACTGTTTCAAGTGTCACACTAAACTGACATAAAAAGAACTAGCAGCTTCGAAGGCGGACTGGCGCGTTGCCTCACATCTCCTGTATCCTGACCAAAATGCTGCACATGAACAAACGTGTACATTCTGCGCCTGTGTGATAAGAATGACCTCTCTGCCGATATACAAACCGTTGCTATGACTTAACAGCATTTTTTTTTTTACACCAAGTTGCCAATGACGAAGAGGCAGAGGAGGAAAATAAGGAAAAACCGTGCTCATCAGGTGAAATCATGGATACTTCAGGACCTTTAGTCCTTCACTCAAATGTTTATTTAAGCAAAAGTACAAAAATATTAACATTAAAAGATACTTGCTCGTCCAGAATGGCCCATTTCATAATAACATTGACTATATTATTGGATTAAATCTTTTCATGCATAAATGTTTTGAAAAGTGCGGAAAAATGCTGAATATCGGCCCTGATAATCGTCTACCTCCAGACTTAAGTGGCATTAAATTGAAATACTCAAGTAAACCTGAGTACCTGAAATAATACAAATACTTGATTATTCACTCGAATACTGCTAATAATCTTAATTATGTTCCAGATGATCCAGAGAGAGACTTTATCACATCTACACAAGTCAACGGATTTCATAAGTTTGCCATTTATACCACTTCTGAAACAACATCCTGCATATTACTGCTGTACATGAAACATTCAGCTCGCATCTATGATGAGACAACACTTGTTTGTGTTCAACTCGCTTGTGTTGTTCAGCTTTGATCATCTGCAGCGACAGGTCTTCTCAGCGCATTCAGCACAACTGCACAAAAACACCTCCACATGACGGCAACACTGGTTCAAGGTGTGACAACAATGCTGTCCGACTGCATGTGCTCCAGCCGCCTCCAGATGTCACGGCCATGTTTTGCACGTCGAGCCAAAGGTTGCACAGCACCCGCAGCATAACGCAAGAAGATGGCAGCACAAATTCACACACGTGTTCTTGTGACACTGGCTCTATCAGCAGGCATTACAGGTTGGACAAAGTGTCAAGTGACTTTTAACAACAAGCAAACTTTTTTTTCTACTCTTCTGTGGGGGTGTAGAAAACACTGCATTTAGTCATAAAACGGCTACCCAGGTGGCCTCTTGTAGAGACAGAAACAACAACAAGTGGGACTGGAGCGCTCCTGCAGGCATGGGAGGAGGCAGGGAGGGAGCAAAGGGGAACACATGGCGCAGAAATGCTGACACTACATTTTTTCCTCGCACTCCTCCGTCTTCTCGCGATCGCTCCGCGGCCGCCAGGATGGACCTGACTACATATGGCATGGTTGGGTCCATGAGTGGTCACATGAAACAGGGCTGTCGGGGAGAGAGGGGAAAAGCAGGAGGAGGAGGAGGAGGAGGAGGAATGTCTGAGGGTGTAATGAATACTTGCATGGGCCCCAAATGGCAGTTTGAGGAGTTATGGCCCTTTAGATTACAGGACATGCAGAAAACACACAGAGCGAGGAGAGGGGAAAAGGTCCAAGCCACGGATAAAACTAAAAACCTGAGAAGAAAATAAAAACTGCAGCAGTCTGTGTGCTGCAAAAGTTACAAAGAAGTGTAATTAGCATACTTCTGGCGTAGAAGAAGAAAAGTAAATCTACTCAACAGATTTTAGACTTCAGCTCTGGAGTGTGATTAACAATTGAAAGGAAGCACCTTTGAGTAAAAGCAGGACGCCTCCCTGCATTAACCTGTCGCAGTAAGACCAGCACCACACCCTTGGCCTTCGCAATCTGTAAACAGGCAACCATGTGTCATCTCCCTCCGCTCCTCCTCTTCCCACCTAAGTAGGCCACGGTGCCAAACACACAACCGGCCAATCAGGAAGGAGCAAAAAAAAAAAAAAAAAACGGGGAGGCAGAAAAAGTCAGGAGGTGTTTGCCAAGACAAAGAGTTGCAAAATAAGCAGAACAAAATGCAGCCAAACTTAGTTCTTATCGTGCGCCTCCGTAACACAGAGCTCGCTTGCGATGCGTTGTTGCTTTAAGGGCTGTAAAGGGCAAAGTTGCTTATAGCTGCTGCGACAAACAAACTCACTCTGCTGTCTTTAACCCTGCACACCCACCACAGCACACCAAAATGAACACCAAACCACACAACGCTGTCATGATGGTTTTCAAAAACCGCCCACACATTTAACCAGTTTTTCAAACACAGTCAGCTGCAGACCAGCAGAGGACCTCTGGCCTATATGCCGTGTGGGAGCTCTCCACAGCGTGTCAAGGTGTTTTGCTTCAGGTCTCCGTACAGTAGCAGTGTTTATAAGGGAGATGGAGGTCAGTGGAGCACATTCCTCCTCAGGGCCAGGCTGTAACAGTAACTTTAAGTATGCAGTATTCATTTTTTGGGTGAACTGCTCAAATTCAGCAACATTTTTTGTCTCTCCCTGATTTATGAAAAGAGCTTCAAACTTAAAAGCTGGAGAAGATTCTCCGTGCTCGCTTTAAAATTGAAAGCCACGTTTCAAACAAAAAGTAAAATTAAAAGCTGTCCAATGAACCACTCTCAAGGAGCTAAAAAGTTCCTTCAGCGTGCTGTTGTCATCATTTCCACCACAGTGAACAACGCTGGTCCATCTGTCAAATGGAACTGGTTTGAAACATCCTAAAAGCTCTTCCATTGGTTTAAAGTACTTCCCCTCCAAACAGGGATTTTTTGAGGGGTTTAATCATGTCCCTGGAACTTAATTTAGACCCTGGTCTTCGCGGAGGAAACGCAACGGTTCCCTCTGAAGGTTCCTCCTTGACCTTGGATAGGTCAGACATAGTCAATCTTCTCACGGATGGTCTTGTTTGCTAATGTAGGTCACATTGCGGACTCGGTATTAAATTGAGATTCTTCAATAGATAGTTAATGGACTTGAGGATTTTGATTGTTACGCAGATGACACAACATTGTTTTTTTAAAAGGCCTTCTGTCAAAAAAACTTACCCGCAAAATGCTTTGATTTAGATTAAGTAAGCTTTTGAAATCCCTGTGCAACTCAACAAATATCCTAAGAAACTGCCAGCAACTTGGGCAATACATCAACTGTTGATGAAATGTTGGTGTAAATTGTTTACAGTCAGACGATAGCAGTAAGTGATCCGACTGATCCGCAAGGACTTGGGCAGAAACTACGCCTTTATATATCGACTTTCCTTCATTCCGTCTCCTTTTCAGCGTTTCATGCCTGCATTAGTTTAAGTAGCACGTGTTGTACCATCGTAGCTCAGACACAAATCTCAATATGGGTTGAACATCCTGGTTAAAACAAGGGTCAACGGGGTAAAACAAAAATCTAATAACAGAGATCCTGCTCTGTCAACCCACGCACAGACCCAACTTAAGTAAAAACATGTGTGATGTCCTCCACGGTCAAGCGAGCATCTGCACAATGATAAGGGAACAAAACGAACACAGCCCTGCTGCATGTGGTCCTGTGGTGGTTAGCTATCAAAGAAAAACAGGGTGTGGATGTCTAGTGGGGGGGGGGGGGGGGGGGGGGGGGGGGTTAACTGTCATTTCGTTTAATGAAAGGAGACTTAAGACTTAAAGAACGCACCACCTTAACTTGTGCGCATGTGGTGATTAAGCGTTTAAATATACAAGGGTAAGAAAAGCCGAGGAAGTGGCCACACACACACACACACACACACGCGGGGTTGCCACATATGAAACAATCTCTTTTTGCAGATTTGCTGACTGTGCTCCTGGAGCAGCTGCAAACAACAAACACAGATAAAAGTGCATACAAGAGATTAGAGCCACTCAGATAAAAAGTGACTAGAGCTCGGGTCTGATAACATGTTTTATCTTTTTTTTCATATAAATCAAGCCATCGCCCCGCACGGATGCACTATAAAACAGTGCTACGCACGGGTGGTTTGATCGGTTTTCCCAACTGAAGAACTTATTGCAGGCGGACGGTGTGAGCAAACACGTTTTCATGAATGTATGTGGGAGGGACGAGGGCTGAACAAAAGAGGAGCGGGGCCAGAGACCATAACATAATGTGTACTCAGCAGGCCACGAACAGATCTGGCTTGACATTTACTTCCGTGGGTTTTCTTCCATGATGCTCTTAACGCATGTATTTACCAAAGGAGTTATGCAAATGCTCTCACAGGTGGGGCTCTGCACAGGCTTTAAATCTGCACATATCGTCTGTTTATGAAAGAACAGACCTGCTCTGTGTCGCTCCGAAAATCCACCCAGGCCGAACAGGTCATATGCAGTGAAACGTACCTCGATAAGGCACTAAATCATGTGCAGTTTCCAGGACCAGGATTTCAAATGCGTGTCCTTCAAGTCAAAATGCCAAATTTGCATCCAAAAAGTAAACTTATTTTTGGAAGATGGCAAAGAAAAGTATCAAAGTCCTGAACAAAACTGTATCAAGGCACAGCTGTATGTCAGAACTATGAAACTACTCATCAGGGGCTTAAGTGTTGACGCGAAGCAATAAAAATAAAAGCTAATTGAAAAAAGACCCGACAATCAAGCAAATGCCATCTACTGCAACACTATGTAACTGTGAGTGATTCTGAGGAAAGATGGTTGAGTCCAACTTCCCAGGTTGTGAAACGCCAACAACCCAAACTGGTAACTTGGGTAAACTTTGGTAAACTGGCGGCCCGTCCCTGGCACACTTTGCCACTGAACCAGTGTCAGTGGGGATTTTTTTTTTTCTCCAGACAATATCTCTTATAAATCAAGGACAATGAAAACACTATATTTGGTGCCAAACAAAAACTAAACTCTTTGCGTCAACATGCCATGGAATAAACCTGAGTTCTGTCCCTAAGAAAAATGTTTCAGGTGCTTTACATGGGTATTTCCTTCTGCTTAATACTTCCTCTAAATTTAGTTTCTAGTCCCTTTGCAGATTCAGATTATTCAGTGTTTACAGGCTATTAACTGTGAAGTGTGACCGATCAGATGGTGTCGGTGGGACTTTGCGAGAGGATACTGCATCAGGGCCATTAGTATATTTTACTTCCAAAAAAAATAGATACTGATGATCAGAATAATGCTGAATATCGAATAGATAATTAGCCAGGGCAAATAATCGGTCGAACCCTAGTAAATACTACAGATTTCAAACTAAAAACAACAGGGAGACAGCGTTACACGCATGTCCTATCAGTAATGCAGTTAGGTGAAAGCTGAACCTGAAAGGTTTAAGCGATTTCGGTTTATTTTCAGAGCAAATTTAGTTTTTATTTGGAAGTTTTAAGAATATCGTTGGAGAGGATAATCGTGACATGGATCTACGTTTTTTAAAACTTCAACACATATTTCTCACACTGTTGAGTTCAGCGTCCAGGCTTGCCCCACAACGTATGGAGGAGTTGTTTGCCCCCTTTTTTTTTCTTGTCCGGGACAATAGAGTCTTTGACAGCAGTGTGTGTGTGTGTGTGTGTGTGTGTGTGTGTGTGTGTGTGTGTGTGACCACCTCATCGACACAGACAGCTTGATCAAGCGTGGGTGACCTTCCTTAAGAAATGGGCCGGTCGAGCTCGTGCAGAAAAGGCCCATCTGTGCACTGAAGCACGGGCTGGCTTTTTCTACAACAACACCACCACACACACACAATGACACCCCAGATACCATGCGGTGTGTGTGTGTGTGTGTGTGTGTGTGTGTGTGTGGCATGCACATATTTACCTCTGTGTCACCTCAACTGAATCCACTGTGTGGAGTTTTGCTCCTTTTTTTTTATGCAAACACAATCAAGGGCTTAATCCCACATGTGGGATGTCAGATTGACACATCAGGACAGGTTTCTAACTATACACTTGTGCCACTTATGTAAGCTTTAAATACAAAACAGGGCAGAGATTATGTAAGGCTTTCCCATTGGCTCTTATAGTAGGCTATACATGTCGACGTCATCGCCAGGCTGAGAGAGAGAGAGAGAGAGAGAGAGAGAGAGAGAGAGAGAGAGAGAGAGAGAGAGAGAGAGAGAGAACGGAACTGAGTGTGCCTGAGCTCGGATGTCAGTCAGGAAGAGCCACTGTGGCACGGCTTTACGCATCGCCCTCACACTGCACGCATTAAAAGACGAGTGTGTATCGCTGCTGACTGAGTTAACGTCCCATTTGTTGCGTTTTTCGCGTCTGCTCAACGAAAGGCATAATTTCATGCAGGAAAAGGGGCGTGTGGTGTGATCCTGGCTGCACAGAGGGCTTCATGGCGGCTGACAACAAAAAAAGTGGTGACACATAAGTATATGATTGAGGAACAATAACACCCCCACCAGAAAAAAAAAATGAAGAAAAAAAAACAGGAAGTAAAACAGCTCAATCTCACTCATGCATGTACCCAAGAAGTGAACACATAGTACCAGTGTGTGTGTGTGTGTGTGTGTGTGTGTGTAAGAATGCACACACACACACACAGAGACAAAGGCGGAAGTAAGCGTTATATCCTCGTCCAATCAGAAACGCGAAAGGGTTAAATGTCGGAGCAGCACAACAACACACATCGAGCCCAAGCTGCTAAAATGCCACAAAAAGCAAATGGAGTTCGGCTCGAGGTGCAAGCGCCAAGTGCAAAACCAGCCGTCCGCGCGCACCGAGTGTTGCCCCAGTGCACGATGTGTGTGTGCGTGCGTGTGCATGTGTGAGTGTGAGTGTGTTTTTTAGCAGAGCACATGGTGGAGCATGGTTAGCTCTGCAGCCCATCCCATGCAGGGACAATGGATCCTGGAGAGAGCGCACGCCAGCAGGCCCAGCGGCAGCTCCGTGACACTTCACACCGATGCAGGCTGCACAAAGCGTGAAGGCCGAGTTCAGTCACTCACCGTCGGCTTGTGGCGCGCTGGACCAGGTCTCCACTTCGGTCGCCATGGCTTTCTCTCTCTCTCTCTCTCTCTCTCCCCTCTCTCTCTTCCGACGGCTCGAATAAAAAAATCCTCCTCACCGTGCGCTCCTCCTTTTCCAGCAACAATCCCCCCCCCCAGAAAAAAAACAAAACACTGCAAGTCAAACGTCTGCAGAACGAGATGTTCAGAGACAAATAAGAGGGGGAAAAACGTGAGTCCTCACTCGTGTTTTTATCGTGCGGCTGAAGAAAACACACACACAAAAATAATGCTCAGGTTGAACTACAAAGAGAGCAGAAATGCTAAGTGCAGGAGATAAATGCAAAAAAGAGACAAGCTGTTCTCCGCGTGGACGGCCGGGAGAGAGTCGAGGCTGAGGAGAGACGGCAGGTTAACTGGTCGGAGGGAGCATGTCAAACAAACAGCCCTGCAAGATAAACAAAAGTCTGTTTTTAACTTTGCAAGAAGCGATCCGAGTCACGTGGGGGCGGAACACGGACGGGGACTGGTCGGGAGAGGGGGGTGGGTGCTGGTCCCTCTCGGCCAATCACAGAGCAGGATAAACCTGTCTGCCGTAGAATGAAAAATACCCTCAAAATGTGGAGCTCCTCTGTTTGAATGACCTCATTGATGTTTTAAATCCCCTCCGATATGTTTGCTTTTACACAGCATATGCCAGTTTATGTCCCCGAACGTAACCTTTCATGAATTATTGATTGGTGGCGCTGAATGGAAAAAAAACCGCTGTTGTTGTTCATCCACCTTTATGGGCTTTTCTCTGATTGTTCATCTCATTATCAGTGCTTTCTTTGGCAAACATGACCCCTAAAAATATGTCTTCCCCCCCCCATTAAATTTAGGGGCTAAATTTGCTGTACATTTGAAAACCTTGTAATCCTCATTTAAGTATTTTTGTCATCCAAAGTCTCACCACCAGGTGGCGCTCAAAACACGTGCAGCCGCATGTATTTAAAAAAAAAAAAAAAAAAAAAACATTATGGAAGCTGCTTGGGAAGCGTTACTCTAAAAGGTCTGCAGAAAGTTTACTCCAGGCCCCTTGTGGATTATATAAATGGATAGAACTGGCAGACTTTACTCGAATTTGCCTGCAAAGTTCTGTGAGTGAAGTCTGGACATGAATTGAATTCAGCCAAAGGCACAAAAAGACAACTTACTAAATGAGTGAATATGCAACTGAATGCACCAAAAACAATGTTGAAAATACATTTGGGCAGTAATTAATTTACAAAATGTGGCATAAATCAATATTTTTGTTAATTTGCGTCTGTATTTATTTTAATTGTGTAAAATTTCCCCCAATATATTCACTTTCCATTGTAATTTTCCACTTTATTTCTCAGTGTTTTAATTTTTTGATTTCATGTATTTATTTTTTTACCTCACCCTTTTGAATGCCTCTTAAAAAAAAAAAATCACTACATTTTAAAAAAAACCTTGTCCACACGTCTGTCTTTCTCACAATAGATTCAATATAAATCAAACTGTGTGAAATCTTCCTCCAGTCGTGGTCGTTGTGAAGTCATTCTTGGTTGTTATAATGTGAGGAACAGAACAGACTGCAACATGGTGCGGGGCGACAGAGGAGCGTGAAGCCGCCAGCAGGTGCTCCAAACAATCCCTGTTCGGGCTCGATTTAAATGATTATGAAGTGGGTGTTCACTTAAAGGGGCAGTATGTGGTTTTGAAGTAGAAATTCAAAGTCTGAATTTTTACATTTACAATACTGATGTGGTAATAATACAAACTCAGAGGTATTTCTTTATTCCATGACTGAATAAACAAGCTGTCCTCAGAGGAAAATAAGGTCCCCAGAACACTGTTTGAAGCTAGACAGGTGGCAGGGTCCGCCACATATAAACAAAGTACAACAGTATAAGGATATGTTGGCCTTGAAGGTCAGTTCTTTATTTAGTTAAATTATTTTAAATGTGAGCCGTTTTCATATTTGCACCTCACAGGGCTGTTTGACGACTCTTTTGTTTGGGGGGGGGGGGGGATCATCAAAAAGGTAAAAAGGTTTCTTTAATTAGAGGCCTTGTTTCTTTTCTGAAACCTGAATCTGTCTTCTTAAACAAACTCGAGGACGCACATTTCGGCTTCATGTCTTAACAATAACTAATGGTTCTAGGGAGACAGCAAATTCTGACAGGGAGAGGAGCAGATTCAAACAGACGGGTCTTGTCAAGGCATCTGGTGGCAGGTTGGTATAAAATGAGAATGCAAGACAACAAAAGACGGTTAATCTTCTCATGTTGCATGTTGTGATTGTCCTCACTGGTACACGCTGCTGAGACACAGCTCGATCTCATTTTTCCCGTGGTCTCCTCCTGAAAAGATGAAGCTTTCAGAGCGGCGAGTGGTGCCTGGTGATTCATCCTGAGTCACAGTGACAGCTACTCATGAGTGGGTGTTTTTTTTTTTTAGCTCGTTTCCCTGCTTCAATCAAATGTGAGTGTCGTGTTGCAAAGCAGAACATCTCCGGTACCGGCGGATGCTGCACATATAGATGTGTGTGAAAAGTTGACAAAAAAAAGCACAGACATGTGTTTGGTAGCACTTGTTAGCATTTATTTTGACACAAAATCCACAGTTTCTTGTCGAATAAAGTAGTGTCGATGTCCAACGTGGTGGAATCTCAGGGAAAAAAAAAAACCTCAAATGGAAGAAAAACCTAAATACAACCTCACCTCCTGGGAGAAAAAAACAAAACAAAAAAAACAGAAGCACCTGGATATGCGCAACCAAACAAAGGTTTAAAAAGTGTGAGAGCGTCTCGTTGTTTGGATTTTACATCAGAAATCTCTACGCTATACACCGAGATATAAAAAACCAACTTCGCGAGGACATAAAAATGTTTGGATATTCATATCGACAAGTATCATGTTAACAAATACCAACAACAGTCAACTTTGGCCTCATAATAACAAGCGGCAATGATTTCAACACCACGACGACACAGCTGACGATAAACTCTCTCACACATGCGCACGACACACTGAAGAGCTGCAGGTAAGAATTGCACAAGGATACCCTCAAAGAACACCACAGTTTGTAGTAATATTAATCTGAACTACTCCACGTACAATCACATATAGATTACTTTTTTTAAATTTTTTTTTTATAAATCCTGCTGCCTCGTAGCTGCAGGAGGAAAAAGGTGAACGCTTCGTTTCCCCCGGGAGTCGAACAGTCTAGAGTGTTTTTTGTTTTTTCCTGGCAAAAAACGGAGTTCAGCTATGCCGATGTGGGCTCTGTGAGTTTTTCCTTTTTTTTTTTCTTCTCAATTCTTCAATTCTTGGCATTACAAAATAAAGTCAGTACAAATATAGAGTAAATACTATCTGGATAAGGAGAAGTAAACAGTCCTTTGCAGTCAAAACTCAGCGAGGTAACAGTCTTTTATCAGGCCTTGGCCTTCAGTGGCATTGAGGGTAGAGTTTGGGCATTTTGTCTGTACATACTAGCTGCTGACAAGGCAAAAGAAAATCAAACCGGCTCTATATACACTGAACTGGGATCAGTTTGGCTTCTATGTGAAAGCAGAGTTGGAGTGGAACTAGCCTCCGTCTGTGCCTCTTGTGTATCGCGGTCTTCGAAAAAGGTAATTTAACTGCACTTTCAGGCTCCTCGAGTGACTGTTTAAAACATCTGGATAAACAAATATTCAGTCCGCTGCGTGAGGAAAAGATTCTCCTTTATCTCTCTCCCTCTTTTTTAAAGTCTAGACTTAGACTAGCAGGTTTTTCTAATGTTTAGTATTAACGTTTCATCATTATATATCATAAATACATCCTAAAAGATGATACAAATTCAATGAAGATCACCTTCAGAATGCTGCTTATACATATCCAAACGAAAGTCTCAAAATGCAGCGACCAATTTGAGCTATTTTTCAGTTTTTTTTAAGCTTTTATGTCTACAAAAAACCATACAAATAATAATCAAATACTGACAAAACATGTACTGGAAAAATCTGAATAAATAGTGATGAAATAATCAACCTTGTCCTCTTTTTTTCCGTCTGAGGCAAACTTGACACAACCATTCCATTTTTAATCAACTGCAGAACTTCATAATATTTTCAGGGGTTTGTGGAGCCATTTCACGTTATCACTGAGACTCACATATCTTCATAGCGTCTACAACACCAAAGGAAACGGGTCTCACTTCCCACTTCCCCCAAATAACACTACTGACTACTCAGATGTTATTTCTGAATGTGCATAAACACGACGGGACACATGACTGAGGGTCAAATGATTCAATTTTCGGTATGAAAAATATAAACAGTCGGAGAGAAACACCAATATAGAAAAGCCTAACAAATAATGACGCTTTTACAGTTTGGTTCACATCGTACACATGGGAGAGAGGACAGGAGACGTTACCTCCAGCTCGCATCTTTGAGTGGGAATAGCTTAAAAAAAACCTTTTAGATCAGCTGAAGGATGTTTGGTTTTATCCAGAAAAAGTCTTTAAGGAACCTGGAAACACCTACAGAACAGCGGTTTTGTCCCTTCTTTTTTTTTTTTTTTTTTGATGCTTAACTCTGTGACCTGAACGTGATGTTAACACATGAGAGGCACAAAATGAGGCTAAAGTAAAAACCAGATCATCCGAGTTTGCACTTGGGAGAAACCTTAAGCCGAAGGCATTTAAAAATGCAGTGTTATGTACAATCACAGGCCTCTGCCCAGCACAGCTCACAGATCAGTTATAAAGAGGTAAATGTCTTTTTTTTTCACAACAGCTAATTTCCTATCGACCAGCATCAACTAGAGTAAGGAAAAAAGTGTGAATACTATTGCTAAATACTATTTTTGCAGGTCTCACATGTACTACATACTGCGTATATTTTATAAAGAGACTGCTAAGCACTGCTAGAAAATCGTTGCCCATTTCATGTACGACTATACACAATTTACAGAAAACACCCACGCACACGCGCACACACACACTCACACACACTCACATAGCAGCAGTAAACTATAGAATGCCTAACAGAAAAGTCTATTCTCATCTAGGCACCATTTACTTTGAGAAACACACATTAGCAAGAGCCAATGAGAAAAAAAAACAACAACTGTCCATTCTCAAGCCAAAAAATTGTACAGGAGCTGAAAAAAGGCTTTCATGACGATATGTTCAGAGGATGAAGAGTCAGCGCGTTGGTCACCTCTGAGAGCGGAGATGATCAGAAGACGTCAACGTGACCTTCATGACCCCACAACACAAACCCATCATTCGCGAACATCTCGATTCAAAAGTGTTAGGACGCTGTGTGAAAACGCGATGTGCTAACTTGCCGACCCTTTCTTGAGATAAACTGTCATGGTCTCTGTTTTCGGTTTGTTATTTCCTGTTTTATTTTGTAGTTGTATCGTCTTGTGTCTTGTTGTTACTTTCAACTTCCTGCTCACAGTGTTCTCAGTGTTCTGCTTCCCTCCCGTCTTCCTGTGCTCTCCCCCGATCTGAATCTCCCCCTGACACCTGTCTCACATCAGCCTTGTTAGTTCAGTTTGTAGTGTTGTTCCCTCACTCTTTGTCGATTCGTCCGTTTCCACCCACGCGTTCCCCGGTCCTCACATGTTCCCTGTGTTCTCGATTTGTTCCTTGGGATTTTTCTTCTTTGCCCTCAGTTTTGTATCTCTCTTCAGTTTTTCTCCTTGGACATTACTTTCTTTTATTACTTGCTTTTTTGGATTTTGGTTTTTGGACTTTTGATTTCATTAGACATCAGCTCATTAAAGCTCACTGTTTGTTTTTTAACCTGCCTGCCTCTCTGAGTTCACGATTGTAAAAAAAAAAAAAAGGGATATTACTAAATGGGCTCAGGAACACTTCTTAAAGGTTATTTGCAAATGATTGCATTCTGTTTTAATGTATGTATTACACAGCGTCCCAACCTTTTTTTCGTATCTGGGTTGTATAACTAATAAAAGGTGTTATGGAGCTGAACCAAGAGTTTTCCGTCCACACAACTCTAAATGAGTTGAAAGCTTTGCCTTCAGGCATTAGACAATTAAGTCTGCTCTTTGCTGAGTCAAGGATGCGAAAAAGTGGCCTCGAGTCAACGAACTACAGAGACGCCTGTACATAAATGTGATGCGAGACATTCTTTCTTTCTAAATCTTGTTCTATGCTTCAGTACATTTCGTACTGTGAATCAAATACAAGACAGTACATGTGTGCTATTCCCACGACCAAGACCAGGAAGTACAGAGCATCAATCAAGGGCATCGACCGGCTGAGGCAGAGACTTCTCTCTGTGTGAAACAAACTGTAAAACTGGACATCGACTGACACGTTATTTCACATCCGAAAACAGGATCAACCAGGACACATTCAGAGAAAAAGCACGTGTGACCACACCTTTAGCCATAGCGAGAATAAACTGCATTATCCTGACTTTAAACCCTCACTCCGTACATTTCCCAAGCGTTTACTTGACTCGGACAGACATTACAATGGGCACTTCATTTCAAAGTGTCTGCTCAAAGCCTGCACTCGATACAGTTTTTTGGACACTTTTCCAGAGGTCTTCAGTCGAGCGTCACGCTATAAAAATTCTCCGTAAACGATTTAAGTATATATATTTTGTTGCTGCGATGCATAACCTTTTACATTCATTATCAGTGATGAGATTAGGCTTAAAGTTTCTGCCTCGTAAAAACTCAACGGTCCGTCCATGGAGGAATCAAGATTTACATTGCCTTGCAAAAAATGGCAACAACCAACCAGGGAGCGTGTTCAGACACCTTAAATCCAGAGTCAAACAGTCAGTAAATTAAACAGCATAATCATGTAACAATCTGGTACAACAACGTATAATCATTACACCATGGTAAAGCTTTGCCACCTACACATTTTAATCAATGTTTGCACCCCCTTTTCTGTAGGGAGCAACGTAAGACACAATGTATAAAACACACTTATAGTAGTTGCCTTTTTCTCATGATTCCCTCTGATGAACAGAGAGAAGTAGGCTGGTGAAAGCAAAAATTCACCCCACAACAACAAAAAGGTCACAGGTTAGTCCTGTGACCTCCAACCATGGAGCTGTAATCCCCTTTCAAAAGTTCAAAAGTAAATAAAGTGATCCACGCACAGTTTGTTTGAGCTGCTCTTTTGAAAATGAACTGTTCAGCAACCTTACTTCATAAACTTCCAGTACACACACATATATATATATATATATATGTATATATGTATGTATATGTATGTATATATATATATATATATATATATATATATATATATATATTATATATATATATATATATATATATATATATATATATATATATGTATATATATATATATATATACATAAACACATTACACTGCATACATATATATAGATGTCCATTAATGTTAAACAGTCATGGTCATTTCTGATTCTTGTTTATGCTAAATCAGGTGGTGGTTCCCAACCTTGTTGTTGTGTGACCCTTTAAAACGAAAGGATATATTGATGTGACCCCATCACGCATTGCATATGTCGACACCTTGTTAGCAGTTCCTCCAAAGATGGATTTCCACTTGTCAGATGATCAGATTGTTTCATTTGAGTGTCCAAAGAGGTCGTACAATCCATAATTAGATTAGAGAAACATCAAAAAAATAAGCATATGATTGTTAAGTTAATCGTTTGACGGGTCCTTTCCCCCAGGTTGGGAACCACTGACTATAAGGAAAATTCATGTCAAGAGCTAAAATGCTATTTCAGCAATGTTGCGTCATGCAGACAGCGAAAGGAGATATCAGAGGTAAACGGGAGAGGATTTGTAGGGAGAAACAGATTTGGTTAGCGTATGGGAAGATGGAGACAGAGGATTAGAATCTTGATAGCATTTTCATCACTCTAGAGAAAAAGATGTGCCTTCTCCTGAACCACAAATAAATTAACTACAAAATCGGACTTTCAGGTGTCAGCTTATCTTGGAGTTAGAATACAGAGAAAAAACAAGAGGACGCATTCCTCTTTGTTTTTAAGACCTACAAGACTTTCCTTCAGTGATTCAACTTTTCACCTACTCGTCTTGATCTATGTGGATGCTATCAAGCATTAGCATCTCACCATTTCCACTTGTGTGACTACATCGCCCTAGCCGTCAGCTTACGAGGACTCCACAGTGATGATGGCCTCGGCCGTCTTCTGGATGATGCCGGAGGACGAGGAGTCGTCCAGGAGTGGCGACTGAGCGGCGACCTTCGCTCGGAGGGAGCAGTCCACGCTGTCGTGCAGCATGTCTGCCCTCTCCGCCTCCTTCGCGGCCTCTTTCCTTCCTTTACCAACAGGCCCCTTCTGCAGTTCCTCTTCCTCTCGCTCCTCTCTCTTCACGTGGCAGCGGCACACCTCGATGCCCGAGTCGCCGGTTAGCCGTCGATGCCGGAAGTGATCCTCCTCGTCGTCGTCTTCTTCCTCTTCCTCCTCGTCCTTTTTGTGCTCCTCTTTGTTGCCGCAATGCACGAAAACAGCCACATTTGAGGGGAAGAGAGCTTGCTTTGGGGGAGACAGAGCGGGTCTGGGGATCGGACCACAGAGCGAGGCCTCTTCTTCTTTCTCTTTCTGGACGGCCACTGCTCCGAGCGGGTCTGAGAGGACGAGAGGATGGATCCGACCGGGAGGGAGGGAGGATAACAGAATGAGAGGAGAAAGAGGGAGGCGAGAGGGGTGTGGGGGACGAGAGTGTAAAGGAAGAGAGAGTGGTGGAGCCAAAGGTGAGACTCCTTCGCTGCCACTTGAGGACCGTCTCTGCGCGGGTATGACATCAGGAGTTACTGCGGGTATGACATCGGGTGGAACTTGTGTCGGTGGCGGCGGGGAAGGTGTTACGGTGAAGTGAGCCACACCCCTCGGCAGGACAACGCAGTCGCCCCCTGATTCGCTGGGCGTGGAGATGTGGCTGCTGTCGTATGTCTCGTCTGTCACCTGGACAGAGAAGGAGGTGCTGCAGGGGGAGGTGAGAGAGCACGACTCGCAGGAGCAGCTTGTGTAGTTGTCAGAGCTCTGGGAGGAGGTCAGGGCACTTGGCCCGGGGCCCAGATAGGGAGGGCAGGGATGACGGTGGTGGTGGTGATGGGGGTAAGCGGAGCTAGGACCTCCCATGGCACCTCCCTGCAGGGCGAAGACGGAGCTGTAAGGCGGAGGAGGGGTGCTGGGCTGTGCCGCCACCTCCTCATAGGAGGGCAGCTTGAAGGAAGCCAGAAAACCTGCGACGAAAGGAATACGCCAGGTCAAATGTGCAGTCTGCTACTCGGCTCGTTAAAGGAACAGTTCACCCCCAAATTATATGTAAATAAATAAATACGCAGAGTAAAATATTCTAAGTAAACGTACTGAGGTCCAGCATTGAGGAAGGGTAGTTGCAGGCTCCATTGTAGGCGATCAGATTGATCTCCCTCTGTCTCTGCTGCTGTTGGATCCTCAGCTTGGCCCGGCGGTGGCGATAAGCACAGAAACAGCTAAAGAGGATCAGCACCGTCCACAGCAGCCAGAACCCTGCAGTAAACAGGAAATGAATCCAACATCAACCGAGCACTCATCATCATAAAAAACTAATGTTAAACTGTCCAACTGGTATCTGGATTACATCTCAGATCTACTCAAGGCTACATTCAGGACAACACTGTTTTAGGTTGGCAATAATGGTGGTTTTATATAAGGGGCAGGTAATTAATTTCAGTCCATAAGTTGCTGTTTTTATTTTTTACCATATGTGTGTATGGTTGAGCTCTGGTCTTCAGTAGCCAAACAGTTGGAGGAGTGGCAAAAAAAAAATCCTTTAATGTCAAACTTAGCCATGTAGTTAACCTTTAATCTCATCTGGAAATGTCTTTCTTTTTTATATGATCCTCTGATCTGACAAAGAAAAACATACAGTTTCAGATGTGAATTCAAAAGGGATTTGTAAGATCTAACAATCAGATTCAATTAGAGAGCGTTGCAACATGTAGCCTAAAACAGTTGTTTGGTGCCTCCTAGTGGTCACTGAACATACTTGACCATGGCAGTACAGTATTTTTTAAAATTTGTTTATAGAGTTAAAATTAAACAAATGGCATAAGGATGACATGGTGGTAAAGCACAAAAAGAGCTTATTCATCAACTATAACTAAATGCAACGATGCAATATTCAATATGTCAAAGATTGACTTTTTACAAGTGCTCTGTAAAATGTGGATTTCATTATAACCAAATGAGAAACCGAGTTCCATATGTTCAATGTTACATCCACTATATCTTTTCCCACTTGGGAGACTCAGGATTTTGTCTGATGAAGAAGAGTGAATCTCTGAATTAGTTTAAAAACGAGACGTGTAATGATTTTGACATCGTCCCTTTCTGAAATGCCTTCTCTGCTCGTCTGCATGTTATGTTTCATGTAACCGGTCACGTCAACAGAAATCAAATCACAAGGTGAACCAAAACACTGTTATAAGCTCTTCTTAATATGGAGTCGCAATTTAAGTAAAATATAATTTTTCTCTCTGGACTCAAAGTGTCCTCAAGATTCAAGATTCAATTTACTGTAATTTCTTTGAGTACTTCCATAAAAAACAAAATACTGCTCCTCCAGACCCTCAGCAGTGCGACAGACCAATACATATCTAAAATATTCCTATCTAAAAATGATCCCACAAGGTTGGTTACATAAAGCAGGACAATTAGCAGCACAGTGTGTTAAAGTGCATATAAAGTCCTGGCAGCACTGCACGATAAATGTCACAAATTACAGCCTTAGCCTCGGGAGCCCGTCTACGCTAGAGGAGAAGAAGTCAGTCGATCGACTCACACCAGAGTTCATAGTAGTAGGTACAGCAGCCCGTCTCTCCGCAGCAGTGCCCAGTTTCACACAGGTAACCTGGATTGTTCACCCCAGGACAGTACTTGGGGCTGACAACAGGCCGGCTACCAGAACCCCCCTGATGCTTCACCACCTAGTGGACGAAACACAGCGTCACATATCATCACAGTGAAAACAACAGACTCAGTGTGAGCATCAAAGTTTGTTCGTGACCGTCACAAAAGTAGCTCGACAAAATGCTCGACTTTACTTGACTGACACACTTGACTTATGATCCTTATCATCTTTTATTTAGAGGTTTTAATCGGGATAAAGCAGAAAAGGACACAGGCATCTCCTCCCTCCTCACCTGTTATATAAAGCACAATATCTGCATTTACAGCACTTGAATTTATTTGGAGTCCTGTTTCTCATATTGTGTTTTAGCTCTGTTTAAATATCTGGCTGCTCAATCCTTGGTTGTGGGCTTTAAAACCAAAACTTTGAGATTTAAAATGCCAATATGCTTCATAGCGGGTGATAATTCTGTATTACACATGACATATTTAATCCATCTTTAACATAAAAATCAATTAATGCAGCTTTAAAGGTTCGGTGCACAGGACTTAGGGTTGACCTCTTCGCAAAAATGGAATATAGTATTCATAATTATGTTTTCTTTCGTGTATAATCACGTGAAATTAAGAATTGTTATGTTTCTGAGATAGCCAAGAGCGAGCAATGAGTCTTGAGTGGTCCTTTTTCCCTCAGGGGAGGGTGAGACGAGGGGTGTTCAGTTGGTTGCAGCCTGCAACCTCCCTGCCAGATGTCACTAAATCCTACACACGGGACCTTTGAGATTATTTTGTCGGATGACGGTATGTTTGTGTGCAGTGCAGCCACATGTTGAGGTTAAATGTGAAAAAAAAACCATCTCACACCTTATTAACTGTACGCATGTCAGCTTCCTTCTGAGGAACCGCCACCTAAAAATGAGAAATGAAAGGACCTATGAGAATTTTTACAGTGACATCTTAAATCATTAGTCAGTGTGAGGGTGAGAAAGCAAGTGAAGAATTAAACGCCGACGTTAAATATCAAACGTTTGACACGTCGTTGAGAGTTGTCACACTTTCAATGCTTGGGGAGAAGAGCTGAAATGAGCTCAGGCGCCATAAACTACGACAGTAATGCAGCAAGAAGAAGAGGTTTCTAAATCTGTTATGTACATAGTTACCACACATGAGGCTGAGAAGTGCTAACAAATAATTATGCATTGCCATGACAACCACCGTGGTTACGCTCTGAGGCTTTTTTCTACTCTTGTGGACAATGCTTTATATTATCCAGTGGTATGAAATGTTTAGCTGTGGTTGAAGGTCGAGCTCGCTTACCGTAGCAGCTTCAGTCCCATCCAGCCCCTGCAGGGACATGGTCATCTGGTCAAAGACAAGAGATGCACAGTGAGAAAGATACAGCAGAGTGAGAAAAATGATACAGTGAATAATAAACACAAGATCTGCACTACGTGTTTCAACTGACAAGGGCACGCGCTTCACGAGAAACACATTACACTGCTACAATCAAGCATGACGAGAAAAAAGGCCACTAAAGGCCCCTGTTCTCTCCAGTCTGAAGATGCTGGCTCTTCAAGGAGATGGGAAGGTCAATGGCTTTTTAACAAAACCCATTTCTCCACTGTGGGTCGAGACGAGCAGGCAGAAAGCGCCAACTCCCAGGCAAGCTCCTGAAACCTCGTCAGCTCTCTCCCTCTGTCTTTCAGAACGCAAGCTAAAAGGTACCTCACCTCTGAAACTGAATCCCACCAGTCGAAGGTTGCAACGACGGGTCGTTTTCATTACTGATTTGTCTCCGGACTAACCGTTTAATCTGTAAAAATTTCTGAAAAATGGTACACGTACATCTAAGTCCAAGATGTTCAAGTAGCTGGTTTTGTCTGCACAACAGTGGAACACTAACAGATATTCATTTAACAATTCAAAACGAGAAAAAAAGAAATCTCGAACATTTGTGAGCCTGAAAACGGACTCATTTTCTGTTGGTCTGCCAATCGACGAGGCTCACATACACACACACACACACACACACATACAAGCATGAAACATCCAGTCATTTTGAAAAAGAACAGTCATTTTCCACATGGGATTATTTTTGACATATCAGCAGGCAGTGAAACCTTAAAACCTGTAAACGGGCTAACCTACCTATAAAGGATGGATGCTAGCACCGTTAGCATCCAAATATCATCAGCAACGTTGTAAATTAACACTACATGTGCTAGTCACTGTGCAGATTCAAAAAATTCTGTGTGTCACTCACACCTCTGCAAATGTCACTCAGGCTCACTGTGAGTAAAAAGGGAAGAAAAAAAATGCCAGTGTGTGTTCTGCTGGCTGTGAGGCCACCATCACAAACAATGTGAACACACACACACACACACACACCGAGGGGCTCACTGGCTTGTCCTGCTCCAGGCCTGCAGCAATGTAAATGAGACCTCTTTTGTTAGCAACTGGCTGCCGGTTATGTACTCGGCATGGGGAACAATGTTGGCCCTACAACTGCAGCGTGAGTCTGTACATGCATACAAGCCAATGCACACACAGCTATTAGCAGGTCCAAGACAAAAAAAAATGTTGAAAAGGGGCCAAAATTGAACAAGCAGCCAAATCCACACATTGCCCTGAGGCTGTACAATGTGCAAAAAAAAAAAAAAAAGTAGCTCTAAGTTAGCCTGAAACATTAACATCCACTGTTGACTATCACAAACAACTATATACTTATTCAACAGCTGGTGCATCCACAGGTTCACAGTTCCATATTGGAATAAATTCTATTAATATGACATTTTCAGTCTGTCCCAACACGTAAGTGCAGTTACATGATGCCACGTTACATTTCATCGAAAATTTCAAGATTTCTTGCGTCATTCTATGCATTTTCCCACAAATTCAACTGGGTGAATTTGATATTTCTGGAAAGGCTGGCGCCTTGTTTAGAATTTAAAATAATTTTCTGTGGGTTTTGAACGTTTGTCCACGCAACCTGTGGCTGTAACGATGGGGCAGTTGTGGGATCCAGCAGGGTCGAGGGGTTTTTAATTTCGTACTTTTATTTAAGTAACAATGTCAATGCAGGACTTCAGGACAGGGATTTATGTGGGTTAAATTGTGGTCATGTGTATTTGAATTTCAGGATTGTGTTGTTGCTTCTTTGTGTTTTCTTTGTGCTTTAATATCTTTGAAACACGTTGGAAATAAGTGTTTTAACTTGACGTGTTATCCTTCAGATTTGTGCCCTTTTCTCTGGTCACGCAGAAATAAAAACAATCAATCAGTCAAAACATTACATGACACTATGGTGGAGGAGCAATATCTAACCAAGGACATACTGCTGGTCCTTTCTGCTTATCATTGATCTGTGTGGACATGACACCTTCACAGGTAGTGTTATCTCAGCTGGGTACATGTTTCAATGCCGCTGCTGATACTCGTGTTTTGACAGCGATACCAAATAAACTTAATATATTTTTTCTTGCAAAACATTCAATTTATTTAACGAAAGAAGACCACATGCTCAAATTTTGATGTCCAGGACAGAGAAGAACCTTAATTAACTGTCACACAGCACGGCACGATTAGGATTTTGAATGAGAAGCCATCTGATCAAAGAACAAGTAGAGTTTTGACGATCGACTTTTAGCTTCAAGATTCAACGATTAAATCAGCTGATCTTCACTTCGTTGATTGCAACCAGCTTATCGGCAAATAAGATGACAGATAAACATCGACCAGTGGCAGTGGCCGACATTTATCTGTTGTGACGCATCAATTTTCCACGTGGTGTCGGCTCGTGACGTCATTGCCATCAGCTATGTAGCCTATGATTTCTTGGTTCTTGGTTGGAAATAAACAACCAAAATAAACATTGATATCAGCCAAATGGTTATTTGGTTTCAGTATTTTTCATTTACACTGCTGCTGCGTACTACAGAAACTAACCGTATGTTTGCTTGTGATCATGTGGCTCCTAACGAGGCTTCAATACTGTTCTGAAAGTCAGATTCAGGAGGGGAAGTGTCGATGTCGAGCTGAGTTCCTGTGGTTAAACCCACCACCAGCGCTGAGGACAGGCACAGCGGTGTGAAGTGATCATACAGACTTCCCCAGAGACCACGGACCAAACCACGAATAACTTCCACCCCCCCCCCGGGTCCCAAACGGGAGGATGGACCGCCATACTCATATATATACCTTCACTATACCCCTGCTGCACGAGAACGCTGAAGAACATGATGCTTTGTGTCTGACTCTAAAACATTAGAAAAAAATTCTATAAACCGTTACAACAAGACCATTAGGTCAACGATATTTCACTCAGTATTTCAGCTGCAATGGTAAGGTTAAATTCAGAGCTGCAACGATTAGTTGAAAATTAATTGCCAACTATTTTGATGATCGATTTCAAGATAAAATACCAAATATTTGCTGGTTTCAGCTTCTTAGCTGTGGGGAATTCCTGCTTGTCTTTGTCATTTCTGATAGTAAATGACGAGTCTTTGTGTTTCTGGAGCGCTCGTTTGACAAAAGAAGCAACTTGAAGACGTCGCTTCAGCAAAAAAAAATAATCGATCATGAAGATAATCGTAAGTTGTAGTCTTGGACAACAGAAGATGATGACAGAAGATGTAAATTATAACAGCAATATCAGTTTATATTTTGTTTAGGGTTAAGACTCCTCAGACTGAGAATGTTTTAGCAAACTGCTGTCGTCATGCAGGTTCAAAGAAATTCAGTTTCTTCTTTCTTGATGAAATATCAAACTAGGACTGTAAATCTAGTACCACCTGTTTGGCACCGCAGTGCTTAATCATGGTTATTATGCCACTAATGTATATTTCGTAGTGCCAGAGGCTTCGCGGTCTATGTTTTGTTTTACATGTCACAGTAACAGGGTGGACACGGACGTCTCCTCCAGTACTTTCTTACAGTTTCCAGATGTGAGTCATCGCCATTTTTCACTGTTGTGTCTAAATATTTGCAGACAACATTAACAGACTTTAAGTAGGAAACATTATCTTCCTGCGCTGAATCAGCAGTATTTCAGTTCTTCAGCCAGACAGGAAATTGTACATTAGTTGTATTAAGCTGTAATGGTCTGGCAGTAAAAACCTACTTTAATGCATCATCGCTGACTTTCAAGGAATCCACTTGAAATCAAATTGCAGCTTTAGCAACACAAATCAACAAGTCACAACTCCTGAAGTCATCTTACGGCAGCAATCTTGTTCTTTGGGAACAAAATGAGCATTCCCATGATTTTCCTTTGACATGTTGACAACTCTACAACTCCTCACGTGTTCTGCATTGACTACAAGCATCCTTCCACTGGGCACAACAGTGCAAACACAAACCAGACCTGACTGACTTTACTGCTCACAAAAAAACATTTGCTGCAGTGGTGCAAAAAAAAATAAAAAATGTAAAAATGCACCCATCGTTTCAGAGAAATATATCAACAGATTGCAAAGACTCGGAGGGGAAGACGTGAGGAGAAAGATGGATGAGACCACTGTTTGTCAACAACAACAACACAGGCCGAGGGGGAAGCGTGTTGCTCTGCAGGAGAGCTGAAGCCCAGCTGTTGGCCAGCGGTGCGCGCGCGCGCGAGCGTGTGTGTGTGCAGCGCATTTACCTCCTCCGCCTTCAGCCCGAGGCAGAAAGTCAACGTTTTCTCTGGATCCATGGCGACAGCTGAATACCAAGCTACACAGAGAAAAGGATGAAGTGCAGAGGTGGGATGTTACTCTGCTGAGCCCCCATCACCGCTGTCCCGCTCCACAGACACGGTGGCCTCCCCATCCGCCATTGTCCGGACGGACAAGACGGACGCCCCTCCCCAGACTCCGCTGCGCACACCGGGGGGCCGACCAGCGCGGTGTTTTTAACGGATGGAGGTGGGGGATGTCACAGTGCGGACGGTCCCGTCGTCGGCTGCTGTCTGCTGTAGTGAGATAGCGTTGTTTCACGCTTTGTTTTCGCGAAGAGGGTTGGAGCTGTGCATGATGTCATGCTCCTCCAGCCCCCAAACTACTTGTACGGGAGCGCTGCCGCGGCTTTGATTGGCCGGAGCTCCCAGCAACAGCCGCACAGAGGCCTCCTCCACCGGGCTGTCACACACACACACACACACACACACACACACTGTTGCTTGATTAACTACAGCAAGGACCGCAACACGTGTCTGTTGTGTTAAATGTAGTAAAAACACAACCATGATGTCTGATAGTGTGTGTGGCTTTTTACAAACGTCAGCTTTGCCAGGTGGTGATTTGTAAAACATAGTCTACAATAAACTCTGGATACATATTCACACGGAATAATAATAATAATAATAACAATAATAATAATAATAATGATAATATAATGTACATCTGAAGCTGAGATATAATGTAAATTCAAGATGACCTTAATACTTAAATTTCCCAAATTCAACGTGCATAAGAAATGAGTGAGCAGGTAACAGAAATAATCAAAGGTTACAAATAAAATCAACAAAAAACAACATCTTGTGTCTATAATTAAAAATGGTGAAAAACATGGTTGCATTATGTACACATCATATTTACTGTTGCAAATGCTAAGCTAAGTTAAGCTAAGTCTGAATTTGTTTAAAAATAAATATTATAAATTGGAATCAGATTTGAATTCCTTTTATACTTGATGTACTTCAAGTATAAAAGGATTTTTTTTTATTGCCCTCTGAAATACACATTCAATATGAACTTCTTTAAACTGGATGTAAACCAACAGACTTGTGAATAATTAACCAAAGCAGTGAATAATTTAAAAAACACTTCATCAAACTATTATATCACCATTAGTTTGCCAAACAGCTCCGTGCAGGAAGGTCTTGCTAGCTAATGCGAAGCTAACCAGCTTATAAAGTGCCAAATCTAGAGTCACACCTTTGATCTTAGCTCAGGAGTCGTCATCGTCCTTTACTTCAGAGGTGAGCCTCTGCTCATCCTGGACCTCTGTTCTGATCATGAGGTGTCAGTTTGGTTCTCTGGAGCTTCTCAGTTCTTGGCGGGGCTCCTGGTTGAAGGCCTCAGCATGTTGTTGTACAGAGCATTTGATATACCTGTTTTCACAAAGTTGTTATAGGTTGTATCCTACGCTTTGAAACATAGGCCCAGTTATTTAATGTTTCTGAACCTTATGTCTTCATCAAAGTCATTGTAAGCTATAATATCTCAGTGAACATTTAAAAAACAAAAACAATTCCCGACCAATTGATAGCCCATATATTTATCCATTCCTAGCCTGTATGTGTTCATGAATAATATCTGATTTTCCATTATTTATTTTGGACCCAAAATGAAAGTAAAACAAAATCAATACAACTGTGAAGTACATTCTGAAACGTAGGTGTAATAGGCCCAATTATTATCATTATTTATTATTTTTGTCTTTCATGGCATCTACACAAAATGGTTTACATTTACATTTAGGGCATTTAGCAGACGCTTTTGTCCAAAGCGAATTACAATAAGTACATTTGTCACAAGACGAGACAGGTTTGCTGTCATGTGTCTTGATAAGCTAAAACCTACCAGGGCAGGTTCCAGCAACATGCATCATATAACAGTTATTTGCGCTCGTCACAAGAGGGCAGCAGACTACACGCTTTTGCTTTGTAGAGTCATTTCTCTGTACTAAGGCCCTGAAGTAGGATGAGTGACCCACAGTAGAGACATGAGACCTGAACATAGAGTTACAGTTGTGTTTATTTAGAATTATTCATCTGTATCTTATTAGTTATCAAATTATTTAATTATCTGTCTATGTGTGTGTGTGTGTGTGTGTGTGTGTGTGCTTGAGTGTGAACCCCTTGACATATAAGGGGAACAAGGAAGCTAAAGTATTTCCACTGCCCTGCCTATTGTTTTCCCCACATGTCTTGCTCACCAGTTTCGCTTGTGCACTTGAGTGTCAACCCATTAAACCACCTGGATTAAAAGGAAATACAAATAAACAGGGTGTGTTAACAGCTTAAAGGCATTGTTGGTTAACTAGCAATTGGTGTTAATTGGTTGGCAAACATAACACGTTGCATACCAGGTCAATGAGCCACATGGAAACAGGAATTTAGAGAAGAACTAATTTGATGTGTGGAAAAAGCTGTTTGGTAGATTTTTCACCAACAGTTCAGTGATCAATGATTGAAATTGGGCTGATTCAATCAGCTGATGTAGTGTAATTTTCCGACGCATTAGAGACGACACATGTGGTCAACTTGTCTGCTCGCCCACGTAATGACACAGTGTGACAAAACACACTTCCTCTGACCCGTCTTAGCACGTACACATGCATGCTCGCGCGCAGACACGTACAAACAACAACCGACTCAGTAAATACTGTAAATGCAAGCGGACGACGGAAGTTTCTATTTTTAAATTAGTCTTAGTTCAAATTATGTTGACATAAATGCACTAGGCGCAAGAAGAGAGCCCATTCTCTGCAGTGTAATTTAGAGGAAACTCAAAAAATGAAGCTCTTTTCATGTTGTGTTTGTCCTTCATGTGATCTATGCAGTAATGAATCCAGCTTTGCAATCACTCATTTGTAGCCTTAAGGAATAAGTTGTGCAAATTGCATGCTGGCTCTGGGTATTGTGAGATGTGGCCTTGCAGCACGTCTCTGCCTCTCTCTTATCTCACATCACAGTCATCACCCTTCTTTGGAACTACAGAGCAGCTTCAGCAGCAGCTACACGTCAATAAATACATTAAAACATAAATGGCATATGAAGAATGTTTCATAAAGGAGGTTTGTCTGTGTTTAAAGGTTGCTCTAACACAAATACATGTTTGTTGTTTTTTTTATTCAAACAGAAACTATTCGGGGGGGGGGGGGGAGTTTAAAGTGACAGTTTAGAGGAGACTTTGATCAAGGTTTGTTTGGCACCGAATCCTCCTGGGCCAGCAGGCACACGTGACGTTCAAAAGGCATGGTTACAACCACCACAGCATTCTCTTGGCACGCACTTGATGTATTTTCCTCTCTCCAGAAAAGCAGACAGTGTTAAGAGCAGTCGTTAAAGTGGCTTAACATATGACGGACCTCTAAAAATAAGTCAGTGCGTCCTGTAAACTGAAAAATGAAGTTGCATGATTTTTAACTCATCTGTAGTGACATGACTTAGTTTTATCACTATGCACAATGTATTATTCTTGATAAGTTTGTAGGTGTGAAATTTAGTTACATACACTACATTATAGTAGACATATGCATCACTGTATTCCCCCTCTGCCTGAAACACTCTGTTTTAGCTCCTGTCTCTTTAAGGTCCCCCCCCCCCCGATTGGTCAGCTCACACATGCCTGACCCAGCACAACTAACTAACTAACTTACAACAGAGCAGCTGCGATAAATCAATTCTTAAGTGCAAAAAACAACATTGATTCTACACGTATGACCTGGTGACGTAGTGTGATGTCACAAAGTCACGGAAACTAAAGGCAGGACTACTGACGAGGCGTTTCAGGAGCAGTGCTTTCTGTAGGAGAGAGAAGCTTCAACCTTTTTTTAACTTTCCAGATATTTGACATGCACAAGAACATTTATTAAACACCGATGGAGAGGAAGAAACCCCCAAAAAAGCATAACAGGCATCCTTTAAAATACATTTGTTGCCTCTTCATTCCACCTTCTGATAAAATCTCACCTGCACAGCCAACATACTGTTAGTGCTTGTATGGAAATTCACTGTCATATCTACATCTGGGTGGGGTGGGTGGATGGTGGGATGTCAAAACACAGGTTGTTTTGTGAGAGATGAGCTGCAGCCTGTACCTGAACTCAAGAGTTCATGGAGACTTTGACACAGTTGTCAAAAATAAAGCCCTCGGAAGACAGCAAAAGAATGTTTCCTGTGGCTACGTTGTTGCTGAAAACCTGTCCATCAAACGATTCCCACACATACGTCTTTACAGTGATGTCAGTCTGGAAAAGCTGATCAGGAAAAAGCAACTCAACACTTCCCTTTTCTCTCTAAATGCCAAAAAAAAGTCTACATATCAGCCGCCAAAGCTTAATGATTTGCTAATGCCGGGAAATGCAAAGTGGTCTGGTGCTGCAAAAACAGCACGCATCTGCCTGCACTTACCACACTGTCAAGTCACATCCTGTGCCTCGTGGACATGTGACATTTAAAAATGCCACTGTAAATGACAGCACGGTACATGATGGGTCCCTGAAGGGGAGAGAAAAAATTCCATATACTTTGCATTATTACCAGCCATTTTCCAACGCGGTGAGGAGCACAGAGCTTTTTATGCACATCTGCATATAAAATTACAGCCACTTATGTTTGCCTTTTTTTTTTTTCTGTGTGTGCTCGTCAGAAACCCCTTTTCATTGTCTGCCGGGACGTAAACTCTGTTCTCTTTATGTTGCTTCTTCCCCTTCGTGGAAGCCTGATTTGCACTGAATTTGACTTGGTACTCTAAAACATGCAAAGCGAAAAGGTTATTTATTTACTGCCAAGCGAGCGATCTCCAGATACTCCAACACACTTCGACTGAGACTTTGATTGTCAATGAAATCTTATTCTACGATGTCTGTTCTTGTTTTTTTGTTGTTTTTTTTTATCTTGAACGAATTGCTTAAAGGCCCTAAAAAGTAATTTTCCTAATCAGCTTATAATAAATAGGCTCTCACATGAACACAGCAGTGTCTGTTAAAATGATACCAGTTATTTTTAGATCAAATATTTCTATATTCGTATTTGTCCGTGATCCTCTTACTGGTTGAAATGCCCAGCAGCAGTCAAAATGTAACAATATGGGAAAAAGATAGATCTATAGATGTGGTGAGGACTCTACATAAATCTGAGGCGTCACCAGAGGATTACAAGGATAAAGAAAGTAAATGAAGTAAATTTCTTTTCTAACTTTTAACTGCACTTTTTAAAAATTACATTTTTTTTGTTTCAGGGCATCATATGGTTCTTTTTGATTTCGAGTTAGAAGTCATTTAAGTGCACTATATAGTGAACGGGAAGTTATTTCATAAGACGCGCAAGCATCGGAATGTGAGTTTTGTTTAGGTGAGTTGTTCTGTCGCCGGGGAGATGTCGCTGTCATCTCTGTTTAAACCGCGCCCACACAGTCCTGATGATGCAGAGTCTCTGAGCGCTCACAGTACAGGTATAACTTGTCACATTTTCACATTCAAATGTTTAAAAATGACCTGACCTTTGTTCTATACCTTGCTGACTTTTGTACTCACATTGTCCAAAATCTTCCCAACTACGTTCAACTAAATACCTTTATTCTGTCAATGGTGCAGCCCTTCTTCACCAGAAGCACGACTATGTTGGCCGTCTTTGCCAACAGCTTAGACAGGCCGAAATTTACATATGTTGTTAGGCCACAACCCCCAGTAGCAGTAATAGTTATGAGGGGAGAAACGGAGGCAATTATGTGACATAGAGAGACAATGTCTGTGCAAGGAAAAATTGAAGTTGACTGTGAGTTCTTTAACTAAGGTAACATATTATGTAACCAAGGCAAAATAATGTACCTGAGATATATTTTACGTTACGGATTAAACTTACTGATTGCAGCCCAAACCATGAGCTTTTCCTAAATCTTACCAAGTATTTTTTTGTGACTGAACCTAACCAAACTGTGGCCGTTTCAATATATTCACCACGTCTTATGAGAACCGTCACGTATGTCATCTTGGTAGTCAATGACAAGCGACCTATTCAGTCGTAAAGGTATAAGGACGTGTTGCATCTCATTTACCCCCTGTAGTTGTTAAAGCATCTGGTGACAAACGTGAAACAGGAAAGGATATTAGCTAGCTATCCACTCTTTTGTTTACTATCTGACAATCAATCAATCAATCAACCTGTGTTTGTACAGCGCCAGTTCACAGCAAGTGATCTCATGACACTCTCCAAATTTAGCAGGTCTAGACCGTACCCCTTAATTCGTTTATTCACAGATGCCCAACACGATGTCATTAAACTCAGTCACATGCTGTGCATTAAACTCTTGTGTGTGTAGTCTGTATCTGGTTTTATAAACTACTCTTATCTGTTTTATCATTGCTTTAAATGTTTAATGTGATAAAGTTAAAAAAAAGGTGCTTTAAATGTCATCAGCTACGACATGTACTTAGACACATCGTCATCACTTGTCCTGTCTGTCAAGCCCCTGCCAGTGATACCTGACGTCCAGCCTGAGGCCTTCACATGCCCCCTAGAAGATCCCTCCACCAGCTGTCACTGGTTAAGGCGGACCAAGTCACTGGATCAGTGTCTTTGGCCTCTTTTGTTTAAAGTACGACTGCAGTGTGTTATCATCAGCATTGTAAATCAGCTGTCCCCGTGCTAATATACTACAGCTGTCAAACAGAAAGGGGACGCATACACAAAGCTATTCCTCTGATGTTTGTCGAAGGATCACGCATCTAATCCGGCTGCAAACATTTGACATTATGAGGTGCTGCCCTGCACAAACCGCATTCAAACCAAATACAGGAAAAACAAAATATGGTGCTTAACGTCAGTACGGACAGACGCGACGGCCTCGCCGCTTACAGGTTTCTGCTGTCCCACTTTATGATGCATCCTCATGTGAGCAGACATCATGCGATATTCTGTGGGAACCGTGTTTTTTTTTTTTGCTGATGTGTGCCCAATCACTGTGCGGTATTTTGGTTCCACAGAGACACGACAGTTGTATCAATGTGAGTCACTATCCGTCCTGCTAAAAAGTGCACACTGCTAAATAATGAGCCGGCAGTGACAGTCTGCTGAAGTTCTTCCCCTGACACAAAACAAAGATGTCCTGTCTTAACGTTTTCATGTTCCACCCCTGAGCTTTTGTTGTTAATAAAAGTTTTGTTTTCCACGCGAGAGCGGTCGAAGCAATACATAACGTGTTGCTCACGAGGAAACAAACTCTGGTTCCCACTCAGACAGAAAGCACATGTGACTGACAGGCTGTTTTGCGCTCTACTCTCCTGTTCCTCTCTTTGACAGCGGATTAGACTGACTGACCCCCCCCTCCTTCCCCTGCCACCCCCAACACACACACACACACACACACACACACACACACCGCCTGGAACCACAGGACAAACAGAGGTTCATGACAAGTCCTGGCAAGTCATCCGTAGTTAACTTAATGAGGGTAGTAGAGACCTTGATGCACACACACACACACACACACACACACACACACACTCGCTTGCCATCAAACATGATTATCATGCCGTTGAGTGAAACCACCAAAACATCATATGAGAAGGCTTGTATCAGGTTACCTCACGCTGCTGCTTGTAGCTGCACATCAGAGTATGATAAGCGAAGAACACAAACAAATGAGGTCATATTGATAACTTTTTTCACGTTTTTTTTAAAAAAAATAATAATAATCTACAGAGCTTGTGGAAAGGTGCAAGATAAAATCTGTTTTCCTCAAAAACATTATTATGACTACTGAGGATTACTAATATTAAAACATTTCGTCAGGTCTGAAACAGGTGATTGTTTTTATTTACGCCCGTATAAGAATTCTGATAGCTGGCTCCAGATTCTAACAAGGTTTGTGAGTCGATTGTATGACGCCCTTGGTATCACGTGGTGTCTGTGTTTTTGTTAGCTGCCAGTTTGTGAGAAAACAAACAAACTGAAAATGGCTGATTTGTACAATATGCACCCAGCATACTGTACTGCCCTAACTTTAGCTAGCCAGCGTTAGCAACGTTAGGTAGTGCAAGACATTTATCCAAAATGTAAAAAGGAAGTCTAGTTCTAGTGGTAAAGATGTAATGTTTGAGAAGTCAAAGGTATCTCAAAAAGCATAGTTGGGCAGCATATCAACAGAGTAACCGACAACAGCTGCCCTTGCTATCTAGCTATCCGTAGCTGTAGCTAGCCACCAACCGTTAGCTAATTAGCTCATGGCTCAGTTAGCCATGAAGGTGGTAAGTTGTATTTTTCTGTTTAATAAGGAAAATAGTTGGAGCAGGAAGTAGGAATATTTCATTTTCTTGACATTTTGTGAGTTGAAACTAAAAAAACAACAACAAAAGTGGTATTAAGAGACAGGAAAACTGAGGCTAGCTTGTTAGCATGCTTACTCCTGTAGACATTTCCACCTCTTCCTCTTGCTAATGTTGGTTTTCCGTTTGTTGTTTTGGCCATATCTTAAAAACTGCTCCTTTAAATAATAAAAAACCAACAACAGTAGTGAGTAACAATGAAGGTTAGTTTGCAAGCAACACATGCACTTGCATGAATAGAGAGCAATAATGTTTGTGACTCCCTGATGTAATGTAGAGGAATTAGATATACACTGCTTTTAGTCTGTCTATTTCTGATACACTCTAATGTGTACACAGCAGTGACACAAACAACAGTGGTTTACCCTGCTGAGCGCTGGAAAAACACAAAGACAAAGGAGATTAAACCAGCCATTGGGATCAAAGCTTCCATCCCTTCGAAATGAATTATCCATGGAGGGGTCAGACTTAGGCCCAAAAGTTAAGACTCTGGTTAGAATAACTTAAACATTGGACGACATGTGGGCAGGGATTTGAAAGAACCACAGAGGAAAAACAGAGAGGGAAAATTCATGAATAAGTAAAAAAAAAAAAAAAAAGCCTCCATATCAGCACAGTTCCACCCTTTATCCCCCTGCTGATTCCACTCCCTCTGCAGGACCACGGTGGCTTTCTTTGGTGTTCGGTGCTGCTGCTGACACAAGGCTTTTGTCTCGGCCCGGCACACTAACAAGAGGAGCTCGGAGGACCATCAGGGCCCAGAGAGGAACAGAGAAGCACGAGCAGGACAACAAGTGCAGCAAGCCGAGTTGCACCACCGATCGTCAGCAGAGGAAACTCCAGCACAAGCGGAAAAGCTGGTTCCCAGTGCATGTCTGCAATGTGTCTGTTTCCCCATCTGCATGTCCTATTTGAGTTCAGTGACGCTGTCTGAAAGAGGACTAACTGATTCGAGTCTCTGTCGCCACAGAAACACGCACGAAGACAAAAAACAAGTTTTCTGGTTCCGCAGCCTGTTGCATCGTGAGAAACTGTTAATATGGTGTCTATAAAAAGGGACTGACTGATACTGAAACGTGCCCCTTCGTGCTATATTACAAACAGCTTTCTGAGGCTTGTACTTTTCTGTGTCACACCTGTTTTGGGTGACACAAGATGAAACCCTGCGCACGAGGAGTGACGCTTCTGCAAACACTAATTTGTTATTTTCTCCCATTCTGACTCAGTAAAAACATCTCTCAGCTAATGCTGTGCTTCGCCCTCGTCCTCTTCCTCTCCTTGCAGATTTGTTGCTGCACATTTCAATCCAGTGAATAGTTGGCTGGCCGGCGTCCACCACTGACTCTCTCTCTCTCAGTTTTCCCTTCTCCTCTGCTCTGCTGCTCTCTATTTTCTTACTTTTTTTTTTCTAGAGTCCTGAGACACAGTGACCCACTTCCAGTTCCTTCCTCTCTCTCCGTAGCGGTGCGTGTGCGTAAATGTCAGAGCTAACGGTTTTTGTTTTTGCAGCATTTTTTATTCCGAAGCCCCCTCCGCCCCACCCTTTTCTCTTTCTCCCGTACAACGCACCCACCCCCACCGCTCACTCGCACTCTCTGCGTGACCCAGGGAAGCGTCCTGTTTGCAAGTGGGAGTGGATAGGGATCTTTGCCATGAGTCATTACCAGGGGACCCCTGGCACTCGGGTGTACCCCTCCTCTGCATGCAAGGAATGCTAGCTAGATGCACTCCAGCCTTAATGAAAGGGGGCACTCATTCAGATGCAGACAGCAGAACTTTATAAAAGTTTGATAGACAGCAGGGTGTTGACAAAGAGAAAGCAATTTTGAGAAGATGAGGATTTTCCGAGCGTTACAAGTCCATCCAGAGGACCAGAAAATTGACGGTCAGGCGGTTTTTCATGAGTTTTTTTCCCCCCTCTTTTTTTTTTTTTTTCTTTTTTAGGTGTGCACAGCTGCACTTTAGGGATGTGGAAACATTCGCAGGCACACACAGAGCTCTGGCTCTCCGACAAACTCTGTCATTAAACATGCATGCACGCCACACAACCTGTGTCAGACCTGTACCTGCAAAATCCATTACAACATAAAAGCATAACAAGAAAGTAAAAAAAAAAAAAAAAAAAAAAAAAAAAAAATCCTTCTTTTTCTCATCTTTTTTTCCCTTGTTGTTTCTTTTACCCCTCTTGACTCCAGCCTCTCCTCCCTCTTGTTTTTCTCCTTCACTCCCTCTACCTTCCCCCATGGCTGAGTCTAGCAGGGCCACGGGTTCAAAGACGTGCAAGCACCAGAATGTAGGTCAGCCATCGGTGCTGAGTTACCGATTAGAAACAGCTGTGCATTTGTGGGCCATTCTCTCTGTCTGCTGAGGCCAGCAGCTATCGCAGAGCCTTACTGGGCTCGAACTGAATGCCGTTCAATTGCCCCCCCTGCTCCGAAAACCCCTGCACTCCGTTCCACTTTCCTCCTGTAAAAAATGATGAATAAGGGGATTGCATGAGGACTTTTGCTCAGCTCTTATGAAACACGCTCTGAACAGATCTTGTGAATGCTGTGCATCGCTGTTGTCTCACTGATCTCTGTGCATGAGGAGGACTTCAAAAAATGCATTAGCATGTTTCTGTCTTTCCCAACATGTATTTCTTTTCTCTCTTGTTGCTCTTTCAGTTCCTTCATAAAAACACCCCTGGAGGTTCATTGCCCTCCTTTTCTCCGAGCCCCTTCAAAACAGCCGGGCATATCTGTGGTTCTGCCTATTGTTTTCCGATGAAAACATTGCTCAGCTACAGAATGTGTTTCCCTCCTGCTGCTCCAAACAATAGCTGATGTGTAACATGAATTAACCAGCGAGTGCCTGAGCTGAATTCAAAGCCGCGGTGGTCCTGAAGGTGACACCATTCCAGCATGTCTGGATTAGCCCTCGATGCCCCTCCAGACCTGCCCTAATTGCCAGCGCAGGTTTCTTATATGCATATATACACGAACGGCACCTGGGGGTAATTACCTGCCACGGCCCAAGGGGACACCACCTGTCAGGGGCCTCCGCCATGTGTACGGAGGGAAAGAAAGATGGCTTATTTTTGTGGAGTGGAGCGCCTCACGCATCACTCTTCACATCCAGTATTACACAAGAATACAAAGAGACCCCTCCCCAAAGCCGGAGACAAAACCACACAAGCATGAAAACACACCACTGAAGTTGTGCGAGGCGGTGGAAGAGTGCAGCAGGAAGAGAGGGCCGCGATGACTCTCCTCAGTCCGGACCCTTTAACACCCCTCTCTCCCTCCACTGCCAGCTCAGCACCGGATATGAGCCAAGCCCTGTACCTTGCAGCTGCGGGCCTAAAGTGCCAGATGGGCAAAATAATTCACACAGACACCCAACTACATTCATCCACATATAGCACACTCACAATTGCAAGTGTGCGTGCCGGCACATAAAGAGTATAAACAAAGCGTCACTTAATCATTCACAATAACACATGTCACGCTACATGACTGAGAGATGGTAGTAATTACAATGGCGTGCTGCCTCTGACATTTGTCCCTGCCACGCCCTTTTACCACTTGTGAGCTGTCTGATGAGAAGCTTAAGCTCGACATTCCAGCAGCGCAGGTATTCACACACGCACGCATCCAATTATTGGTGGAGCGCGTGGGCATGTTTTTTCTCTCCTAGCTAAGAAACTGAGCGATACACCAACCACAGTTTCTCCAAAATAAAGCTACATATTTTGTGGACGTCTTAATTAGTGTTTCTTTGTGTGATGACTGTTTTGCATGACTAAACTGTCTTGTTGTGATGTTTTAAACAGTATATGTAATTTGTTTCTCAGGCCTGCAGCATATTTAGCCATATTTAGGTGAGAACATTTAGTCACGCTGCAGGAGTGGTTCAAGAAGTTTGTCACATTTTTGCTCCCTTGCTGAGACTTACAGGTGTAACTTGTGGAATACGGCCAGAAGTTGAAGGGAGCTCCAGAAACACAGAGAGCATCATATCAGTAGAATAAGCGACAACTGCTGCTCTTTGCTAGCCATCCTTGGCTGTAGCTAGCTACCGTTCAGTTTGACAATGGTGGATAAAGTACAGAGGTGATTTACAGCAGCTCTGACCAAGACTATGACTTTGGGGACAATTTCTAAGATGAAGATGCCACTTGTGTTTTTACCATCAGCTTTCAGTCTTTATGCTAAGCTAGGCTAACTCCCTGGTCCTGGCTTAACAAACAGACATGAGGGTGGAGTTGACTGTCACATGAAGTACTCTGAAGTATATAATGTATATATATATATATGTACATATATGACTATAAAATCTTTAAAACTCTGAGTGATAAACATCCAAACTGACCACTGCTGCTGTTTTTTAGAAAAACTCCAGAACTCCAAAGCCACCTTTCAAGTCTCCGGCGGCTGATACTCAAAGAAGGATTTAGGGTGGAGTAGCACGTCTCTGAATGCACGGAAATGCACAGTAAACAAGGTCAGACGCGAAGGCACGGCAGGGATTTGTAAATCCAGACATCCTGACAAGGACTCTCAGGAGGATATCAGACTCGAGTCTTAAACCAGGACTGGGCCTTCACTTGTGCCTCTTGTCTCATCTGGAGAGCGCTTTCATTTTCTAAAATTCATCCATTATCAGAGGAGAATGACATCCATTGGTGGGTGGTCTGTCACCATCCTTCTCGGCTGCCCACCCACTGGAGAAGATAGGCCTGGTTTGCATATTTATAGGGAGGATGTTTGTTGTTAGAGACCCGCTGTTTGAGTGTATGAATTAGCTTAAGTTCGCCAGTTGCCATGGTCACGGATATGGTTGTTTTATTTGAGCCCATTCAACCTCACATACACACCCCCCCCCTTCAGACTTCAGACAGAGTTTCAGTGGCTGCACAGCTTCTTTTTTTAACACGGGTTTGGATGGTACCTCGCTAGATAATCAGCACTAACATTGAAATAAAAATAAAAACAACTGTGTCACTGACATTTCTAAATGCCCCATGCGCTCATGCTTTATCATCACTTGAGTTGCTGGTCCCATGGAGGACATATGCCACAGCAACATGGTGTTGTCATGTGGCATGTTGAGCACAAGAGGGGAAGAAGCAAGCGACAGTTGTTCTTTTGCAGAACCCATGCCAGGGGGCAGAGGGACTGAGGAACTGAGGAACTCGGGAAACTTGGGGAGATTCCAGGTGACCAGTGCCAGACCCAGAAATCAGCCCAGGCTAGTGCCACAGAAAAAATTCTGGACGACGAGACTGAAATGGTATAGTATAGACGGATATGTTTGCCACATTTCAGCCTCTCGCTTGTGTGAACAGCCGTCAGCTCTGTGGGCAGAACCACACCGATCTCGAAAGCAGAACAGATGGGTGTGAGGGGAGGAAAGAGTCTTTTAGATGGGCTTTATCTACATGTACAGACTCGGAACACACTGCTGTGAGGGTGACAAGTAAATTACGAACAAAGACATTGGAAGATGCTAAATCAGCTGTATGCAAATTGCAGAAGCAAAAAAATGCAGAACACGAAAATTGTCAGGGAGGAGTCTCCAAAATCAAAATATCAAAAAGAAAGAATAGGGGGTTATGATTACTGGTAGTTGTGTTTCCATAAACATCATTCTATGGGCATTTTGAAGTTTCACCAAAGAAAAGGTTGATGTAAATGGAAACATCTGAAAAAAACAAAAATGTTTTTTTATACTCAGCTTGAGATAGGTTTTTATACTTTTTTGAAAAAATTGTAAATGTACTTTATGGGAGACGGAAACACAAGTTCGAAGACAAAGCAAACGTTTAACTCCCATGACCATGTATGAATAATGAGAAGTGGATACAGCATTGGAGGTGTTGCCCTGTTCACTGCTATGAAAGCCTCTCAGTGCGCGAAACCAGAAAAAGTTCGACGTCGTGTAAAAAATTTCCCCACATCCTCCCCACTGTGGTAGTCTATTCCCCCTACAAAGTGGCTAAGGGCTAGCTGGTTAGCATGCTCACTTCAGTTGATGTCTCTGCAACAGAACACAGGGCCGTATTTGATACAATGTCAAAAAACTGTCACTTCTTCACACTCTACTGCAACTCTTTTGATAATGAACTCATTATTTAAGCTCAAATAAATGTATCCACTGTTTTACCACGGCCTCTTTCACATTGTAATCTTATGGGAAAAACAGTCTTTTGGGCCCCTGTGCATCATGTGATGATGCAAAGCCACTATGTAAAATCGGCTTTAAGGCCTAGCACACTTCCTGAGCTTTTGTACACGACTGATAAGCTATTTTTCACTCACTCAAGAAGAAGAAGAAGAAGAAGTAGAAGAAGAAGCTGTTGCTGCAAAAACATGGCTGCTATAGAAACAAGAACGTGTGGGCCAATGAGGGGGCCAAATGATTTCTCGTGGATGGCCTAGATAACTGGTTTTCTTTCTTCTTCTTCTGAAAGCTTTATTGGGAGTTGGTTAAAAACTGGGTTCGATATCCGGTCTGTGACCTATTTCTTCTTTATGTATTACAGCCATCATCACAGCTTATACCTCCAACTTCTGATGAAACTAAGTCTGGCGTAGTCTAGATAATCACTCCGGGATAGAAACACGCTTAACTGCATTTTCTTTTTTGCAACATTTCAAAAGTTTGTTTCAATTTTGCTTGACAATTCGATAGAAAGATGACTCGTGATATGATGGACATGCACACTTTTACACATAGAGATAATAGTTATGCAGCCTGTGGGCATTGGTGATTTAACCAGCTCAAATTTACTGAAGTAAGATCCGTTTGAATTTTTAGTCTACCCTTCTATGTCACTGAAAACAAACCCAGCTGTGACCTAAAAATATCTATCGTCAGCTCATCACACAGGCTGAGATAAGCATGACAGATACGATTCAAACCGCCGAGGCAGCCAGCATGTGGAAGCCGGGCTGTGAAAGCTAACAGGGTAAATATTGATGCTGAAAAGAAGGGGGCCTTCTGAAGTCAGCTGACAGGGACACCACTAAATGTTGCTGCAAAACATAAACATGAAGATTGACCACAGCGATTGTGGAAGGAAAATGTCTAGACCGACAGCGACAATATGTGCGTGTGAACGTGCGTGGGCGAACTGCCCTTATACATCTGAGATATTCTGGCTGAAGAATGATATTAAAGCCCACGGACTGAGGTTTGAAGCTCCGCGACATCAAAGCTTTCAGATCGGGGCTGAGATGAGTCTCAGGCTTTACAGAGGTTTCGATATGTGATGCAAGCTGCCAGCTTTACCATGAGAGCGCCCTGCCTTAAAATCAAAATAGCATGATGCAGTAGGACTACACAGAAACTCTTTGTGCTCTTCAGGGCTCAAACATTCATTCGCCGTGACGGAAAAATTGCTAAAACAAATGATGGCCTTCCGAGGTTAATTTTGTGTAATAACATTTGAGCTGTTTCAATTAAACACTGTAAAGGCAGATAACCTAGCACACAATGGATCAGGCAATTGGATGTTTGGATTACGGTCGGCCCACACACCCCACCTCGCCCTCTGAGAATATTTCCAGACAGTTAACCTGCCGGTATTTCTCTGGTACGTCACCACCTATGACACATAGGATGCTCCTGAAAACAAACTGGGGGAGGGGTGGGTTGATTTGAGGTGTAACTTAAGTGACTAATGTGTCAGTGTCTGCGACGCAAACCATGCGGTGTGTTGCATCAAGCAGAACCTGAATGGAAAAATTGTGGCTTTGCAGGTGTCAGGAGCACCTTTTTGTCACGGGACGTATAATTAGTCTGGCGAGCGTGAGATTGGTGCTCTGGACTAATCAGACCACGCTCTCGTAATACGACGTGACCTTGTTCAGTATGGGCATGAACGCTGGATTTCTGATCTTAGCCTTGTAATAGGCTTTACCTCCATCAGCTCAGGGTTTTAGCATCTGTTTCAACGCGGCGAGACCTATAGGCTTGATTTGTATTTAAAAAATGTTTTAAAAAATAAGCTTTAACAATAATCTGATCATGGGCCCGTGGACTTTTGCTGTTACTGCAGTTACACTATAGGGGAATTAATGGGCCTAATCCTGCTTACATGTGGAGCCAAAATGGTTGACAGCAGCCTACAGTAACTGACCTTTGGCCTAATTGATGGACAACATATGGGAGGAAGGTAGTCAGTAAACGATCAATGTCAACAAGATAAACAATCTGCAGTCCCTCCTCCCTCGTCTCTCAATGGCTTCCTTTATCAAGTCACTGGAGTCATATTAACACACTGTACCAGAGCTTGGCATGCTTTAAAGGAGACCTATTATGCTTTTTTTTCCTCATTGCCATCCTTTCTTGGGCATGTAAAGGGTTTCGAAAACAAAAAACACTGTCCATGGCCTGAAACGCCTCGTCAGTAGTCCCGCCTTTAATTATGTGACTTCTCGACATCACACAACATCACCATGCCACACACTTGCATAATTTCATGGCAGAAGTAAAGCTAACTAGAAAACACGATAAAACTGACCAGTGACAGTGTGAACAGTGCTGGCTCAGGCGCTCTGATTGGTCTGCTCTGACCAATCAGAGCGGAGTGGGTAATCAGGAGGAGGACTTAAAGAGATAGCAGCTAAAAGGAGAGCATCTCAGACAAAGCTACTGCAGTAGCAGTGTGAGAAAACTGATGCATGTTTTGGCATCAAGGTATGTAAACCTATTCTAGTAGTAAACCTAAATGATCCTAAAGAAATAATTTGTCTCAGATAATTAGAGAACACTGCAGTAAAAGGGTTTTTAATATTGATGCTCAGTCAGGGGGCCTTAATTCATAAGGTCATAATGTCAGAAAGCTATCGTTGCAGTACGCACATTAAATGTGTCACTCAGGGTCTTCATTGAGATGGTGGTGGTTAAGATTTGGCTTTAAGAAACAATCCTTGTTAAAGACATAAACTGCTGATGACATACATTGCATGTCCATCTTGGCTCCAGACTATTTACTGTTGTCTTTTAAAGACTATAAGACTTGGGTAACTTCTGAGTCTCCTGACTGTTAACTGGTGAAGGTTTTATGAGCCAAAAGCTCGACTGTAAATGCAGAGCGACAGAGAAGTCTTGTGTAAAAAAGGAACCACCCTCTAGTCGCATATTGAAAGCATTTGGGTTATTTCCTGAGAACATCACTTTGATTGGGGGATTATCACTTCGAGACCGCCTGCTGTGGCTCAGGAAGCAGAAAACACATGTTGCTGATATTTAGTTTCTCGGTTATGCCTAAAAATGGAAATTGAGCGAAGCAGGAGAATGAAACCTGACATTGTCATCTCATGAAGTTGACTCTTTTTTATGATTGATGAATATTGCACATGGCTGAACTGTAAATGTTTTCCCTTTCTTTTATTCATTCCTTAATTCAGGTATTTGTCATTTACCTTGTTTATATTTAACATTCAAAAATAGCTGTGAATAAAATTGTTATTATCGTTTCATTTCCTAAAAAAGGGACCTTCAGTAGAGTCTCAGTTCTTGTTGGTTACACGTGGAAGACTTCTGCAGAGTTGCAGCACAGGCCTTAGTGTGGTGTGTACTAAATTTAACTCAAAACAATTTGCCTAGTAACATACAAGTAAACAAGGGAAAAGGGAAATAAGAAAATTTTGATAGGGCCTTAAAAGACTGCATATATGTATATATATATATATATATATATATATATATATATATATATATATATATATATATATATATGTATATATATATGATACATGGTAGATTGCTTCATTTGCAGTTTGCATTACTAAAAAAGCTAATCCTCGATAATTAGTATTCTAATATTCATCAAAATCCTCTCTCACTTTATATAATGACCCTCATTTTTATAAGTATAGTCACAATGCGTTTGTTTATAATACAGATTGGGTCACTGGTTACCAGCAGGATCGACAGGGCCGAGATGTTTGGCTAAGATGGACCGATAGATGGAGGAAAACAAAGAACGAGTGGAGAGAGTAGTCATTTGGCTCACAGGCCCGAGGCAATGAGCAATGCAAGGCCTGAGCCACTCTGATCATAGAGCATGCAGATGATAAGTCTATAAATAGAAACATGCAGCAGGAGGGACAAAGGCTATTTCCTTTCATATGATGCAATGGATGGCTGAATTTCGATAATGTAATGAGCATTTAGGAACATGACCTGTCATCATCGCAACTTGCTTTTCTACTTTGCCTCAACGACATAAAACATGCAAGCATGATGACTGTCCATATTATATTTAAATGAAATGTCACAAGATTAGATAGCTACGTGCTAAATACACATCACCGGGTGGGTTGGAGCAGCATATGACGAACAGTTTACTCCAAAATTTTTTTTTTTTTGTCAGGGAATATTATTGTGCCAATAGAAAAACATGAGTTAAAGCATCCTGGAAACACTGCATAGAACAACCACAACCATTAATATAGATACCAAGAAAACTAATGATCCATTTAGGCTATTGATTGGGCTTCTTTATGGCAGTGAAAATGCTTCTGCTGATCAAAAGGATTTGCATTCTCAGATGCCTACATGTCAGTTGTACAGATTCCATTAAAGAAGATATTATATGTGATATTAACCTTCCTTTCCCAAACAAGATTATCATTCTGAATTGTCATTACCTTTATTTTAACAGGACAGTGTACATTTAAACCAATAAAACTGCATCATGATACATACAAAGCAAGAATTATGATAATGAACCTACATTTGTGATGCTCAGTGTCTATTAAATTAGATTTAAAGTGATTAAATGGATTAGAATGACTACATTTACATTGTTCAGTATCTATAAAAAAAATATATATATTTACATTGATTAATAGAGATCAACTTGTTAGGTTTTCAGAGGTTGTTCCATTTGGACGGTTGTTTAGAGCCATTTTCCAGATCTCAGTATTCACATGGTACAGTAGTCAATTGCGAGAGACAAATACATTTTTCATCCAGTTTGAACTGTGCCATGAATTACACATATGATGTCTGCCAATTAAAGGTCATACTGCATTTTTATGTTGACACGTTTTGTCTCATCCAAAAAGACTGTTTTGTTTACCTTAGTTGGTTCCATCCAAGGTTTGTAAGTCAATAATATAAAGTCGTTGGTATCACGTGTTTCATCAGGATCAGCCTTGGAAGTTGCCAGTTTGTGGGAAAAAAGTAAGAGTTCTACAATATATGCCCAGCATACTCAACTGCTTTAATGTAACTTAGCTAGCGTTACTAATATTATCAGTTGCTAGCTTGCGTTAACAATGGCGTTAGCAACATTACTAGTGCAGTAAACCCGCTGCCACTTGATGGGAGGGAAGACAATATTTATCCCTCGCCATTCACTACAGTACATAGTGTTTCTGAAATATGGTCTTGAGACCTAGTGTGGTGTGATCTTAATTTGAAATTGAGAAGACGAAATTCTCAGGTATATCGCCAACAAGTAGTGCTCTATAAACACATTGCTGTTCTCCTCTGGCTTTCTCATATAGTAAGTGACAATGTGCTCTAGAGCCATATCAACTAAAGGGCAGAGTGATCGACTGTATAAAGAGGAGGCAGCAGAATTTATGTAAATGAATGAAGAGTAGGCCTGAGTTTTCCTTCATGCCACTTGATCAGCATTCATCAACCGTACCAAGCCCTCTTCTAGAAGACTCTTGGCAAAAATGATCGCTGTAACTGAGCTGATTGTCAAAGCAAATCAATGCAGGGAAAAGACTTTCTGATGCAGTCCACTTCATTAAGAGAGGAAACGGGTCTTCTAAAAGCAGTACAGGCTGAATAAATAGTCTTGATGAGCCATGTTCAAGATAATGAATGCCTGCTTACATAACAGATCCATGGAGGGTCAAGGTCAACTTTCTCATGACCCCGGCTGAGGTCAAACAAACGCTCACACAACAAAACCTGAAGAGACGCCGTGTGACTCCATAAACCTGTGACCTCCTGCGAAGCCTGAAATAAGCTACAGATGTACAAAGTCCAGCTCCGAGCGAATCAGTGTGACTGCATATGTGGGCCTATGATAAGAAGTGCACAAGTGGCATAACGTCTCTGTAATTACCCAGGGTAATAGTCATGAGGTGTAGTCCTAACACAGCATCAGGCTTGACCAGAAATGCAATAGCTTGGCTGTTGTGAAATACTTGCACTCTACATGTGTCTGGGTTATATTCTCGTTATGACTGTGCAACGGCTGCACGGCTTCAAACGAGGATGTTGTGCAGCTAATTTGGTCTCCTGTTGACTGTGTCTTCATAGCACCGTGAAGATCGTACATGCAGACACGAAAAGCAAACGGTATTCTCCTGTAAAAAGCTGTCATACCTCCTCATAAATAAATCATTGTATTCTATTGAGCTCGGGGGAACAAAAGCAAAAAAAATAAATAAATCTCCCCTATTCTGATGAGAACATAGTGAATTAAAACTGCACAGAAGGAGAGATCATTAATCAATTCACTTCACGAGCAGCCCTCGTCCTTTTAAAGTGGGTATTAAAAGGACAAACAAAAGATACCTAACACAACATGATCCCAGTCTGCAATCATGGCAACAACGAATAATTTGTGAATTACAAAAGGAGTTCAACAGAACTTACCGCTCCATTCAGACGACACTTAAATTAAGTCATGCAAAACGAAGGCAGGCCCAAAAAAACAGGAAATAAAAGCCCCTTGATGTACATAAATTCATTTACAGTTTCTTTTGCAGCTGAATGTGGTTTCTGCATGGCTTCAGCTGGGTGGACCAAATATAATCACGATTTTCTGTAAATGTCAAACCATCCACATTCACCTGCATCCTGAACTGTCTTTTAAAGTTTTCACTCACATTTAACATTTTCACTTGTTTATTCTGTACACCCAGCTAAAAACAAATGTAGTACACTTCACAAGTTCTGCAATTACTGCTGACCTTTGTGACATTTATAATGTTAAGTCTGGGTCAAACTGTTTCAGAGAGATGTTGATTTGACTTTATGGCCAAATAAAAATATTAGAAACAGTACAAAAGATTTGCTTGATGTAAATAAACTGCAAAAATACTGAATTACAAGTTCCATATTGTAGAAAGTGAGATTTCAATGTCTTTTTTAATTATAAAGCAGGTGCTACATAAATACTGTGAAAGTGTCAGAATGCTTTATCCACAGTTAAATGCTCACAGCTCTCATTCAGGAACTGTGACTTAAACAGCAGTCATGACCTCTGCCCATAGCCACACCCCTGGCACAGCCGTGGTTGCAAACACGTGATCAGAGTGAATGCAGAAACCATCCACTATAAAGAAAACTGTGCCAAAATGGAGCTCAGTGTGGTAAGTACCAGTCGTGGAAATCTTGGCAAGAATGGGGAAACAGTTGGAGCATCTGTAGAGCTTAAGTGAGTTTAGTTAGTTAAACAGGCCCCATCTAACTGGAAGGTTTCCAAGCTAGCTAAGGCTAACAAGTTATCAGTGTACAAACACAGAGAAGCACATTTTTGTCTCACGTTATTTGATGAAATAACATGAGGCGTCTAATAGCCGAAGTTAACCTGTGCGAAGACAAATGCACTTTTTAATCCCAAAAGTTTGTTGACTCTGTACTCCGCTCGACTTTGGGTGTTTATGCCTCCAGAAGCTACAGGCTCTACCCACAACTATCACCTCAAGAGCTTACCAAAACACCGGCGTCTGTCCCACCATCCCAACCTGTTAAACAAATCAACCGCACACAAAGCCATATTATTTGTCCAATATCTGCATTAACAATTATCCAAAAGGCATCAACACCACAAACACGGCCAAAAAGTGAAAATCAGTGCCTGTTATTGATATAATAAGATATAATGGATACAGTACATTTTTAGCTGCACTGATATATTTCCACCAGTGTTTTTGTGGCTGCTAGTTGCAATCATTACACATTTCAGTTTTTTTTGTATTCACACATCCCACTTGCAAAATTGTTCACTTGTAAAAAAGCTGACAGCAATAAACGTAACCAGCAATTTGCACTGACTGAAATCTTGCAATCTATGATCAACTGTCTGCAGTGCAGGTCCCACTGGGATCCTGTGTGACACTTATTACCAAGAAACTACAACACAAACACTGTTTGTGGCTCTGGTCCTCAAGGGCCTTTTCCTCATCACTCATACTAAAAGTCACTTCCCTCATTGTGACGCCTTTGTGATTTCTTCAGAATACACTCCAACAATCTGAGACACAAACATCTGGCTGCGAGATATACACTGCCTGCCATGCAGATCAGCCTACATTTAGACTCTTAAAGCACTCCTGCTAAGATATTCATAACCCTCCCATTGCTCTAGCAAAGTGACATGTTTGCTCATGACCACAGTTGAAGCATGATGCACAGTGAAAAAAACAAAATGAAGCAACATTGGGTTCGACTCTGTTGGGATGGGTCCTCTGAAATGGAGCACTCATGCTAAATCCGGAGGCAGAAGTAGCTGCTTACTGAGGTGTAGACTGGAGTCACATGACTTGGGCCCTCAGTCAGACGTGAGTCATGAATCTGATGACAATATACATTAATTAAACGTTAAAAGGACTTTGACAGAAACACCAAACACTTATAACTTTCTTGGACTTCAGCCTCTCAACCTGAATTGTCCTATATTATCCCCAAGCAAATAAACGAAAACCTTTATACCAAGCTAGTGTTGTATTTCGTCTGCTGTGTTTTCCTTTACAATGGATGCTGAAGTAGATTTTTTTTTGTGAAATGTGCCATGACAAGCAACGACAACAGATAAATCCTCGGATTATCACATTTGGATATAAGGACTTCACAATATTCTGAAGCTGAAGGTGATTTAATCAAATTGTTGTCAGGTAAACAGTAAGTATTCATATTCAAGAGGCTGAAACTAGAATATGTTGGCATTATGTAAGAACTGGCCACCCATTGAATTCATATTCAACAAAAAGGGAACATCGTATCACCAGAGTAAAAACTGGCTGCTGCCAACTGAAGCTGCCATTAGCTAGGAAACTCAGTTAGCCGTGCAGCTAGCAAGCTGGAAGAGGCCAGGGCTAGATGGTCAGCATGCTAAACATGCTTTGTAGCACAGATGTCATAGTGTCAAATCTGTTATTCTTTTACATTCTGTTGATAATTTTAGTTTTTAATATTTTTAACCAAAATTCTTATATAATATATACATATTGCACCTTTAAACAAGTGATCACTTACTAAAATTGTTGTAGATGAATTTTCTGTCAAAGTACCCATAAAGTGTTTCAGCTCTGTGTCACAGTAGTAACATACAGTACCGAGACACAACTTTGCTTTTAATTGTTCAAAGTTGTTTTTTGAGTAATCTAGATCTGAGACAGCTGTTTTTGTAATTTTTTTTTTTTCAAGCACTCATTTTTTTTTTAGCATTTACTACCCATGCAAATATATAATTCTGTTTAAAATCATAAAATGGCATTACTTTTTGTGAGATGCTTAAGGGCTGGCAAAAGACAAAAAAAAGACTAAGTTTAAGACTTAATGGCAAAAACCTGAAAATTATTTGTGAGCTGCAGAACAACAGCTCTGTCCCAGATCTAGATGTGATTGTTTGAAAAAGTTCAAAAGCTGCAACCTCTATTGAAACTGCCTCTCCAAATGAGCTGTGTAATATTTAAAATCTAATGTGCAACTTTTCCATTCCTCTGTACATGCAACTAGTGCTTTTGTTCCTCTTATACCTGCACATAGCTCATAAACCATTTCAGTTTCTGCAGCCTCACACAACACTTTCATGATGAGTTGGACAGGAAGTGAATACAAAACACAAACCCTGTGGGTAATTCTGCTATGTCACACTCTCTTATGGGAAACAGCTGACGTATATTGTAACAGCCTTGCTGTCTGAGTGGCCGTTGAATATAGTTTACTCACGCTCCAAATCCAAAAGCGTACTTTTTTGAGAAGTTATCACATTTGGCAACCAAAACAACACCCCAAGTTCAACTACGACACACCCCCAGAATTCATCCCAGCCAATCAGAGGCCGCCCTTGTCCGTGTCAAACCACTCAGCTGCGGAGGGGGCGGGCGGCTCGGGCTGTTGCTAGGGTATGTCCCTGATGACTTTTACACTGTCAAGCCAATCAAATCGCGCCTCGCCGTTCTCAGCCTGCTGATAGGCTGAGACACACCCGGAGAGCCCGCCCGCAGGCTTTTCTTATTGGCCAAAGGTGCGATCAGTCACCTCCCCTGAGTTTTAGTTAGGTGCTGTTGATACTGACTGTAGTTTGGAGTCATCAAGACTCAGAACTGAATATAGCAGCGCTCATACATCGCTGTGACACAGTTTTTAAAACCTCCATTCCATTACTTCATGACGTGTACATTTGTGTAAATAGACTACTTCTATTTTTTATATATATAACGAGACAACAACAAGATGGAACTTAATTCTCTTTTAATTCTGCTGGAGGCTGCAGAGTACTTGGAAAGAAGAGACAGAGGTATTTCAAGCTTAACTGACAAGTTGACAGCATTTCTAAGCTAACGTTTAGTTCGTGAAAGGAGCTTTTGAGGACAGCAGCTAGCTTAATATTCTCTGTGTGTGTGTATGTGTGTAAAGTTTTAACGTGCCCGGACACAGTGCAGGTATGATGTCACTTAGCAGACAATGGGACATGGGGCAGGCGATTGGGAGCAAAGTGGACCTGGTAGCCTGTATGCTTAGAGAAGCACAGCTTTATTTTATGGACTGGAAGCGTGTCATGTGTTTATGAGCTGTGTTTGCTGCACGTCGGACACGGGACGTGTGTTGTGTGCACTCAGAATGCAGTGCGGTTCGTGCGTTAGCTCGTCGGGAAATGAGTAAACAAGAGTGACATTGAAAATACGAGCCTGTTATCAAAATGACAAGATGATTCAAAAAATCAGCTCATGTAGCCTCGATCGTGTGAAATGATAGACATCGGGTGGAGGCTTGCATGGACGTATTGGAAGCGATTATTGGTGATCGATCACGTTTTTCGCTCCTCTAGCCTCTCCCAGCTATGTCATGTTTTGCTATGTGACTCACTGACAGCTTTATTCTGTGCACAGTGCATTAACATGTATCTTGTTTGTTTTCTCTCCATAGAGGCAGAGCACGGTTATGCGTCTGTTTTACCCTACAGTAGCGACTTTTCCAGAAAGAAAACGAAAGCCTCGCCAATTTCCAGAAAAACTCAGAACAATAGGTAAATATAACTCTCGCCACCACCATTTGTTTCACCTTATAGGGTAAAAAACACACACACACACGCACATAAGTGGAGCAGGAGAGCTGTTTTCATGCACACTGCCATGTCTCTGCTGCCTGCCTGGGCTGGGCTCTGTGTTTTGGTCTGTCCAATAAACACTGCCACGCGTACACTGTCAACTCTGCTGCTCTCTCTCTCTCTCTCTCTCTCTCTCTCTCTCTCTCTCTCTCTCTCTCTCTCTCTCTCTCACGCACACACTCACACACCTCAAACCCTCCCCGAGCAAAGAAAACACACATGGACGTATAATAACCTTTCATTTCTGCACCCTGTCTCACACGGTTATCACTCAAACACCAGTGCAGAGCTTTGAAATGCCTTTCTTAGTTTCATGTGGGTTTTGGGTGTGTGTGTGTGTGTGTGTGTGTGTGTGTGTGTGTGTGTGTTGTCAAATGAAAGTGTCCTCCCTCCACCTCCTCACAAGCGTTTTTTTTTTTTTTTTTTTTTTTTAAAGATTTGCACCCTTGCCACCTCAGATCGAATTATTGCTTATCATTCTCTCCTCATTAAAGTGTCATTAAGGTGGAGCTCGTGCAGAGTTTGACCCCGTTCGTGTGCTGTTACAGCCTGCAGATAATGCTGCAAGGCCATAAAACAATACAGGAGGACATGAGTTTCACTTTCGGGTTGGGACAGCTGGTTAAAGGTCATTAAAACCCCAGCATGTTAACCTTTAACTGTAAACATTATTGACTAATCTGCCAATTATGTTATCCATGAATCAATTCATTGTTTTGCCTATCAGGTAAAAAAAGGAATTTACCACTCAAATCCCTTGATTCGTCCAACCATCAATCTAAAACATTCTAAAAAGATTCTTAGCTGAAAATCATACATAAATCATTCAATTATTTTACCATCGACTAACTGATTACTTCTTTCTTTCACTTTGTTTTTCTTTGAAACGGATTGGGTCAGTGTTGGGTGTGACCTCATCATAAATCCCTTTTCTCTTGAAGTCACATGACCCTAACTTGGGGACTTTTACGTCCTAGGCTACATGTGAATAGCTTTTCATAGGATTGTTTCTTATCTCATTCTTCCGTCAGTGTTTTTTTTTCATTGAGATTCTCCTGAAACATTTACGTGAAGTTTCATCACCGCGAGCTCTAGCACGTCAAGATCTGATGAAAAAGGCAAATCTCCTGTTGGCTAATATTAGTTTAGGGAAGCGCAGTGTATTTCCTCAGTAGTGGGTTACGTCAGTGCGCGTACGGCATAGTATCACTATTGTCATAAACACTCCCTTTAAAGGCGTAGACTTTTGTGAATTTGAAACTGATATTGTTATGAATGACAATGCAGTCTCCTCCACATTCCTTTTATTCAGTCTCTGACAGAGGAGCACAATTATTTTCAAGTGTGTGTTTGTGTGTGTGAGGGTGTGTGTGTGGCGATGTGGCAGGTGGGTGTGGTGGCTGAAACAGACACTTACACACTGTGACACACACCAGCACCAGGCCTGCTTCCCCCCCCCAACTTCTTCTAGTGACTGCACCGAGGGCAAATTCCCCAATTCCCTTTATGCTTGCCTGCAGTTTTTTTTTTTTTTTTTAAACATCAACAGGATGCTGGGAGAAGTAAAGTAAAAACACGTTTCATGTTTGAACTTTAAAAGTATTTTCAGCTGAACAGGAGCTGGCTGTTGGTTGAGCAGCACAATGCTTCACTTTGTAGATGCTGAAACTGGTGTTTCAGCGTCTTATATCATGATTTGAATCTCCAAATGAAAACAGATAACATGTTTTGCCATGGTGCAATATTCAGAGCATGTGGAGAAAAAAAAAAAAGTCTGCTCACAGAGAGAAGAAACCCTGCTGGAGATTCCTTTTTGTTTTTACTCGTAGACTGCTCTTAAATCAACATGCTCCTTAAGAGAAAGAGTTTTTCTGCTGCACCCCCTTGTCACGCTAGATATGAAAATAAAAGTATAAATAGAGCAGATGACAAAAAACCTGTTTAGCTTCTTTAGGATCCATGAAGTCCTTCGCTGCCAATGTGGGAGAACATATGCGAGGTGCTCTGAGGACGAGCAGTGTTCCATAAAAAGGCTGATAAAAGGCTAATTCACGGGCCTTTGATCAGCAGGGCCAGGTTTATGACAGCAGAGACATTTGCATGCCACATCATTCTTTTACATAACATGTAAAGGTGTGTGTTAAACCATGTGCATTCTCTTCCTTGTCAATCTGCTGTATGATTTCCTGGTCATGCCCTGTGCTTTGACTCGGGCGTTTCCCCAATTAGGGAAAAACGTTTGAATAGCTAAACTTCCTGCATGATGACATAAAGCTCTCTGTTGCCCTTTTTGGATCAAGTTTATTCGCAGCAGTTCGACATCCAGAGCTCCTTCTGGGACGTTTTTCTGCAGACGCCACATTATCCAAGTTGCACGTTCAACTGTAACCCGCCTTTTTTTTTTTTTTCTCTGCTGTGCAGAAGTCTCCTTGACACAGCTGTGGGAACCACTGCTTCACGAGCACAAGGGCTCTCAAACAGCGGAAAGAAATCTGAAAAGGCTTGTTGTCTGTCTGGCCTTTTGTTGTTGCTGTTTTTGTTTTTATTGCCGTGGTGGTATCCATGGCGGTCTCATGAACAGAGGGCCTGTGTCAGATGGACTGCAGTGCCCTCGCTGCACATCAGGACAGGGGGCTCCCCTTGGAATAGCCCACACGCTGAGGAATTCTGCAGCGTCTCGGCCTCCAGACGTCTGAGTGTGTTTTCATCCTGCGTCCACGCTGCGTGCAGCAACACCAGCAGTGTCTGTGTGTGTGAGTGTGTGTTTGTGTGTGTGTGTGTGTGTGTGTGTGCGTGTGTGTGTGTGTGTGCGTGTGCGTGCATGTTGTTTGCGCGCGTGTGTGAGAGAGAGACGTAGTGTGCATGGTGGGGGGTTGTTGTGCAGTGTCACAGATACTGCTCTCTCTCTGTCTCCCAGGCTCATTTTTGCCCTCCGCTTACACTATCTGACAGATGTCACACAGACATGGAAAAAGATTTAAAAAGCTCTGTTTTTTCCACCCTTGTCCTGGGTGCTTGTGAACTTAATTCTAGGGCAAGACCAGTGCTTTATTTTTAAGGCCTGATAAAAATATGTAACCGAGGCAAGATGTTTTACAGTTTAACAATAAACCTTATTGTCAAAAATGACACCAGTCACCCCAAACATCTTTTTCTGCATTATAACATCCCCAAAATTATATATATATCTGTGCATATCCAGCAACATATACACCAACAGTGATATATGTGTGATAGGCCAATATCGACCAACAGATACTTGGTCAGGCTCCAATTAAATCCTCTGCAAATCTGAATGATTGTGCAGCGTATAAAACCTGTTATTTAAATTTCCCCTCAGACTCTCAAACTTTATTTTACAGCAGCAGCTTAAAGCAGCATTCAAAAGCCTTGAAGCCGGAAACGAATCGACATAGTTCTTTGATGTCTTGACTTATTTTTTCCCGAATTTATCTCAGTTTCTTCCCAAACTTCTTACTTTCATCCGTCTCATGTTGAGATCAAAACATTAACTAACCAGGCCTCTCACCTTGGGATTATTCATCACACCGCATCCTGACTCTCATCTGATTTGAAGTTTTTGTGTGGTACGTTGGCGCACCTGATGCTAATCGTCGTCTTTTGTCTGTGTCCTTTCAGATCATCGCACAACGAGCTGGAGAAACACAGGTAAGGTGACACCTGCAGCCCTTTGAGCTATCTCACGTTTGTCCGATTTGCATGTGCCCAGCACCCTTTTGAGTTCCTGACATTTCTGAGCGCAGTTTAAGAGATTTAATCAATTAATTCCTTGCGTCTGAAAACGGATAATAGGCTGATTTCAAAGAGCACTCTCATGTTGATTAGATCTGTCTTCATCTTTTACGGATGAAGCTTGTTAACCTTGTATAGAGAGGGAATCCTGTCAGTAATGTGATAATCCGGCCCAGACTGATGCCGTGAATGGAGGCGGGACAAATCTGGCCCTCTCCCATAGACGGCACGTGCGCACTGATGCATCTTACTCCAGTTGACAAACATTGTTTTTTTTTCTCAGCTCGTGGTGATGTGATATCCTCGCTCATTAAAGGCAAAGACGTCTGTTTTTGCTCTGTTTTGACTTCACCAACAGGGGAGGTGACTGTACAGATCTAAAGGGGTTTTCTTGTCAGGAAGCAGAAGCCCGTCTTTGATGCGAAGAAGCAGAGCTGCTTTCAGAAAAAAAAGCTTTTTTTCTTTGATGCTTTTCTGCATCAAGGTCATCCAAAGCTTTTTTTTTTTTTTTTTAAACTGCCAGATACAGAGGATTTAGGAAACAGCTGATGTGACTATCAGCATGTGAGCAGGGGCTGAGAGGGGCGTGTCAGGGCCGTGCGTGTATGACACACTGTCAACCACGTCGAACGATCGGGGTTTGCCAGTCACATGTCTGTGAGTGAGTAATGGATGTGTTGTAGCGCCGAGAGAAACAAGTACAGACATATTCCTCCCTGACCTGAGAGACAGAGAAGGCCCCTGCTGATTATTTCACACTGCAGGTGTTGAGACACGACAGTTACCTCACCGTCCGGTGACGGGTGTGGTCGTAGTTACCAGCAAAGTGACGTCCAGTCAAACTGACAAATGCAAGTGCCAGTAAATTCTTCCATAATCAGGTTACTCACTTCCTTTGCCATCACTAGCCACAAGTTTTCAGAGAATACTTTTTTTTTTTTTTTTTTTTTTACAACTGGCACTGTTTCATGTAAAAGTGTGACTTCTCTTATTTGTGTTCTCTTGGCCGTGATGGAAGCATTTAAATAAAAAAGCAAGCAAAAATTAGTTGTTGTTTTTTTTCAGCTCCTCAAATCTGAGGGGATTTTTTGCAGATTACCTTAGCTTTGTATGGAGTGTATTGAAATCTTTTGGTTTTGTGATCTTGGTTGAACAAAACAAGCACCCAAAGGACGTGCAACAGGCCTTTTTCAGTGTGTTGTTACAATTTAGAGACCAATAGAGGTGCAACAAATAGATGATCAAAATACATTTAGCTTGATAATTGCCTAATCATTTGATATATTTTTTGAGCAAGTTTGTCAAACACTTGCTGCTTTTTAAATGTGTGGATTTGTTGCCTTTGTCATTTATGAGTAAGGGGTTTTTTGGACCATCGATCGGACAAACGAAGCAATTCGAGAGACGTCACTTTGGGCTCTGGTGAATTGTGATGAGTGTTTTTCACAATAATTTTGCATTTTATATAATGCTTATTTGATTCATTGTGAAATTAAGGCGCAGATTAATCAATAACCAAAAAATGTGTTCAATGCAGCCATAGAGTGCAAAATTATTGAACATCTGAAAAAGTGTACAAGAGAGTGATTCAAAGTGAAACATTTGATTTGTTCCGGCCCTACTGGTATGGTGCTCAAAGGAATTTTCAGTATCCTCGGTTGATCTCTGTCTCTTGCTGATTCATAAGAAAAGTCCTGTTCTTTTCCAGCCGCCCTGTTCAACCAGTTCAATGTGCATCTGCTATGAGCTTCAGCCACGTCTAATCTACGGCAGTCCTGGTATCGTTTCCAAAAGCTCGACCTCCCTCACGCCCTCAAACACCACTCCAGGGAGGTGCTGCTGTTTGAGTCCTGACTCACTGTCTTTGTTTGGTCATGTGCCGGTGTGTTTGGTTCACGCTTGTGCAGCACAGAGCCATCCTTGTGTTTGTACGTTCACATGGCAAACAAGGTGACTGATGAATGTCTGGTTCAGACGCCGGAAGGCCCTGACCGTATTATGAATAGTCAAATAATGGCTTACGAATGTTATCCTGCAAGTAAGGAGGAGTGTACATGCAGCTGATACCAGATGTTCTGTGTGAATATCAGAATTATTTTAGAAACATCAGCATTTTTTCCGACAAAGCCCCTTTTCTTCTAACAAAACAAGCCAAAGTTAGTCTTTTGATACCCAGCCCTCCTCTCTGACTCATCTGTCCATTTTAAGCCAGCGTCAGTGTCTAATGTGACAGCTTTCATATGTTTCCTTGCCTAAATTTATCTTCTTCCTGTGGACATCAGGCTCTTATATGCATGCTAGGTGTCGTCTCATGAAACTGACCGCTGCTTTGGCAGCCGTTCAGGAGGCGCCCTGAATATATTTGTGCCCTGCTATCAGAGTGAGACGTCTGGTCGGGTGCCAGCAGCGTCCCACTGGGTCGCCTGTCCTGACATAACCCGCTTATCTGCTGCAGCCCGAGTGCGGCTGTGACAGCTCTGTATAGACCATCTCAAGGGTGACTCGGCTGCCTTTTTATTCTCTTGTCATTGCATCGGCTGCACAGAATCAGCTTGACGTCTCTGTGCAACCAAACGCTACTGTGTGGTTGTTCTCGCCGGCATTGCTTCCTTCCCATTTCTGACTTCAACCGCTCTCGATCGTGCCTATGACGACTCGTCCACGCCACAAGTTTCCTTCTCTTGAAACGCCAAGACGTTACGAAACTGCAGAGGTTTTGTTTTCCCACATATCACCTGTTTACAGGAAACCTGAGTCCAGCCGTGTCAGGCCTCGGTATCTGGTATGTTCATGCTGCTTCCCTCAATTGAGAAAAGGATTTACAGTTTCTATTTTTACCTCTCCAGACACAGACACCGCCCATAGCTGTCAGGTGCTCTTGGTTTCATTTCTGAGATGAGCCAGAATGATGCTCGAAGTTTGCAAATGTATTTCAACAAACAGGATTCTCTTACAGTGTGCGTCAGACGGCCGATAATGCGCAGCAACTGTGTGACACCTTTTGAACTTAACTTTAAATTTACATGCACTTCATGGCCACAGGAGCAGGCACTCAGTTTGTCACGGTCTAATCTTCTCTCTAATTAAATTTACTCTCCCAGTGTCTCGTACTCCCAGCTGTGATGGATGACTTATTTGTCCTCGAGGAACTCCTTCCCCTCGAGTGAAGCTCAGCTCCTGTGTGTGTGTGTGTGTGAGTGCGCGTCTGTGTTTGTGTGTATAGGCTGGGCCGGGCACTTCACTGAGCTGTTTGAGTTATGACGCTGTGTCGGTGGGAGGGAGAGCCGTCCTGTTACTTCACCTCCATGCCTTCTCTCTTCGTCTCTGTCTTTCTCCGGAGACCACATCTGTTTTTTCTGTTATTTTTTCCCCTCCTTCTCCTCATTGTGGCTCTCTTTTCTCACCCCTAAAAAAAGTGTCTGAGTCAGCAGAAACCTGAGGCAGAAAGGAGGAGAAAGGCAGCGCTCGCTCCTCACAGAGGGCCTTTATCGCTCTATACTGGCCCTCCTGCCAAAACTCATCTGTGCCCGTTTCTCTGCTTTTGAGGTATAAATCTTCTTTTGTGACTGGCCAGGCTTTGATGGGCCTGTTAATCCTGTTAATCTGCATTTTAATGTGCATTATAAACTGCACAGCCATTGTAAATACATCTAAAGTTAAGGTCGTACTGTGTCCACATCCTGCTTTTAAAAAAACGAAGGCATTCTTTAAAGAGTTAAATGTCACATTTGTCTCTTACAAACAGCTATGTAAACAAAGTGGAAGGCGTCTTTAGTCCTTCCAGTTTAGATTTTTTGGTGTGGCGTTCACATGCTCACATGATTGCAGGCAGGGTTTTGTAGTTCCTCAAACGCCACACTGTCAGTTACATTCCTCACGTGTGTGCGCGGTGACCTGGAGTCATTAGGGCCTGCATAGGCAGCTTATAAACCAGAGTAATGAATGTTGTTCTGTACATGCTCGGATCATGGAGGCACATGAAGGCCAGGCAGTAATCTGTAGCGACACGTATGTTTCACATGAAGTCAGTGAACTTCAACTAAAGTTGAAATGTACTTTAGGTCGCCATATGGGTACAGTTCGCTAACAAGGTATATGAAGTTTAATATTGAGACATAAGTATAACAAAAACAATACTTATTCTTACTTTTAGCTTATTAAGCACCAATAAAGACATAATAATGCATATTATATTAAATCCCTGCCACTAAAGCCTCTTAAATCCTACACACTGGACCTTTTAAATGTATGCATTTTGTGATTGTGAAATACAATGCAATTTAATTTCCATAAAGTTGTACAGCTCTCAAAAATAAATGATAACAAGCCTATCTTGTGTGGAAAAACTGATCGACACATTTCTGTCCTTTCGTCATATTGCCCAACCTTACGTCAGACTGGGTTTGTCCAAACTGTTCTTGTGCGTCTACTGAAGTGGGTGGACGTGGCCTCAGGACAGTCTGGGCTGTAACTCTTGAGAGGCTGCTGTATATGGACAAAGAGTCGAGAAACCAGCCACAGCTGGAGGTCAGAAGCACAGGTCACATGTGGAATTTCTCCACCCTAAGGTCACCGGGCGCTGAGAAGCTCTCTTTGGCTTTCTCAGGTCATGCCCAGCCACGATCTCAGCGTGGCTGCACATATGTACACTGTCTGTTGACGATTGTGTGTTTGCGTAGGGCCTGTGGGGGATCTTCACGGACTATTTGTTCACTCGCACTCAGACATTTGAGAACGTAGACCTACATTCAGGTGAGAACGCTCCTGCTCCCTCTCAGGTGTTGCCGCTGCAGGGTGCTGCGTATTTCTGTGTCAGTAAACTTGTTTCAACACCACAAAGCAGCTGATGCTCCTAAAAAAACAAGAGCACAGGACACAACTTTTAATGACAAAGTGCGCGCACAGCTTTGGGGCGGGTTTGAGGGGTGAGGAAAGACAATTAGAGAAAGAAGTAAAAAAACGGATGGGCCTTGTGTGAGCCTGGGGAAGAGGAGACATTCTTGAGCGTTGCCGAAGGGAGCGACGGGAGGCAGTGTTGGACGTGGCTGCTCTGTGTGTCGAGCACGCAGCCTGAAATTCAGGTCAGCGGAGTATGCACACATACGCTGGAATGCAGAGTTAAGTAAGAGAGGCTGTTTGGGGGGGAGAGTTGGTGGGTGGATGGGGGTCACATAACTAGCGGGCCGGGCTGAATGCCCCTCTTCCACGTTCGGCGCTCGCTTGTGTTTTTGGCAGGCGGGGAGTCACAAGCGAATATTTGTTTGATTATGCATTGATAGAGATTAAAGCTGCAGGCGGTCTGTCACTCGTCAATTTGTTTTTGTCTCTCCTTTTATTCTGTCTGGTGTGGTTTTTGCTTCAAATACCACAACAGCAGTTTGTGAGCTTTTTGGCTCACAATCCGGATAATTTAGCGCAGCAGAAATGTTTCCTCTTCTGTTTTGTATCGAGACTCTCAGACTGGACCCCACCCCACCTCCTCTCAGACGTAAACAGACAAACTTTTACACTAAACATGGAAGCTGGAAACATCCTCCCATGCCACCAGATTCCTACATGTCCTCATTGACGAGGATTCATAATAGAGCCAGAGCTCCCCTCGCCAGGGGAATGTGTTTATGGAGCTCGCTGAACTTGTCTCTGCTAGTCCTTCCGACGTGTGCAGATGTACTTTTTCGGTGCACGCTCAGCGGAAGGCAATTAATGTCCAGGTCTGTCATTTGACATTGTGTTGAAATGATTCAGGGATGCAGAGGGAGACCTTTCTTCAGCCCTCCCTCTGTTTGCTCACACGCTCGGCTCTTTAAATTCTATCTGACATCTGTTTTTCTGTTAACACCAGTGTAAACCGGCTGTGCTGAGGAAGGGATTTTGTAATGATCCACTCTCTCTCACAGGGGATCGTTTCAGTACACGCCAAAAAACTCGAATGAATCTAATTGCTAGGCATCCCCCTGCATGCCCAGTGGAAATTCCAGTTTGTTTTGTGGAAATACTACTACACCGAGTGCGCTAACTAATTCTGCAGTTTCCTGTGTTTAATCACCAGGAAAGCACGCAGAGCCCCGTTTCGAGTTGTGAAGTAAGCGGGCCCCTCCCCCTGCGTGCTGCTGCTGTTGTGGTTGTTTGCCGCTTGCGTGTGAGCGCAGAGTCATGTGAGGAGGAGCTCCATGTTCCTGCCGCCAGGAGAATGTGTTTATGGGGGGGGACTTGTATTTGTCTGTCTCGCCTCACAGTTGTCACTACACACATTAGGTGGGTGCGCCGTCCTCGACGACAGAAAACAAACAGCTCGACTTGTATCAGCGTGATAAAAGCCTCTCGTGACTCCCTGTGTGTCTCCGGTGTCTCAGACGACGGGGGCGCGGCAAACCGCTCTGCCATTTTCGTCTTATTTTTCTGCCCTCTGACGGCACATCAGAAATCTGTTAAATGTAAACATGTAGAGGGCAGGGCTGGATGGTGACTGATGAAGGGCTGCTGAAAGGCCCAGTGTGTGTGTGTCCGTGTGTCTGTGTGTCTGTGTTTCTCGGCCGGCCCCTGGGTAGGGTCCCTCCATCTGCGTTGTACTCCCCCAGGAACCTGCCAGCCAGATGTGGAGCCACTTCACTGGCAACCCCAAATTCCACCACCTCAAACTTGGTGATCCACACTCACGCAATGCAGCCCCCACTTTCACTTCACATAACGGAGCAGCGCTGTAAACAAGCAGCCAGATGCATAAAGTTTTTTGCTTTTGGGGAAGTTTGCTTTTGGGCAAGATAAATGAAAAATATGTTAAAACATTTAAATAAAAGAATTACATGTTACTAAAAAAGGTGAGGATTTCTTTTTAAGGGAAAAGAAGAAACATTCCTGTTCAGTACACCTTGAATCTTTTTTCTTAATAGCCACAATTTCTATCTGTAACTGTAAGACTGTACTCACCAAGTCTGATGCAGCCAGATGTTCATACAGGATTTGAACCAACTTAGTGGTAAAAAAAAGCATGTTCGGAGGTAAGACTTAAAGTGAAAACATCTGAACTGTAAGTCATCCTGTAAGTAGGAAAATACAGTGGATCAGACATCTTTTTTTTAGTGATGTTATCGTGCTTTCTGATCTCTGGCCCAAACTTTAAAAATGGGATCCACATTGCAATTAGCCAGAATCCTTTAAGCCCTTAAAAACACAGTTTAAGGGCTTAAAGTAATTTTGGAGATGTCAAATGACAACTTGATAGATTGCATTTTCAGATTAAGTCACTATTGTTCCTGCTTAATGCCGAGCAGGTCAGGCAGTGAATCCCTCACGCTGGTGTCTCGTGGGCACGAGTCAAAACAACACCAGGGGCCTGGTATAGCATTTTCTTTTCTCTAGACTCAGCGGGGAACAAACCGAGTCAGCTCTGGTGGCGAGAGGAAACATTGCCGTGGTGTTTCTGATGACCTCTGACCTTAGTTTAGCGGCTTTGGCTCCTCGCCAGACAAGCCACTCGGCCCTGTGCGTATGGGTTGAGGAATGCGCTGGGCTGCAGCAAGCTCATTAAACAGTGCAGAGACTGAGGGGTGAAGGCCCGTTGTTTGCACTGGTTTGCCTTCTCGGGCCCTGCAGCTCATTGTGTACCAATGGATCTCCAATCCCAGATCTGAGTGAGTGTGTGTGTGTGTGTGTGTGTGTGTGTGTGTGTGTGTGTGTGTGTGTGTGCGCGCGTGTGTGCGTGTGTGTGTGTGTGTGTGTGTGTGTGTGTGTGTGTGTGTGTGTGTGTGTGGAGACACTGTGAAAACTGGTCACGGTCACCTCTTTTCACTGGTGCAGAACACATAACTGTCCTTTCATTATACGCAGGCTGCAGCAGATACACTGCCTGCCTTTGACTTAAGCAGCAAAACGAGATATTTCACGGTTCTCCCAAGGCCCAAAGTGTGAGCAGCGCATCTGTGAGAGTCGTGCACCCAGTAACCTCGGAGGGTAAGTCAGCAGTTTAAGCGCCTCGTTCCAGTGTCAGAAGCGTGCAGCTTTTGGAGCAAAAGTTACTTTCTGTCGCTCTCCCTCTCCTCTGCATTCGCTTTGTTTTGGCACCGATGGAGAGGGAAGAAGAGGGGGGAGGGAGGGCCGGAGATCAGACAGGAATCATCCCGTGGTACTCTGCACGTGAGAACGGTCAGGTGGTCACGTCCCTGCAGACACGGCTGCAGAGCAAATCAAATTGCAGATTTACTATTAAATCCTCAGCTGCAGAGAAATTACAGGCTGTTTTGTTTGGTTGTTGTTTTTTGCAGTTTTAATTTCTTGCAAAGTCACAATAGCTTTTCAGCGCTAAAATGCTGCTTTTGCTCGCAACAGTGCACACATTTTTACTATTTTATCAGAAAATTGCCTTAAAATGAGACTATTTGAGTTTTAACAACACCTATCTTGAGCCTTTCTGTCCATTGTACAGAAACATTGTTGACACACAGGAGCCAGGAATCTGCCTTCACTACAAACCCTTGTGTGACTCCACACAAATAGTGCCGCACTGTGACACTGTTCATGACTGTAATATGAAAGGACCGTCCTATTTTCAAGCCAGACAAATTGGAAAATTTGATGTGATTCAGAACCACGTGGGCTGGGCACTGCTGTTCACGTTCATCTGGTGCCACTCTTTGCACGGCTGTTTGAGGCAATCTGATAAACATTGCGTGACCAGGGCTCGGCTCAGGAATAACAAACGTGAGGGAGGGAGGGTCCTGACCCCCGGCTCCAAATCTGCTGTGTGCACTCAAAGGAAAAAAAGCGAGTGTGTCTCCCTCAACAGGGGAACGTGTGCTGCTGGGAGGGAGCTGTCAGGGACACACTGCCAGGTTTAACCAGGTCCTGTCTTATTGATATGCATCAGAAACATGAAGCTTTTGGATAGAAAGGGAGATGTGTAGCATTTAATTCATCTGCAAGAGAAGCTCAGCCTAGGCTTGTTGAAACTTCAGTGACAGAAATGTTTAAGTAGATCAACAATTAAAAGAAAGAGCTTGTTGATTCAAAAGTTGCAGTTGGGTAGTAGGGAGATATTTTAGGTATTTCTATTTTTAATATTTATATTTTAAAAACTGGTAGCATATGACCAAAAAACAAAAGTAACATTTGTCGTACCGTATGCCACATTCCCACGACATAACTCTGGAGGATTTAACCTTCCAAAAAGTCCTTGCTCAAGGGTTAGTACTTCCAAACTGTACAGGATTTTTTTTTTTTGGGTAAAGCCTGCAGCTTGAACATTCCTGATCGACGAAGTGCTGATGCCTGTCAGTCATCTATTACATCATCATTGTTGTAAATGTGTTAGTCACCGCTTTTTCGTACGCTAGTGGACTAATTCGCGTAATCTTCAGGGGCCTTTAAACACAGATGAAAACAAGCTTTGGGGAACCTTTTAAGGTCTTAAAAGGTAGTTTCTGAGACTAAAACTAGTGGGCAGAGATATTGACTTAAGTTAGCAAACTAACCAGCTAGCCGCGGCCCATCCTGGTTCAACACACCTGTGCTCATAGTGTAAACAGCAACACAATCCCCGGCCCTCAAGCTCCCAGTCCGGCCCACTAGCTGCACGGCCAACTGAGCTAACTAGCCAACGTCAGCTAATGTTAGCGGTAGTTAGCAGTTACTTTGGCAATACGCTGCCCCCTATTTGTTTTGAGTATGAATTTGAAGTGGCTTACATATTAATTTATATTACACCACTGATGTTGCATCAGTGTCTTTTTTTCAAATCATAATATTGAGCCATTTCTCTCTAGAGGCTCAACATTATCCCATTTTTTAGCTGGCCAGAAGCTACATTTCCTTCATTGTGAAAACTCCTTAGTGTTCCTGAGAACAGCAGTTAGGAATGGCATATTCCATAATATCCTTTTGGTTGGATTTGAATTGTTCTTAAAAAAAACATGGGTACGGTTTTCCTTCAGGTCACCATGGCTGTTGAGCAGCAAGTTGTCTGCTTTTGATTTAAGGTGTGATGAAAGGAAACGGTATTTTCTGCAGGCTTGAATACCAAACAGTGCAGACATTCACGTTTGTTTTTATGTGGTAAAAGCAATGGTGAAAGTGCATCTGTGCACATTTCTGTCCCTCTGCATGCCAGGTAAAATATGTGGTGAGCACACAGGTGAGGCCTGTGATGAAGAAGTCGGTAAAAAAAAAACACCCAAGTTTTCTTGGAGGGGAGGAGGGGAGTCAGGCAGAGTATTCAGGGGAACGCCTTGTTTTTGTTTTTCATTACAAGAGAGGGAGAGCGGGGGGGGGAGCGGGGTGCAAGATGGTGGCTCATTGGCTCAAGTTACCCTTTGGATGATGTGTGTGGAGCGCTGCCTAGTGCAGCTGAGCACACTGCACTCAAAGAGGCCTTTTTTCAACCCAAGTGAAAGTCATCCACGAGCTCGGACCCCGCTCCCTTCCAAAAAAACACTCCTCGCTCTCCCCCAGACCCCCAGCTCCTTCCTGCCCTGCTTCCCCTGGCCAGAGTCCAAGTGCTTCATGTGGCTCGACTGGGGCAGGTTGGAGGTGGGCCCCCGCCCCTGTCCTAAGAAGACACTTGTTTTCCAGTGGGATGGGGGTGTGTTGGTGTTGGCAGGGTGGAGCGGAGGGGTTCAGCTCATGCCCCCTGGGAGAGGACCAAATAAAAGACCAAGAGCACTTTCACACGCCCTGTTTTTGGGAGTGCCTGTATGCACCTGTAGAGAGGTAGAGATGGTTTAAAGGGCACTTTTGTTCATCCTCTTTATATATACATATATATATTTAAAAATCCAGTACATTTTTATAGCTACAGCCAAATCCCAGGAAATGAAAGATGCAAGTATCATTTAAGGATTATAATATTTAGTCACTGAGACTCTCCTGTTGCCCAAAGGCCGTCTCTGCTGACCTCTAACTGAAACAGACGGGGCTAGTGAGAGGGTCCTATTCTATGTGGGAAACACAGGCGACGCCCTTCCTGAAAAAGTAACAGGGAAAAGACTCTGTGTGTGTGTGCGCGCTTGTGTAAAGAGTGTGTTCTTGTGTACTCGCTGTGTTCCCCCCGTGTGCTCTGCTCTGCTGTCGGCCCCAGAGAGCTTCATTTCTCTGATTAGGTTTATTGTGCTTGCAGCGATGGCCAGTGGAGACCTTGCATTGTTGGAGTTTGTTTACCGTTCAGACACAGTTAGCCAAAGGAACGGAAGAAAATGGGGGAAGGCTAGCTCAGAACAAAGGAACGGTTCATGGACAAGCTTGACTAATGCATGATTGAAAGGCCTTTATGAACAAATCTGAGTGGACCAAGGACAGACGGGAGGGTAATCTGCTGATGAAAAATGTTGTAAATAAAAAGCAGTCCTTTGAAATAACACACAGTATCCATGCAAAATTAGTCAGCGGCCGCACCGGAGTTAACTTGGCCTTCTCCTCGCTATCACTGAATTAAATGCCGCGTCCTGCGAGCTGTTTACTCGTGAGGGTCCAGGGTTGTTGGCCTGGAGGACTTTGGCAGGGACGCAGGGTTTGCCGAGGCCACTTTTTGCGTCTTGAGCGACCAGAGCGGATGAGAAACTTCTCATGGCTGTCATTTTGGTCAAAAATGACTTTTGCACCTGGTCGCTGTGGGTTAAAGGACTCTTCCTCTGTTGCTTTGTGGTCAGTAGGTTGCAATGAGGCATCCGGCAACTACAAACCCCCAATTCTAAAAAAACTAGGATGATGTGTAAAATGTAAATAAAACGGAGTGCGATCATTTGCAAACGAAAGTTTTTTGCAAAGTGTTCCTGAGCCCATGTGGTAATCATGTGTTCCTCATAGTGGTGAACCACGCCCCACCCTCGCTTATGAACGACTGAGTGAAAATAAAGAACTTGAGTTTTCAGAGTCTCCAGAACGAGTCAGTTGTTCATGTACAGAAACTGAAGCCCTGTTTGGAAAGGCCCCCGTTTGCAAATCTCTGTCCATTCTGCAGAACTAAATATCTCCCTCAAATCACGTTGTTCTGAATTAAATAACATGGGATTCAGACTATTTATCCATTGGAACTTGTGACATGATAAAAAGTAATTCAATTTGAAGTTGAAAAGGGAAAGATGGAAGAGTAGGAAAACCTCTCACAGGGATTTAAAACGTGGTCCGCCGGAGCCTCTGCAAAGCTTTTGAACATGTGTAACCAGCGAAACTCTGATTTCCCTCAACCCGTTCAACACGCAGCTTCTCACACTCAATCCTCAGACTCACAAGTGAAACCAGACCAGCAAAGCATCAACCCAGATCATGTAGTACTCAGTTTTCCATCAGAAGAGGAGAACACGACACTCAAGAGTGTAGGAGGAACAGTATTTGTTTCTGCCCTTCAGGGACATAAGGGATAAGCTCTCGACAGTCTGTTTGTGTAGGTTCCTTCTCACTTTTCTGCTGGTGGATGTCTGCTGACTCACCCTTGTGTTTGTGTGTTTGCAGACGTGCCAAACTACGGCTGTACTTGGAGCAGCTGAAGAAGCTGGTGCCTTTAGGTCCAGACAGCACGAGACACACCACACTGAGCTTGCTGAAAAGGGCCAAGATGCACATCAAGGTACTTCAAACAAAACCAAAAAAAAAAACAAAAAAACCCAAAACAAAACCCCAAAGCCATACAAAAGAAAAAATGCTCGAGACATATCTGATTTGAAGTTAGCCTTTCGGGGCCGTGATTTATTATTCGCTCACTAAAAAATGTCAAACATTTGCTGGCTCCACCTCAAATCATCCTCAAATTATCTTTATATCTTTGGTTTCTTTTTCAAGCAAAACCAGCAATTTGAAGATGTTCCTGTTATGAAAGGCTCTTTTCTACTATTTTCAGAAGTTGTTAGACCTTAAAAAATTTTTTTTTAAAAATCCATCAATAAAAAATAATTTGAAGAGGCATGGTAATTGTCAGTTGCAGCTCTAGTGTGAAGTAAAACGAGATAAAGGTCCCTCGGAAATGCTTCGCGAGCGCCAAACTCACGCTCTGCTTCTCCTGTTTCTCTGAGCTGTTTGGTTTTTCTGCCTTGCCTTCTTTAAGTGTTATATTGTTGTCTAATCTTTCAATCAGAGCGGTTCAGGGCCTGCCAGAAAAAAAAATTGCTCCCAAGACTGAAGGGAAAAAAAGAAAACCCTAACAAACGAGTCAACAAAGTGGAATATGCAGGACATTTGGTGGCTGATCTTCAGATATGTGAAAGCACATAATTGGATGTTAGGTTTGTTAAACTCCTCCTCTCTACGGTTCATTAACTGTTGCAACTCGCTCACACTGAGAGACATGGGAGATACTTTTAAGGGCTCAACAAAACTTTGAACATCAGCGTTTGCAGCGTATTATCTGATGCACAACGTCACGCAGCGGATGGGCTGTAAATCTTAAGTGCAGTTTAGGACATGCTGTACTGATCTGGCTGTTTACAAGCAGCAACAGTGCGGTTGGTGGAAAATCCAGACGTAGCGCGTTTTAACCCTTCATTTCCTGTTTATCGTGTGTGTCCCCTCTGCTCAGACAGATTCCGCTGATTCTTGTAGCTGTTATTGAGCCTTCTCGTTCAGAGAGGGGTGAGGCCTCGTTTTGATTCACCACCGAAAACTTTCAGAAGCATAAATCTAGTCCCAAGTTGAGTCAAATCTTCACAAGATTTGATGTTTATTTTTACCCTCGAACCTGCAAACCTCACACAGCCACACGGCTGCTTCCTTAGTATATGTTGAAATTTGCTCTCGTTTGTGTCTTTGGCAGGAGATGATAGAAAACAAAAGCGATTTCATAAGCCTCCACATTTATAGGTCGAAACACCACGAACAGCACCTGGAATGAACTCGAACCCTCACAACAGAAATGATTCTTCAAAAACAATATGATAATCTTCTCTTGTATTCTTGTGCTCACTTGTTATCTTTTAATGTACATCGACACTTTTAAATGGTGTCATTTAAAAGAGTTTTATGGGAAGATAAAGTGCACAAAGTCCAAAAAAAATTGTGGTTATGTACGTAGGTAGTTTTTTCTGGTGTGAACCTCGTGTGTGGGTGTAAAACATGTTTCACTTTCGTGCAGCAATAAATGTTAGCGACAATAACATAGCATAAGCTTTATACAACTTTTTCACATATGCGGCAGTACTCCCCAAGACCTGTGAACACACTTTAATGTGTAAAATTGGTGGAACCCTTTAAAAGAGAGAGTGAAGATGGTTTTGTCTGGGCACAGCGAACTTTATCACTGATTCCTCTCCTTCATTTATGTGTGTCACCGCAGAAGCTGGAGGAGCAGGACAGGAAGGCTTTAAACGTGAAGGAGCAGCTGCAGAGAGAGCATCGCTACCTCAAACGCCGCCTGGAGCAGCTTTCTGTGTCCGGATCCGTTGAGCGCATCCGCACCGACAGCATGGGCTCCACCATCTCTACCGACTCAGAGCAAGGTACGCTCACCCAAATGTTGAAGTAAAGCGGACTTAAGACGGCGTGCCATATTTTGCAACGCTTGAAATGAAAATGTAAAAAGTTTGTCACTCACGAAGCGTTCAGAAATTCACAATGTGCAGCCATGCTGTATGTGCAGCCGTGCTGTATCACTTTGACAGCCCTGGGCATTGTTGTGGTCAGACCTTTACGTAACTAAGACATGTAAATCAAATGTAAAATCTTTTGATGCAAATCAGTAATGACCAAGGTATGGCTCAGGTTGACACGTACACTGTATACCCTGCAGCTACACTATATATGGAAATAACTGCTATTTGCGCTTTCACCTCCAATGTAGACCCAGTCAGAGCTGTTTGCATTCCGCTCGCTGTCCACTGATAAAACTCTGAGCCTCACAGTGATCCAAGTGAAAACAGCTCGATGATTAGCCCCGGGCCTTGTTTGCAGGCGATGCCCCGGGGTCAGAGGTTAACACCTCTGACTGCAGGCCGAGAAATGTAGCTCTGCCCTTTAGCTACTGATGACAGGAGACTACATTTCACCTGGTCAGCTGTGGACTGGTGCAAGTCGGCTGGAATCTGTATTGGCGAGTAAACAAGTCTTTGCGCTGATCAGACACCACGTAATTTATTCATTAGAAACGAGACCACTCTACTTACCAGAAGCATTCCGCGCCAAATGTGTGCCACGTTAATATCCATAAACTGCTAGCGACTTGTACAGGGTTAGCAGGATACGGTTTTTAAAATATAACATTACATTTTCAATGCAGTAGTATCAGATCTGTGTCAGCCAGTACTCATCCTGTCTCACCCCTCCAAGATGGAGTGTGGCTGTCAGAACAGCTACAAACACTTCATATCACCGTGACCTGAGCTGAAGGGGTGCAACGTGCCGCACACCGGTGTCACGGACTCCCCTGATGTGCTTAGCTCGGACTGTTACAGTATATTTACTAATCCTGGACGAGGTAAACACACATGCAGTTGTTTATCAATGGATGAGGATTAGCCGTGGGAGCACAAAGATCTGCCTGTTCGCTCAGAGTTAATGGCTGCTTAAATCCGGGTTTAATCCACCGGCGCAGCGGGCTCCCTAATAAACATGCCCACAGTTGGGTGGAAATAAACATTTCCCCCCTCTCTTGTTCCCTTTTTTGAGCAGTACTGGAAATAACCTGGTGTATTTTCTTTCTTTTTTTTTTATTGCGTGCAGAGGTGGACATCGAGGGCATGGAGTTCACCCCTGTCGAGGCGGACAGCGTGGACAGCATCAGTGACGGCGAGGAGGAGGAGGAGGAGGAGGACCACTACAGCCTCCAGAGCAGCTCCAGCGACACCAGCTACACGGCCACACATTCCCACAGACTGCAGCCGCACCACTGTTAAGACACCGCGTGGCCATCCAGCTTCCATCCCCGCCCCCCGCGCCTCCCTCCCCAACCATTTGCAATTGCCAACGCTGCCCACTACCGACATCAGACCAGTCCACGACGGCGGTACACCTTGAATCTGTTCCTCCTTTCCTGGCCCCGGCTCTCCAGGAAGCACATGGGGCTCAAATGCCACTGAAGCCTTCCTGACCCTCCTGACCACTGACCCTACCTCACCCTACTGTATCCTGCCTGAACCTGCCCCTCCTGACACGCCCTGCCCTCCCGCTGCCCTCACAATCCCTACCTAGTGTTGCCGCAGGCTCAGAGAGAGAGAGAGAGAGAAAAACAGTTAGAGAGAGAGAGAGCGGAGCAAAATTTGTGTTTTTGATGGGGTCTTCTGTGGTGTGGTGTACAGCTTTGACTTGTTAATCAGGATTTTGTTTTTTAAGGTATGTTTGTGTGTGTGTGTGTGTGCTTGCGTGCGTGCATGCGTGCGCAAAAAAGAGTGAGAGAAACCAAGTGAGTTGAAGAGAGGTCAGAGAACAAAATATAAGCTTTGTGTCATCTCTATGAGGCAATAACACACAGAAAAGGCTTTTGCACAACGCTTGTGATGTAGAAGGTAAAGCACTTCGGTTTGCTCAGCACTAAATGCAGCAAACAGTTATTTACATCACACAGTATCTTTCCTTTACACACGACTAGCAGGAGTAGCTGTGGACAGTCCAACAGCTGAGAAGTGGTTAAAGATTAAAGGAATAGTTTGACATTTTCGGGAAAATATATTTATTCGCTTTCGTGCCGAGACTCCGAGATGAGAAAATCACTACCACTTACTTGAAGCTGGAGCCAATTAGCTCAACTTAGCTTAGCATAAAGACAGGCAAGCCTGGCTCTGTCCTTAGAAAGCTCGCTAATTAGCACGTTACAGCTTGCTTGTTTGATCTGTAAATAAATTGAAGTGTAAAATCTACAAGGTGCTGTTTGACGGGAGGTTATGAGGGAAGTCACTGCTTCTGGCCAAGGAACAACTGGGCGTGTAAACCTCAGTTAAACAGCAACTTTAAATGGATTTGTATGGATTTAACAAACGAGATATGACATGTCAATAAGTGAGCTTCTGTGGTGAATTTATTAACATTTGGGACAGAACCAGGCTGGACGTTTCCCCTCGTTCCCAGTCTTTTCTGCTAAGCTACGCCGAACAGCTGCTGGCTTTAGCTGGATCTGAGCAAACAGACATGAGAGTGGTGACAATCTTATGAGCCAACTTCCCAAAAATGTAAAAGTGTTCTTTAAATTTCTCTGCTCTGTAGGACTGTGTCCACGTAACCTAAAGTGAGACTTTTCCAACAGCTGCTTCTGCACACGTAGTCACGTCTTTATCTCCAAACGTGGCCGACCTTTGGCCAAAGACGAGCTGAAAAAGCGACAGAGCTGTAGCAGAGAAGAAAGAGTGTAAATAGATGTACAGTTACTGTCCAAACCCTCATGTCTCCCCTCTGGTTGGGCTGCCTAACCACTACTCCACACTACTGACCACTACACTATACCACCCTATGGTGTGGATGGACTACTAAATCAAATTAAAAAAAAACAAGGAGTTGCCTCAGAACTAAAACTCTACTCCTGAAAAGATTGATCCAAATCTTGTGTTTCCTCAGTAGCGAATTGATGTAGCAATAAATACAAAGGGAAGGGTGCTTCCTCTGAGTGTTTAAACGATTCTGATGGACCACGAGGTGTCATGGGAGACTTTTTTTCTTTTCTTTTTTTTTTCACCCTGTAGACGGCGCCCACAGAGAGGGAACCTGCAGAAAAAAGGGGCAGATCTCTTTTTTCTTTCCTTCACTAATGAATCCCTTCTCTGCGCCGTTCACCCACAATTTGCATTTCTCTACAGCTTTGTTGCTTTTTCATGCGGCGTTCACTCGTGTGTGTCTGGATTTAGTTTTGTGTTCCGATCAACAAGTCAAAGCTGTGAAAGTGGAGAAAAAAATGCGAAAAGAGAAAAAAAAAAGAAAAAAAAAGGTGGTGTTCATTGTAGCTTAGTTTGCAAATGAATCGCATCGCAGTTGAGCTTTTGATTTCTATAACGAGGCGAGTGATCTTCTTTTCTCTCTGTTGCTTGTTCCTGGAGCTCGTGGGCGCTGCTGAAGACCAACGTAGATCGCAATTTCTTCTCTAACTCGTCTGTAACTCATGCACAATAGTCACTGTCGACGGAGGAGGCACTTCTGTAGCTCTCTGACCATTTAATAATCATTAAGGCCTCAGTCTGTGGCAGTTCTTTGGAGCTTGGCGTCCCGACACAAACCCTTGGGCCGGTCCACCACGGCAGGTCTGACCAGAAAAAAAACAAAAAAAAAAATCAACAAAAGACTCAAAAGAAAACAAACAAAAAAAAAACTTGCATACAGAAGAAGCTACGCGTCACTGAAAGTGATATAAGCCGGTGTAGTCTATATTTCTTGTATTAAATTTTGTATTATATTTTCCTAAATGTTCTCTTGTAATGAAAAGACAAAAAAGAGTGAGTATATCTATCTATATATACAGTATATGAATAAATATATATATGAGAGACAGACAGACATGAGGCCAGGCTTGTTGAAGGGAGAGTGGGGGGCAGGGGAGCTGATACACTGGCCCCTCTCCCTTTGGGTGACTCTCCTGCTGTCATTCTGTGCCTTGGTGAGCCTTCGACTTCCCTCCTCCTCCTCCTCCGCCTCCTCCTCCTCCCACCTCCCTACTCAGGTCACACTCCCCCCTTCCTCCTCCCCCTCGTCCCTCTTCTCGTCCTCCGGCGGGGCTGAAAGCTTCCGTTTCGACCCCTCACCATGCCAAAACACTTCCATGAGCAAGGGGGGGGCACTTGAAGAGAAGACCTCATTTTGAATAAAGTTTTAAAAAAAAAGAACGAAGACGAAAAAAGAAAGCCCCCTTTGGTCTCTACTGAGAAGCCGCTGTTGTAGTACACCCTCGTCCAGGCACTTCCCCGCCCTCTTGACGCCCGCTCGTCTGCCAGCGCCGCCTCTGTCGCAGAAAAAGATCTATTAAAAAAAAAACAAAAAAACACACTGGTAAACTCCCATGGCAGCTTCCAGTCGCCCCGGATGGTCACCGACGGGGTTCAAAACTTCTGGGCTTGAAGCGCATGTTTGTTTGTTTTGTTTTTTTTGTCATTTTACTATTATTGTATGTTGACTATGTGTTTGTTCAATTGGGAGTCACTGGGAGAGGAGCGATATAAAGAATAATCCAATCGATGGCAGCTTAAGGTGTTATCCTCCGCAGCTCCCGGTGGTCCGTCCCAGAAATAGTGTTACCCGTTGATCAGGGGACCTCTTGAGACACAGCAATATTTACCATCGTGTGCTTTCTGAGGGGGAGGGTGGGCGGGCAGGGTTTTTAAAAAAAAAAAAAAAAAAAGACAAGCAGGTGGTTTTGCTTTTGACTCTGTGGTGCATTTTGTTTAAATTTTTTTTGCGACCAACTCGATATTTTATCTTGATGAATTTGACCTCCTATCTGCACTCTCTCCACACACTGCAGGAGGGCAAAAAAAAAAAAAAAATCGAGATTTCTTTTGTTTTTTTTATTTGGAGAAGCTGTTTTTATTCTTTTTTTCTGTCACTGAGAGTTTACATTCATGTCAAAGGATTTGTACATGATTGTTTGTAGCAACAAAAAAAAATGTCCTTTTTCAGTTTATCGGTCAAAAATGAACAACTCGGTAAACACGCATTAATGGCATAAAAGTTATTCTCTTGCACAGAACCTCCCCCAGCGGAAAAAAGCGACAAGAGCGAATGGGAATGAGCCGAGGTGGCCGGATATGAGATTATAATTTTTCAGTGGCGTCATTGAAAAATGTACATAGCACAAAAAAAGAGAAAACGCTCAAGAATGAGTTGACTGGTAACATTTAGTTTGAATGCTGGACGGATAGTGTTTATGGAAATTCTTTTAATGATGTGCCTTGGAAAAAGTTATTTTCTTTTTTTTTTTTTTTAAAAAGCAGAGATTGTACCAATTATTGAAGACTGTTAAGTCAGTCAGAGTTGCTCTTATTTTTCTAAAAACACCTTAAAGAGGCAACGGAAGATTTTACCGCTTCCTTCTTTTACTGCGAAACATTCATGTCAAGAAGCTGAAGGGTCATCAGAGAGATTCGGGGGGGGGTTCAGTTTAGAGATTGTTGACTTCAGAGCGAGTACAGAAGAGGTTTGAGATTTGCTTTCATGTCGCTGTTGCACAGAGATTTTTACTTATGTGTGTTGTTTTTTTTTTTTAAGACCACAAAAGCACAGTGCGGTGTTTGGAGGGGGGGGAGTCAGCAGGCCGAGGCAGAGAAGGAGAGGGGCGGTGGGGATGAAATCGGGTGAAGCACAGACAGCAGGTTCAGGGCGGAGAAGCCTGCGCACGCAGATGAAATCACACACCTTCCATTGCCTCAGCCTGCTGAGTGACGGTGCTTTTACAAAATCAACACACGGACTTCCAAGAAATATTATTCCTGCCAAATAAATAGTCACTTTTTAAACCTTCCATGCTGAATGATTAGTTCCTTTTTATGTGATTTCAGATGATAGCTTTAACTACTTGTAGGCTTTAGGTCAGCTTCCCTCTTTCCGGACTCCAAGCCTTTAATGTCTTTTTCTCCTTAGTTTGCATCTTTGTGTATCGGGCGTCACACCAGCATTACAGTTCATCGTTTGTACCAGCGAGAACCCGGAGGTTGTAGAGGAGGGCGGGCTGGCTAGTTGAGAAGGAGGACGGTGGGGACTTTGTTTGTGGGGGGGGGAGTAGGGAGAGTTCTGTGCCAGAGACCTGTGAATATGTTCCTTTTTAGTGGATGTGTAATATGCATTCAGAAGATGTTATATAAGTTCCTTTTCTTTTTGTTTGTTTTTATTTTGTGTGTGTGAGCGCGTGTACACGACTACCTGGTGCTGGCTACATTTGAGCAAACACTTGAAGGTATTGTGTATTCTCTCATTGTAATATAATTAAAATGTTTTATACATAAAGTCGCTGCCGCCTGATTATTGTCTGTTAAATGATGTATAGATTGACACGCTGCTCCTCGTGGGGGGGAAACGGCGCCGTGACAACCTTCAACTGAACAAAGCAGCAGGGATATGCAGATGTAACACGGCTTCCTGTTTGGTTTGTGCAGCTGTGAAACTGAGCTGTAGCCTGGAATATTCAGTCGTTTTTAAAGGGCAGAGTTCATCTACTGACACTGTTATGACAGTGAAAAGTTGGTTACACTTATATAATAGTGTATAACATAATAACCATCATTGGAAAATGGTACATTTTATTAAACGATGTAAATATATATATTAAAATGGTTAATTGGTATACATGAAAAATAGTAAATATATATAGAGAAAATGGTGAAATGGTAAATATATTAATATTTTTTAAAATGTTCTAGTTTATTTTGAACTTTATAAAACTTAAGTTATTTCACTATTGACAAACAATAAAATACTTAAACCATTAAACGATTGCTTATTGTAAAGTTGCAACTGATGTTTATAAGTTTGTAAATAGTTAATAAATACTGTGTAGTTCATCTATAAACATCTGGATGACCATTAGAAAGTTGCAACTGATGTCTATAAACCTTAACAATCGCTTGATAAATGGTTTATTGGGCATTTCATCGTTATTGACAGTTACTAAACTATCTATAAATGTTCATTTATCAAAAGGTTATTGCAGCGTCACCGAAATATAAACTAGTGAAACCAACAAAGCAACATTTTATCAATAACTTAACACGTTTTATTAAAGCTCAGTTTGACACTGAGAAGAAATCACAAGACAACAAACACTTGACAAAAAAAACATGTTCAACTCTTCAACAGAAACTCCAGTGGATTCGATTTTGTACACAGTCCTTCAACATCCAACTACCGACTGGTTCAATTAATCTACCCAATACCTCATATTAAAAATACTTAATGCTAAATAATTCTTCAAAGTACATATTTTAACTATTATTCAAGTCTTCCTTATGAAAAATCCAGACAATTCCATCTAAGAGGGAATGCAATCACTGAAAAGTTTACAATATCATCTTCTTCACAACTTCAGCTTCACGTCAGCAGACTGAAATTATCTAAATGATTTTCACTACGCGCCCCTCAGTCAGTGGAACAGTCATACTGTTGAAGGTCGACCGCAGCACTGAGCTAACCCGTGCACAGAAATGAGAAAATGTCACTCAAGCTGACTGTTTTGATATAAGTCACTTTGGTATGTTATGATTATCAACAGCTCGATCACTGTTTAAATATCATATGTGTGCGCCTAAAACCAAAGGTAACACTGTACAATAACCATCATTAACAAACAGTAAAGTTAATAAAACTAAATGACTGTGCTATAAACTGTGAAATGTTTAATTAACCATTTATTTAGCAGTTGTAAAGGTTCATAAACATAACCTTCAACTTAACGATAAACAACTGCTTAATGGTCTATAAAGCATTTCATTGTTTGTTAACCGCTAAATAAATATTGCCTAAGATTTAATTATTAACTATAAATGTATCATTTATCAATGATGGCTATTATAAAAGTGTTACTCCCTCTGTACTTGAGTGGAAATAAACCTATACAGTCACAGTATAATGATTTGGTCTACTGTGAATGTGTTTAGGCCAGACCAAAACCTAAAGCATAAATATCATACATATGATTGAATTGCTGATTAATGTCCCTTAAAGTTCTACAAGCATAAAAACAAGCTTACCATATTAAAATAGATGCATTAAATATAGAGCGACACAAAAATGTGCGTTAGTTACAGCATTCGAGGGTGCTGCTGGTCACAATCTGAAAGTTTCCACAAAGGCAATACGTCTCATACAAAGACTCAGAGACGTGAGATGTAGTGGAAGCAGAGGGAAGACAGAAAGCTGAGTAGTGAGAGAAAAAGTCCAAGTGAAGAAAAAAAAAAGAATCGGCGAGATCCCAGAAATCTTCAGTCCAGTCAAGATGATCTAAAAAAAGGCATTGTGTTGAGTTCATGTCACGCCGTCCCCGTCAGACGTACTGCTGGGGCTTCTGAGGGACGGCAGCGGCTGAAGCCAGGCTCTTGGCCGCCTCCTTAGCCTTCTCTGACGCGTCCTTCACCGTGTCCCTGAGCAGCCGCTGGGGCGTCTCTCCTGTGTGTCCAAGAGAGAGACGGATGACAGGAGTGAGGATGACAGGAGTGAGGATCACAGTATGTTTTCTTTAACGTGAGTATGTGACACTGCTGGCGTCATCAAGCACAACATGACGGGACATTTAAAAAGGTGCAGCTCCACAGCAAAACAATGTTACGGTACTCTCCTAAACAACTCAAGTAGATGGGGACTAATAATAAAAAATAAATAAATAAATAAAATGGCTCCATAGAGCTTGTCCGGGGTTATCAGAGTAATAACATCTTATCAAATCGATGTGGACCTGATTGCACCCGACTGAGCCATTCTCCTTTTAAAACGAATCTCCATCCACTTCACTTTCTTAGGAGAATGCTGTTTTGCTGTGAAATGCTTTGTGGACTACGAAACTTAACGAAACTGCAAGACGGGGAAAACCGATCTGAAAATCGTCTCATTCAGGGTTTTATAATCAATTAAACTGCTTTTCTATAAGAGATGCTTACTTAGAATCAATATCATATGTATAATATAGTAAGTGTTTTTACCTTGAGCTTTTGCAACCTTTACATTTATCTGACTGGATTCGATTCAGAGATGTGTTGAAATTGTTATGATATATGACCTTCCCTGCTGGTAAGAAAGCTAAAATGACGTATGTATGTAAAAACGACGTGGTTGCCTGCTCACACACGTGACCCATATGCAAAGTTACCGTCAAAAAGTCAAAAAGTACTGAAGTGAGCACAACGATATATGTGTGTTGCTACAAAGTGCCTCACATGGGATTCAGTGCCATGGGCTAAAGAGTCTATTTGCGCTCGACCTGGCTGTGAACCCTCAAAACCCTCGAAGTACCTTACGTGAGAACAACAACCAGAATCATAATACCACAGAGCAGTTTCCCCTCAACTGTGAGAGAGACGGGAAGAGAGCAGAGTCAAGCGGTTTCCTTCACATTCAGCTGCTTTAGGACAGAGATAAGTGGTTTTCCTGGGAGGGATGCAGAGGGAGAAACCTCTTCATGTTCGAAGGCTGACAGTAACTGGAGGGAGACGTTGGGAATTTATAGCGGCCAAAAACAGGGAAGCCAGCGTGTTAAATGTTGCTTTATACATCTTGTACACGATGAAAACAAACACAAATAAGTGTGAATTGGCTTTAACTCCCCGAGCGATGTGATGCCTCTTTGTCATCACCCATCGTTTGGTCACCGTGCGTGTCGGCCCATACTAAAAATAAATTCTCCAGGAGGTGAAGTACTGGCAGCAGATTTCACTTGTAACTGTCCAACTGGTTTTCACAGGTTTTTCTTTTCCTCATTTCAGTTGAGTTTGATTTCTAGTTTGTGTTTGCTTTGCCGACAGTGTGACAGTCGGCTGCAGCGGCTACATTAACCCTTCCTGAAACTGAAAGGTGAACTCACAGCCGATATGAAAGCAGCATATATATAAATATATTATTTTTTTTAAAGTTCATATCCGCCGTTGGGTACTTTCACTGTATCAGAAAAATGGCAGCATTCCCGCAGTCGATATTTGGCTCTTTACTATAATTATCTGCTTGTTAAGCTGTTAAAGGTGTTTTAGATGTTATGTTTACTCTAAAAGAAGATTGCTTTGACACCACTGGATCGATTTTCAGTACATTACTGTTATTAAAAGTACAGCTAATAACCCTAACCCTTATGTTGTGCGATACAAGAGGTTTATATAGAGTTTGTATTAATTGTGATATTTCTCTGTCCTGACCATTAAATAGTTCTGTTTTCAGACGGCTTTAAAATCAAGTTAGGAAAGATGTTTTTGATTTCACTCTGCAGTACAATATAACAGCTTAAAGGAGCTTTCCATCACCTTAATCAAACAACTGTGTCCCAGAAGTTTGGGATTTTATAACATCACGAGTAACAACTTAAGTGAACTTTAATTTCAAAGTTTTGCATCAGCCTTTACTCGGGGCGTTTCCAGCAGATGATAGCATTAATTCCACGTAATCTACAATTTATTCATAGCAGAGATCACAAGACGGCTCCTCTGCTACATGTTAAGATGCTGTATATGGACCTGTGAGCTGAGTTTTGTATCTGGCCATAAATCTTATCTATTCTATTCAGCTGACAGATCAGACACACGTGACTCTGCTGTCTCCAACCTCCCGGTCTCACAATCCATGCTGTCCAAACAGTTGTCTTTTAATTACAGATAGATAATGTCTTTAAGTCATTAAAGCAACAACACGGGAGGTCCGCTCTGCTCACTGTTCATTGATTATACTGCCATACAATGGCAGAATGCAGTTACTGACACCATTTTTTGTCCTCAATATTTGCCTCTCGATACTGTATAACATATGATTTGTTTTTCAATGTCGACGTAATGTGCGACTTGTCTACAAAAAAATGTAGGACATGCATTTTGATCCATATCCAGGATTTTACTTTATTCTGGTGTTTATTTAGCATACCAGCTGCTACATGTAAAGTTTTCTATATTAATATTAAAATACTTTTCATATTAGTCAGCCAGATCATGAGTGAAATGATTACAACTTATGAGATTGTGATTACAAAATATAAAACCAAAACACAATATTGATTAAAAGCCTTTTTTCTGCAGTCATAAAAAAACTTGATGATTCATGTGTTATCTGGTTATTATACATCGCTTATGACTAGAAAGAAAAGGTCACGACTTGTGTTCCGTTCATCTCAAACACACTACTTAACTATAAACTAATTCTACGCCAACTCCACATGAACTTTTCAGTCACTCTAACTCTAACCGTGTGTATCCGCCTACACAACACACAAAGCGAGACAGTCACTACCTCTGCTACACACTCTACTGTGTGAGGCTCATTATTGGCATCATGTGACAACCCTGGGCAAGGCCTGGGATGGCAAATTGATGCCCCTCTGCTAACATACTCACCACGACGCTCAGATGCCAATCTCTGCAGTGCCATCAACAAAGGGGCAGTGGGACAGAATCACAACAGTCCTTTCAGACAACAGTACGCTGCATCAGCACAACACACAGTTTGCGTTACACAATCCTCACTGATCAGGGCCCACTGTCCAACAAGTCACAACCCTTTTCACATCTAATGGCTTCCCTTACTCTAGATTATGCCCCTGATGGTTAGAGTTAGCTTTTAAATATTATTCTGTTGTATTGATTTGTCTTTAAGTCAGCCAAAAACCGTTGCTAAAAGTTGTCAACGAGTCTGATGATGGACAAAAGATTTGTGCAGGACCAATAAAGGTTGCGATGAGAGCTGAATTAAAGTGGAAACAGAACTTTTCTGCCGTAGCGTTCCCAAGTGGTGTTATTGTTGGCTCTGCTAAACCTAAATAAAGTGATAGTGAGTTTTATAAGGGACCAATCTAAATCCAGATGGTGTCATTATGCTATCACCATTATTTTGTGAAATCAACATTTACCTCATAATGATACGTTAAAGCAAAACATTGGTCTTTTGCCAAATGAAGTGTTTGTTTTTTTTTTAAACCAAAAATGCCAAAACCCTCTTTCAGCTTATAAATGTTCAGACTCTGTGGTTTTCTTGCTCCTCTTTGAGATAAAACTAAATACCTTGACTGGACAAAAACTGAAATGCATAAAGGTTTGACTTCGCATTTGGACAGTGATGGTACTGTTTACCATTTTCTGACATCTAATAGACCAAACAACACTGGACCAAAATGTGTTCATCGATTATTATATTTTTATGCCTATGAGCTCCTTGGTATTTATGCGTCGACTTGTCATGTGTTTTTTTTCCTTGTGTGTACATTCCTGATGGGTTTAATAAAGTTGTCTGAAGCTGCATCATGTTTATGTTATCAGGTTATTTGCGTTTTTGTCCCATTTGTCTTTCAGCCGATTTGCTTCCTAAGTGCCTTTCCTACAATATTTTGTCTATGCAGCACTGACTACATAAATAATTTGGGTCTGAGCCTAAATTCAGAAATCCGAAAACGGTTTCTCACTGCAGTCGTCATGGTTTCATGTCTCCTCTCCAGTCACATGTTTTTTCTGATCAACAACAAGGCCCTTTTAAGCATCTTGAATTAACCTGGTTCCAAGACAAACATTTAGGCAACGCTGAGAGGTTTAACTGAGACAAGTTTCTAACTCCAGAGTAATAACTGCTTCAAGCCATTCGGTTACACTTCAGCTGATCTTGCACTAAAAGAAACTGAATCATTTTTTATCGTCAATATGTTTCACAAATGTTCAGCTATGTCTCCAAAGCGCAGAAATGCAAACATTAAGCCATAAATAAGTCAAATCTAATGCATGATGTGTCATAGTCTGATGTTGGAGGGAAGACAGCCCTAGTTCTTGTGTATTTTTTTTCATTTCCAGAAATGGCAACAGTTAAAAATAAACTGTTCTGTTTCCCCTTTTCTATTTCCCTTGCACTTTCCCCTCATCTCTGCTGCTGAAGTGTACATACCCTGTAAGTTGGACAGCGCGTATTCCAGCCCTTTCATGGCCTTCACCTGGTTGCTCTTGAAGCGGGCCAATCCAAACTCCTGGGAAAAGACAGAGCAGGAAATGGCTTTACATGGGGCAGGAGACATCTGAAAAACAACGCATAGCTAGCAGTCCTCTCCCTCCTATTCTCCGGGGAAATTAAAGCAAGGCTGGCATCTTTCACATCTATTAACAATTTTAGGTTGACATATTTTTGGCACTGTTTTCACTTCTCTCCTCATATCTCCAACTTCTTTATTTTGGCATTTGCACACAGGCTCCTACGTCTCTGCTGCTCATACGGTGACCCACAAATCAAACTAAAGCTTTGAAAATAGGACTCTGTACGTTCACTCGAGGATAAAAACAAGTGAAGCAGACACTTCTACACTCTAGGCTGGATGATACTGGTCTTATTGCTATAGAATCTCTATACTAATGAATTGTATAATGATAATGGCTGTTTGTAGCTGAAATCATAAAGACTTTTAAAAAGGGAAAAAAAAAGAATGTAAAGGAAAGAGCACTTTATTCTAATGTGAATTCTAATCTGAATAGTTAATGGGTAATTACTCATTGTAAAAAGAGGGTGAACGTACCTGAATCGGTCTGGAGAAGCCATAAACTCCTGAGGATATCCACGCTTCCCGTTTTAGCTGGGTGGTGGCTGGTTGCTCCACAGAGTCCCGGAAAATACAACGCTCCTCCACTGACTGACATAGGTGAGAGAAAAAAGTGACAGCAGGTTAAGGTAAAGGAACACAGTTCAGGAACAAACGTAAAAGAACATTTTTATGAACATATAAGGGCTTGAGAGACTATTTATAGCAAAAACACATGCTGGAAGCAAATAAATCCACTTTTCTTCTCTTCTTCATAATTTCATATGAATGTGGCGAGATTTTTCTCGTGAGATTCTTTGTTAGGTTTAGCTTTAACACATTTGAGGATACATTTTAACTTACATAATGTATATAAAACACACGAGTAAAGCCAAATACAGGTGGGAATATTTGGGTGGGAAATTTGCATTATCGGCGACATACTGGTATTAGTGAAACTAAAGCCAATAAATTGAGTAAACAGTATGAAGTCAAATTGCGTGCATTGCCTTTAAAAGCGCAGCATTGCCACACTGATGCAGTAGGGGGCAGCACGCTCCTCTAAAGTGGGTCTGTGGTAGTAGCTGTACTGGTAGTAGCTGTACTGGTAGTAGCGCAGCCTGCGGTTGTTGCGCTCATGAAATCAAGATTGTCGTCAAGCATGTCGTCACCGGTGTGGCCAACATGTTCCACAAGAGATGTCTGCGAATTTTAACACAACAAATCTTAATAAAGTGGAATATCAAATCATTCATTATTGCTTGATCCAACTTGGCCTTTCTTACCCTCGGGTATGCAGAGACCACAGGTTATGAAGTCATTTTTAAAATATACAAATTTGTGAAATTATTAGTTCGGATATCCTTATCGACTGAAAGAAAGAAAAAAATCCATATCTTGTGTCTCTAAATTTCTCAATTTAAATTCTATTTTAACTTTGAAAAGTCTGCTACCAAGCTTTATCATTGTTTTTATTAAGACATCTTCCCATTTGTCTTGAAGATGCTACTAAATAGTTTCCTTAACTCCTTCCAACAGAAAACACTGTATTCCTTCAGATTCTTCTTGGCTGTATTTGTCAATGCTTTGATCATATGAGTTAGTTGGTCTAACTTCCAGTTATGTTTCATGCTGCAGTAGATTAAAAGATGAGTAAAATAAATCCCTCATGCTTTAGCGTAAGGGATACAGCAGTAAGAGAGGGAAAACAGCACATCTTAAAGCTGCATAATGTATAACTCGTGTCAAGGTCCTTCTTCGCGGGGAGATTATTACATCTGAACTGTGTTCAAACGTTTGCCTCCTTTGAACATCAGGCTGGATTAATTAGTATTTCCTCATCCGTTCTGAGGTAAGCAGCTACATGTGACTGCAGTCATGGCACACAGTTCAGTCTTTTCTACTCTGCCAACATAGTGTACAGTGTCAAGTGAAGGCAAACTGCAATACTCATGGAATTGATTCATTTTTAAATTTTGAACTGATTGAGTTATAATGTTTGCAATACTGCATCTACAATAGCATCTAACAATGATGTCAAGCAACATTTCTCTGAAACAGAATTTTAATCTTTAAATCCGCAATAACTGAATTTTCAGACCATTTGAGATTGTAAACCAAATATTTTCTCTGTTTAAGGTTTGTCTCTACACATTTCTGATGGAAATATCTGTCTCTTTGTCTTCTAAATGCTCCACTATATTTACCATCTCTCCACTAACTTGTCTACCTGCTGTTTGGTGCTGACCAGTTAGCATACAGTGGGTTTCTAATAGGGATGCACCGATCCGACTTTTTCAGTCCCGATACCGATACCGATGCCTGGACTTTGTGTATCTGTCGATACTGTTGTTGAATTAATAATAAACTGTATACCGTCCATCTTATACCATGTGGAAGAGACTAAAGGCACCAGACTTTCCTAACTAAACATTACTTTCCTAACTAAGACAAAATAATCAAACATATATTAAACATTGTAAACATTTGTAACATTAATAATAATAATAATAATAATAATACATTTAATTTATATAGCGCCTGTAAGGGTACCCAAGGACACTTAACAAAGTGGAACAAACAAAACAAAGAATAAATGGAGAGCCTGTCAGTCAGCACGGAGGGAACACTAGCACCGAAGTCAGCAGCACTATCCGTGTACAAACTAGCGTCTGGAGGCTCCATGCACAATCCAAGCGGTGAAGCCTGGGGTGAAGTGACAGCAGAGGTCCAGGTGCTCCTGTGCTGAACACCTGAAGACCCTGCCAGCAACGGCAGAGTAGCGACAATCCAACATCGCTGCGAGCCGGGGGAGACCACAGCAGCAGAGGAGAGTGACAAAGCAGCCCGGCGGTGAATAACCCTGAGGTTGTAGTGGAGGGAGGACCAACAGAGCAACGATGGACAGCCCACATAGTATCGAGTACGTCAGTTTGAAAGTTAGCGTTGCTAGGCTAACAGCTGATCGGTGAGGCTATCAAGAAATGTGAAGTGAGTAAGTGCAACGTCCTGCAAACAGGAATCCAAAATAAAACATAGCAGCTGAACCTGAGAATAAACTAATAAAAAGTTGGTCAAACAACAACTAGTGCTCTTCCAGCATGCGACACACTGACGCTGTAGAATGACGTAGGATGTGCTGCGATGGAGAAAAAAAAAAAAAAAACTGGATCGGCCCGTGGATCTGTTCATTTTTCCGCTCCTCGATCCAGCTATTTTGTCAATATCGGGGCCGATATCCGATCCTAATATCAGATCGGTGCACCCCTAGTTTCTAAAGCATTTTAGCTGAAAACAGTTGCCTGCTGTGGCTGAAAAACGACACTATCCGAGCGGTGAGAGTGCAACAAAACAGTAAATTTACAACCAGCTGACAAAGCTATTCAAAGCTGAGAAGAACTTAAGATTTGGCTGATAAAGGCATATGTGACTCTAGATATTTTGCAAAGGCTTAGGGGAAATTGGCAGCAACAAAAGCTCAGATGTTTCCCTTATAGCAACAAACCACAGAGAATCAGACACCTCACCATCAGAGTTGTGTGGTTGAGGTTCCAGGTGTAGGTGGTCAGGCTCCTGTTCACAGGGTCCACGATGGAGTCCTCAATGATGTATACGGAGCGAGACATGCCGGAGGGGAAGAGAACCTCGGCCCAACGAGGCAAACGATTGGTCTTCATCAGGAGGCGTCTGGATAGGAGCCGGTTGTCTGCAGTCACCTCCCGGTACACAACGTCCTCTGTGAGAACATGAGTGCTGATCGAAAAAACACAAAAGCACACATCCATGTCAGACATTTATTTGTTCATGTTTTAGGATCACTTTCCACCAATGAAAGTGATGGGAGGAAGAATCTCAAGTCCTTATTTTGTGCAAACAAAAAATAAGTTAATGTGAGGCCTCAGCAGTTTGAGATACTATACCTCCATTGCAGCTCAGCAAGTAAACCCTGTGTCTGGAAATAGGGATTTCTATACTAAAACAACTAACTTTGACTCACAGTTCAACTCTGGAACATATTTTTGCACAGAAGGAGAACAGTGGATTTTGTCTGGAGGCACTTCCTCTGAATGCATGTGAGGAAGGGATCTCTTTATGGCCAGTATGAATATTAGGAGTGATTATAGCAAGCAAGAAATGTCATTTAACACGCTCGTGTGCCCATATGTAAATTCAAACAGACTTGAGAAAATGTGAACCCATCCTTTAACTTTCAAGTTTCATATCAGTTTGTGATTAATTTCACTTCTGTTTAAAACAATAGTTCCACCTGTTTCAAACCGTCAATTAAAATAAAATGATGAACGTGTGTTTTTTGGTCCTGGTGCTACATTTTGTTCATTAACTGCTACTGTAATGTTTGTGACATGTAATAGGACACAGATCTCTAGATTGTGACATTTGTTAGGTCAGGTCAAATGCAAATGAAAACAGGTCGACCACACAACTATTAATATGCTGAACTTAGTTTTACTTCTCTGACGTGTTTTCTCAGTTCTCTATCTTAATCATTCATGACCAAAGGTTCTTTTTAGTTCTTGGTTCACAAATGCTAAGCAATGTAGATAAAGTTTACCTACATTGTATAGAAGGACTCAGCAATAGACTCCATTCCATCCATTCTAATGCAATGTAATAACTAGATACCCTTAGGTCTATAAAATTGAGATTTTAATGGTGTGAGTTGTCATCCAAACCACATTCTGAAAGTGTCACAGTCTTAATTTATCAACAAGGATCAGAAAATTCAAACACTGTTTATGATGAAGTTGTTATAAATCGTTGACTTTTGACACCAACACATTCACAATAACCTTCGTTGATAAAATACTGACAAGAAAAAATACTACAATACCTGAACGGATTGGGGTACCTCTGCCAAAAAGCAGAGACAACATGGTCCCACGTACTCCTGATGTCTGCGGTGTTACAGAAATACTTGACCATTCTTCCCTCGGTGATTTACAGGACGGCTTGAATCATGAGCCCTGAGGTCCCTCGCTGTGACTACACAAGAAAATGAAAACCTGGGTGCTGACTCCATTCAAAATCTGGCACGGTCCTGCAGAGGTGAAAAGAAAGGGATTTACCAAATGTATCAATCTTCAGTGAGAGGCAAAAGTATATTAGTTTAAATTCCACATTGTGCAATAACATGTAAATCTGAATGTACATTATCTCCCTTTATTTTCAAATGCATTTGTTTGTATATTCAGCTACCATCTGCTGCATATCAATGACCAGGAATGCTTTATGGCACCATTAGATTTTTATGGAATTTTTGTTTATGATAATGTACCTTATTTTGCAATATATTATTTTCTATCTGATTATTTTATGGATAAAAGATTTATCCTATTTCTATTTTCAAGAATTTGTTTTCACACCGTGTGTATTGATATCACAACATAACATGATTTATACCATGACTGATTTTCCCTGATTGCACACTCCTGCTGTGCACCCATCAATACATGCGTGTATAGATTAACCTATTAAATTAACAATAAATAGTTATTCCAGCTCTACACACCGCCATGAAGTCATGTAGTAAGTTGTTCTGTGTTTGTACAATGTGGAGCGTGGCAGAATGTCACTGCTGCTATTGTGATGTGATCTAATGGATCTTTTCCCAATTAAATTAGCATGTACCTGTTATTAATGACGATCATAAAATTTTAGAACATCCTTGGCGCTATATATTACCTTTAGCTTCACAACAGATCTTATAAGACATACTTCCCTGCCTTTAAAGGTGCACTTTGTTGTTTTGAGGACGAAATTTTAATCAGAAGCGGAAGATATTCAGTGACAATTTTTTTTTTTATGCCTAAGCAAACTAAACTGAATAAATTAAAGGAGAACACAATTTCATTATGTTGTTTATATGTGGCGGACCCTGCCACCTCTCTAGCTTCAAACAAGGTTCTGGGAACTTTATTTTCCTCTGAGAACAGCTTCAGTTTCAGTTTCACGAATAAAAAAACTTTGAGATTGAATAATTGCCTCTTTAACGTTTTATATATTAAATATCCTGAGTTTGAAATTCTTTTCCAACACAACATAGTGCCCCTTTAAGTCCCAATTATTCCAACAGCAGGACAATCACTTAAACCAACAATTATTGATTATTATGGCCTCTTGCGCAATTTGTACACATGTCACCTTGACGTATGGCTTTACATTGCCCTACAGGTGAGGTTGTACCTTGGTATTGCAAGCTGGGTGGCTTAAAGCCACAGCTAACAACATGTGAGTTCCTTGACAGCTAACACTAATTAGCCTCTTGAACCTGACTTCTAATGCTCACATAATTTAACAGTTTTGACGTGTTACAGTGGCGATGACACTGAGCAGCAAGCGTTGCTTTACTTATTTGACAGCTCAATCCCGACTCTAGAGAATTTGACAGCTAGTTTAGCATAACGATAACTCAATTGAGTTTAGCTAGCCGTAACGCTAAGCACAGTTCAACTCAGGTGGAGTTTCAAACGCTTTGGGTTAACAAGAAACAAGAGCTCCTACCTGGATTCACTGCTAATGGAATGCTGAGCTACTACATATCCGCAGACACTCTACTTTTTGTGCCTGTAGTAAGTAACCCGACAAAATTATCTAACGTTAGCTAATTACATCCATTATCCTACGTTTGACCGACAGGGCAGTGCGGCGGAGGGTCGCACAAATACGGCTCCTCTTCTTCTTCTTCTTCTTCTTCTTCTTCTTCTTCTTCTACGACTCTTCTGCTTCTTCTTCGTGGGGTAGCGAATTCACGTGAACGCCGCATGTCGCCACCTACTGTACCGGAGCGTGCATCACCATGAATTCATGAAGAGTTTATAATCTGGATTTTAGACCGATTTCTTGTTAATAAATCTCTACCACCTACTCTTTATCCCCAAAAAAATCTCTAATACTCAGTCTTACTGAGTGGAACATCAGTGTATCAAAAATAGACAAAATATATTGACAAAAAAGTTAATTTACTCCTGTCAAAATAGTGTAAACATACTACGAAGACCCTACCAATGAGTAGGTCAAATTGAAAAGATTATAACTCAATAAACAAAATACAAATACTTGGAGCGGTGTCAGCGTAAAGGGCTTGGTACTAAAAGGATCATGAGCGTGAAAGAGTTAAACTTGCCCTGGTGTTATAAATAGGACCCATTAGATTTTTAACAACATCTTCCTTCTTGAAATGAACACTGCAGCCATAGAAATACACTAAGTGACCAAACAAACAGAGGAATTGTGCTGCATTTTTTGTTTTAAATGAACAAAATAAAATAAATAAATAAATATCAACCAGATGCTGGATTACACCAACACCAATCTGGGAGGAGCTAAAGATGCTCTGTTAGTTAGCCCCATGAAAGGTGACATTATCTGTGACATCATTACTGCCTCCCAAACAAACCCCTTCAGTTTGCTGCACTGGCTCTCTGTTCGAAATTTGTATCTTGAGACCAAAGCTGGGATAAGCCTGATGACATCCCTATGACATCATGAGAGCATATCTGAGAGGTTTTAAATGGACCCCCCTACATTTAGGATATCTTTTTCTGACAATGCCCTGCCACAGTCACTCTCCCTTGTAACACATGCTTTCTGTGAGCCCTCAAACCCAAGATGGGATAACCATGATGACATAACTATGACATCATCCAGAGTTTATTTTTGTCAGACATCAAGCTCCTCCAGAACCAAATTATACCATTTTTTTTTTAAAGGCAGTGGAGTACTAACCAAGACTAGCAATTATGTCATGAAATAACTGGTGTCTCTTTAAAAGGCCCGTTGCTCATGAAAATGTTCCTCATCGTCCTTGTGGCTTTTGCCATCTAGTTGATGGTGGGCAGAAACACCAAACATGATATGCTGTTGATAATAAAGTTATCAATGCAACTTTTCGTTATGATGACCACATCTGTCACATAACACTAAACCATTTACTTGCAATAAATAAACCTAACCAACATAGAGTCAGACGACATAACTCTCATACAACATCTTGTCGCTTTCCGAGTAAATGAGTTTTATAATTGCATACCAATTTATTGTATTAAAAAAACTAAACTAAACCTTGACACCATTACTCTTCCGGTCCAGTAGATGTCGCACCAGAATTCGTCGGACTCTCTTAGCTGTGACACGTTTCCTGTTTTTCTTCTTCGTTGGTGCGCTCGCCTGCTCAGGGAAGTGTCCTCCATGGTGTCATTGTAGGTATCTCGAGGTTGAACATCTAGAAATAAGCGATGTCTGGGTACACACCAGACGAGAAGCTCCGCGTCGAGCAGCTCTCGAAGCTCCGGAAACAGTGGCTGAAGGACCAGGAGCTCAGCCCGCGGGAGCCCGTGCTGCCAGCCAAAGCTCCCGGCGCCGTCGCCAAGTTCTGGGCTGGCTTTCTGGAGCCCAAGAGCCTGTGGAGACTTTACGTGAGTCCTGATACACAGCTAATGCTAGCTAGCTAGCTAGCACAACAAGCACCGACGATGACAGAGTACATCCGATATACCAGTAAACAAGCTAAACATTTAACATGAAGTGGATACTGTCAGTTTGAATAAAGCTAACGTATTAAGAGCTATACAGCTAAAGGTTAATCTGCCCCCAATGTGGTGAAACAGCTAATGCTAACCCACCTTAGACTGCAGCTGTCTCTGGTTATAGACTCTCAGAATTGTCATTTTGAGTCTCTGTCAAGATAATAAAACATCTGCGTGTTGTAGCTACTACATTCAGCATTTGACTATTTAGTACAGAGGGCTTTGTCGCTATATTACGTTCTGCTGTGACTACATATGGTTAGATAAAGCAAAATAAACCTGCTGCTGTTGGACTGCACAGTTTATGTCAGTAAGCGTAAGATGGATTTCTTACATGCGAGCTGCATTCTGGCCTGTGATTCTGTACATTTCAATGAAAGGAAAAACTCACTTTTATTTATAAGGCCCCAAATCACTACCAAGCACTATAATTGCCTCAGTGAGCTTTACAATATGTACAGTGAACGTCACATTATAATGTCTTCTTAAGTTATCTTTTGTTCTAGATATGAATTACATTTTAGAGAAGTGGGATACTGTTTGAATTTACCTATTAGTAAGTCTACAGAATATTAATAATAGGTACATTGTTTAGTTCAATATCACAAATACGCCTTCACAACTTTAAATAAGTTACCTATAATCTATAAAATAACAAATATTCTCTGATTCCAATTTCTAATATGTGGATTTGCTGCTTATTTTATGTTTTACATCACTGTTACCTAATTATAGTTCACCTTTGGACTGTTAGATTGACAAAACCACCAACAGGCCTTTTTCTCACCAAGAAAAGAATTAATCAATCAATCAAATAAAATGTGTGCCGGACTAATCTGTAAGGAAAACCAGTAGTTGCAGCAGGTATTTCAAAGACAGATTACTTGTCATGGAAAAGTTGAAGCCATAGAGTGATGTTTGAATACAACATGCCTGGTGCAGAATTCACTGAGATAATATCTTTTTACATATAGTCATCTCTAACAGTCCTACTTTGTGTGAGTTGCTTGAGTCCACGACATGTTTCAGCACAAGTCCCCCAAACAACAGCTATCTTGATTCAGTTTCCTTTTTTTAACATATCAAAATTCTGAAGTATTTTAGAGCTGAATATCTAACATGCAGGTTACAAAATTGGCTCCAGCCTCCATCCAAATGCTGATTAAAATATGCAAGTCCTTCTTCTCTCACTGGCCAAAAAACAAAACACAAACAATGGCCATCTATATTAAGTGGCTGGTCAAAGTAAAACATTCACTAGACATTTGGCCAGTGAACAAGAGTTCATTTTGAACCCTGCTTACATACATTAACTTCTTGTGGGGCTCCTTTCATGTTTAAGTATGTGTTATCTGTTTGAAACATGCAGAATAGACACTGTCATTCATTATGTACTTCTCTTCTGTGAATATTTCCCTCTATTGTGTATCTCCTTACAGACCTACAAAGCATACAAAGGTGGAGTTTTCACATTAACACGCCTCTTGCTACCTGCCTGGGCTGTTCACTACTACGTGAAATACCATGTGGCTGTAAGTCAACAGAATTGTTTCACATTATTTGTAATATTACTAAAAAAAATATGTACCAAATGTGATATATATCTGATGGACAGGATTTTATGACTTGGTAAGCAGGACTACTGAAAATTGTATGCATTGTGTCTGAAGTGTTTGTCACTGTTGAAGAAGCATGCAAGTAGATTGACATGCAAAGAAAGCAAAAGACCACATGAGAATAACAGACATGTAGCAGTGACTTTATTTCACGTTCTTTGATTCTCTGCCATTTACTATCAATAGATAAATGGTCATGTGACAATGTATTGATCAGTAGTCATATTAAATAACAAGGTTTTTGTCGCCTACAGCAAAAGCCATATGGCATTGTGGAATTGAAACCCAGGTTGTTCCCAGTAAGTATGACTCATTTATTAAATCTAACATAGTTTTTCTTGTGGTTACTGTAAAAGTTATTTTCATTTTTGTATGTATAGCTGCATAATAGCATGCTTAACCAGTCATGGCAGGTGATTCCATGCAAACAGGCCATTGTCCTAAGATGCTTTTTTCTGTCCTTGTTCTTGTGTTTAGGGTGACACCATCCTGGAAACGGGTGAAGTTGTTCCAGATCTGCCTGAGTCCCATGGTCATCACTGAAGTCGAAATGTTTCAATCATTTTTCTGTTGTAAAAACTGTGTATATGCCAATAAAATATTACAAAGTCATTCATGAGTATTAGTGACTTGAAACATTAATGTAAATGGTGACATATTGATGCTTTCAGAAGCTGAAGTATTTCTTTGAAAATATTTTATTCAGTTCACTGAAAAATAGCAGCAGAATTCTTGGGTGGGGTGTAATGTGAGGAAACAGCATTCAGATGTGACACATTGATAAATGTCTGTCGAAAGAAGGATATCAGACTGCAGTATATTATGTAAGACTCAAAATTCAACATTTTATAGACTGTAGAATAGAACATAAGTCGACTTGAAATATGTTTCAGACAAGCCACAGAATACTTTTAACTGGATTTAAAGCCGTCTAATAAATAACTATGAATGTACATTATTTGGTATCATGTTACATAAAAAACAAGGCCTCAGTAACACTTATTCTGTTAACTATCCACCGGAAGTGTGCTTCCTGCGGGTTACAATAAATTAAGTACATAATTAAACAGATATTATCCCTAACAAAAAAAAGGTTTTAAAAACTGTTGCATCCTTATAAAATATCCAGGGTTAGATTTTGTGTGTGATAATGTACTTTTAGGTGCTTCTTCACATTTTGAGGACGGCGCTTTTATTCTGAAGGGCGGTAGTGGCTTTTAGCTTGTAGCTGCCGGATGAATTGAAAAATGCAGCGCAGGTTCCGACACGGAAGGATTGTTATGAAGTCAAGCTGTTGGTCTCCTAAACAGTTGCTCCGGAATAACATTTATGTAAAAATGACTGGGCTCACACCAAACAGAGGGAGCATATCAGTTGCCAGCTGTGTACGTGTTTGAGGAGGTCAGAGGTAAATATTGAACAACTTTTCTCCTATGTTAGCCACCTTAGCTACATAGCTACGACGCCTTAGCCTGGGCTGCTAAGCTAGCTTGCTAACTTTAGCTAACCAAGTTCATCAGTTCGCCACCTAATAATATAGCAAGTGTTCGCCGTTTGGATCAGCGATAATGTAAAAATACTTTCAACAGAATATTCTTTGTATATGTCACGGACTGTTCAATAAACTAGGCTTTATTTCTAAGTGTTAATCGACACTATCGTGTCTCACTTTTGGGAGGTAACTAACGTTAGGTGCTGTATTAGCCGAACCTGCTAAGCTAACAAACCGAAAACAACAACGCAGTTGAAGGTGACGAAGGACTAAAACGAGTATCAAATCAAATGATAGGTTTATACTTACTTATTTTTGTAAAGTGGTGGCATGTCTGTCAATGGTAGCGATAGATGAGTAAGACATTTTCAGGGTCTAACATGGACAGCGACTTGATATAACGTCAGGACCGTCACAGTACCAGATAAGGTTATGTATCGTGGATTATCATAACGGTGTCACATATCCGTTGTCTATTCGAGTTAAGCACCACATTTCTGTTATTGACTACACTCTTCACCGTGACAAACAATTAGGCTACTTGTTAAAACACGATTTTCTTGTCATTGTTATAAGATAGGTCACATATGGAGAGAATAAGGACACACAGGGATTTGAATATTTGCAAGTTAGATATGCATGTTTCTGAATTGTTTACATTTTGGAGAGGAGACTATAGTAATGTCCTTATAATGGAATGAGCTGGCGTATAACAACAAAAATAGACATAATGGTTTTGTCCAAAGAGAAACGTATATGATGTGTAGAAAATAATAGTTTGAAGTCTTTTTTTAATGTTATGTGATGAGAAAATGTGTATGATAACAAGAAAGAATACCTGTCAACAGCAGCAGGTCATGGTCCACAAAGAAGCTGGTGCAAGCTGTATTTGAAAAAATAGTATATTTGTTTTCATGTGCCGAGCAGGGGTACTAGAATTAAAAAAAATAATAAAAATAATTTATTAATATGCAGTTTAATGTGGCACAATAATGCAGACCCTTCTGTTCCGTATAAATCTGCTGTGCCAGATAAACCTGAAATGCATTTTTTCCCGATAAACTGAATGCGGTGGAATTGTAAGGATAATCGTTAAATTAAGCTTCTTAACTTTACAGCTTTGATTTTGAACTTAACTCTATTACCTAAATAGAACTTCCTACGTTACTCTATGGTTAATCTACTATTCTGATCGGGTAGGTTTGAAATTTTCCCATTTCATAGAAATTTAAACTGAAATGTTTTCTTCTTTGTCAGATCATGTCAGCAATCAAGATTGCCCTGCAGCAGAGCCAGAAGAGGGGCAGAAGGAAAACCTCTGACACAATGTCTGCAGAGGTGTCACCAGACTCCAAGTGTCCCATCTGTTTGGACTCGTTTAACAACATTTCTTACCTGGACCTCTGCCTGCACAAGTTCTGTTTCCGCTGCATTCATGAGTGGTCCAAGAACAAAGCTGAGTGCCCTCTATGCAAGCAGCCGTTTAATTCAATCTATCACAGTATAAAATCCGAGCAAAACTTTAAGAAGTATGACCTGAAGCCAGTGGATAATGGCTCTTTTGGGACTTTTGGGGGAGTGCGCTTTAGATACCGCACAACTGTCACTGGAGTCCATCGACATATGCAGGGAAGGACCTCTTCACCTCCAGACAATGGAGTGATGTTTGAAGCATCAACAAACATTCCCCAACAGCCACAGGACCGTTACATCCGGCGCATGATGATGAGGTTGGCAGCGAAGAGGAAAGCGGCAAGTGAAGGGAGGGCAGTGAACCGTATCAGAGAGCAGGAAATGGTAAACTTCAGAAGGGAACTGTACCGACAGGGGGTGAGGGTTCGAAATGTACGCGATGGTGGACGCTGCCGAGACACCTCAGCTGAGTTCTTCAGAAGAAATCCTGCCTGCCTGCATAGACTGATCCCCTGGCTAAAGAGAGAACTCATAGTGCTATATGGGGCCCATGGCACTTTAGTCAACATAGTTCAACACATCATCATGTCCCGCATTACACGTTTTGACATGGAAGATGGAGCTATTCAGGAAGAGCTCAGACCGTTCCTCCAGGCGCGCACAGAGCACTTTCTGCATGAGTTCATCAGCTTTGCAAAGTCCCCCTACAATATGGAGGCCTATGACCAGCACGCTGTCTACGACTGCCCAGCCCCTTCCTCTAATGAAGACAGCAGCTCCAACTCTTCCGTAATAGCCATCTCGGAGGATGAGGAACACTTGGTGGAATTGGATACTCCAGGAAACGCCACATCTACTCTGAGCCACTCTGTGTGGGATGATGAGACTCCTGGGCCATCATATTCTACGACAGCAGAGCAGAGCAGAGCAGAGTGTCTGTCAGTCCTTGACTCGGACAGCAGTTCAGAGGAGGAGACACAAGAATTTGGGGCTTCTCCACAGCAAATTAGTCATTTAAACCAAACAGATGGGACTCAGGCTAAAAGTCACAAAGATGATTGTTTGTCTTCTGACAGCGATGACTGTGTCATTGTAGGTTTTGTTAAGCCGACAACAGAGCGGACTCCTGAGCTGGTTAAGCTCTCCTCGGACTCCGATGAATCTGCCTGTGAAGATAATAAAGACGTGCCGTTGCTACCTCAACACATCCGCTTCTCCAGTCTCAGTCCCGTAGCATCACAGAGTAGTGACCGAAGCAGTGCTGGACAGACAGAAAATGTAAAAACAGACCGCTATCATCTATTGGATACAAAAGAAAGATGTAGCTCCTCAACATCTAGCAGGCACAGGAAGTCCAGTAAGTCTGACAGAAAAGATAGAAGATCTGATGGTAATGACAGATCTAGAGAGAGGCACCGGTCAAAGGACAGAGACCACAGGAGAAAAAGGTGGTCAAAAATTGGAGAGAACTGGCACTCAAGCAAGAGCCCAGCAGTCTCCCACAGCAGCGTCAGCGCTCTGTCCAGAGAAAGTGGTTATTCTCACTCTAGTGGCAGAGACTACTCAAAATGCGATAGTAAATATAAAAGCAGGGATGGTGATCACAGCTATCAGTCATATACGCATTACAGCCAAGGGAGAAATGATAGTGGGATACATTACACAGAGAGACGGTCCTATTATTACAGTAGCCGCAAGTACTCAGATCAACACTCGTACTCTCGCTCCAGGAGCCGCAGCAGGGATTCACGGAGACGGGACAGGAGGCATTCCCGATCTAGGTCTTATTCCAGCAGTCGCTCCACTTCTGCAAAAAAGAGATCTCACCATGACAAGCCTGGTGGAAAGAGGAAATACAAAACAAGGCATTTGGAAGAACCGTCAGAAGACGCACTTCCCAACTCGCATGCGGAAGGTCACTCCCCCGTGTTGTCAACAAAACATAAGAAAAAGAGCAAAGAGAAACGGCGTAAAAAATCCAAAGAGAGGTCAAAGACCAGCAGGAGCCTCAGTGTGGAGCTCGTCAACGAGGGAAACTCGAATGAGCGAAGCAAACGTCACCATAAGAAAAAGAAGAAACACAAGAAGAAAAGCAAAAGGCACAAGAGTAGTGAACGCAGAGAGAAGGGCTCACCCTCTGTCATTACCATTGACAGTGACAGTGATTCTGTTGCTAACGACAGTGTCCCCCAGGACAGCACTAACCAGGACAAACTGATGGACAATACCATGGATGACCCATTGCCCCCTGCCTCTCCCTCCTCCAATGCAGAGTTAAATTGAAATTCCCGCTGTGTGGGTTGGAAACGGATGGCTTTTCCCTGAGCTGCTGATGCCTGCAAGCAGTATTTTAGATCAAAACAAAGATTAATATGTCGGAGTACATCAGACCTTTAAAGGATACGATGAATTCACATACCCTTTTACACACCACCCTAAGTGTTTATTACTGCAGCAGTTCTTTGGACGCTGATTTTGATGACACAATTATCCGTTTCGAACTGGAGAGTATTGATCATTGGTTAAAGGACCGTTTAAGACCATCTAGGTTGAGTTTCTTGACTGAGAATCCTATTTCACGTTCAAAGTGCCACTATGTACATGGACTAATGGACTAATAATGTTCACACATCTTTTTTAAGTGTCAATAGATATTCTTGAAAATAATTTTCTTTAATGGATTTATTTTATTTCTAAGGTGCTCTCAGGGATATTGTTGATTACGGTGATTTAGTTGTTGATATAAATCAGCTATATTCTTGAGACAATACAATTTCTACCTGCGACTCACCGAGTAATACCTGTTATGGATTTCAGAGTGAGTTCTTTTGTAATGGGTTTTATTTAAAATAAATTGTCATGAGCATATGTGATGTGCCAATTAATTAATGTTGGTATTTTTTGTTCATTTCATGTAGGTTGTATCGTGTTGATTTCAGATTAATAATAACCAGTTGGCAAATTGGCCATACATTTTACAAATGTAATCGGTATTCAGCTCGACTAAAGCTTTGTTCATTGTTTCAACTGCACAAGAATTGCAATGAAGCAGCTGTAATCAATGAAATTCTATATATTTAATATGTATACATTTAAAAATTGCTATCGAAGACATGAAAATGAAGAAGTTAAGCAAGAGAACAGCTTGTAAATTAATTAAAATAAGTATATATTGTAGTGATAAATATATATCCTGAGATATAAAGAGGTTGTAAACAGGAAGCAGGTGTAGACAGTACAGTAGAATATGAATGTACAGTAAAAGTAAGTATATTTAAGTGTGACAGTAGTAGCAGCACTAGAATGATATAGTCAAACTTGCTGGTTGCATAACCGGTAGTGCAAATGTGCTGTTCTTTATATATTCTGTAATATTAGAATTGCTGAGGATTGGTGTTTCCACAAAGCACACAGATGACATGGTACGCTGATGTCTTGATACTAAACTATTTAAAAAAAAATAGTTGCTATAGGGTTGTGACAGAGAAAAGAGAAAGGGGAACAGTGGCAAAGGCCTTACCTGAGTAAGGTTAGTATAATACTACAAATCATGTACCATTCCATGTACAGGGCCACAGATCATTTCAGAAACATCATCTTATGTTTGGGATTTCACTGAGCATTTTTTCCACTTTCCAGCATCCATTTTTAATATGAAATGAAAGTCAGTTATCAACGTGGTTGAGACAGATAATAAGGACACAATATACGGTTATTGACGTCTCATAGTGGTAAGGTAAATGTTGTTCGATGCGCAGAATAAGCTGTCTTCTTCACTTTGGTACTTACAAAAATACTCCAGAAACATTCTGTTCCCTAATGGATCACAAGGTGTTTCAAGCATCGAGTGGAGGTACTGTAACCAAGTGAATATTAACCAGCAAATTCCTTTTATGGGGCACTTGGAGAAAAAAATCAGAATTTTTATATTTAAACTATTAGTGAGATAATAATACAAACTCAATATATCATAGATTATAGATAAAATATAAATATTTATTTTGTCCATAACTGTATAAACAAAGAGTTCTCAGGGAAAAATAGGGTCCTCAGAACACTGTTTGAAGCTAGACAGGTGTAAAATATAAACAAATTAAAATGGTATTAAACTGTATTGTCCTTAAGGTCCGTGTGTTTATTCAGTTTATTCAGTCATGAAAACAAAGAGAGTAGTTTGTTTAGGTATTATAAGAAAGATCTTTCTTATCTGATCTAAATTTCTTCCCAAAAACTACATAGTGCACCTTTAAGGTAAATAAGTTTGTTTTGGCGACCAAGGTAAAAGCCATGCTCTTATTTTGAATTCGAGCAAATCAAAGAGGAAACGGATGATGTCCGCGTGCTGGCGGATGTAAACGGTTAAGGATACAAAGCGACTTCCTCACAAGTTAGCCAAATTTACACTTTTACAGGAAAGAACAGTTTCAACATGGCCTCCGCACAGCCTATTAAGGTAATAACCTAAAATAGAATGTCACTCGAGAAGTCTTACTGTCGGAACATGGTGTGTTTGACCAGAGGTGGGGGAGCAGAGGGGGTAATCAATGCGAGAGCAGCTAGCTAAGTAATGCCAGATGTGCAGCTATGATCAACCTGGAAGTGCGGGAAAAGCTCTTAGCTCGTAGCATAGTATTAGCAAAGCTGTAACGTTACTCACAATGTGCAGCACTTCAAGAAAACGACTATGGTTGAGTAACACAAGCTAACGTGTCCATGCTAACTGCCGGACTGCTGTAGTTGTGCTGTAGAGAAGCCATATGTAAACCACCTCAGGTACTGTTAATTTGGCACGTGGCCCGGTAGAGTGCGGGTTGCAGCTTTGACTGGCTCCACGTGAAACCTGTCAGCAGGTAGTTGAACAGTGGTGGGGTTAAAATACCAGCTCCACACCTTACACAAATGCACGTATGATCAGCAAAGTGCTTGAAGTAGCCTATTAGCTGAAGATATATCCCGATTATACAAGACGTTTGGCTCTTGACAGTTCTACTGTGTTTTCTCTTTCTTTTTTAAACAAATGTACATTTACAGTATTTCCCCACAAAGGCTTGAACGAACAAACATTCACACAAACAATGCACGAACCCATCAAGGTGCCATCTATTTATAATCTGCTTAAACTACAAAAGTGTTAAAGATGTATTAAAAAGAAAACAAGCAAATCATTAGAAAAGTGTGTGAGTTATGTGAATTAAGAATTGTGTAAATAAATTATATGCAGAATTGGAAGTAAACTGGCTTGGACAGGTTTCTTCCTGTGTAGAAACTCTATAAACGACTTCTGTGTATTTATTAATTTAATGTTTATTGTAGGGATGCACCGATCTGACTTTTTCAGTCCCGATACTGATGCCTGGGCTTTGTGTATCTGTCGATACCCGATACCGATCCGATACCGTTGTTGAAATAATAATAATCTGTATACCGGTCTCGGAAAAATACTTGCGTGATGAAATAGAGTACCTAGAGTATTCCAGTAGGCGATGGAAGCCCTCATCTTCAACAGCTGACATTGGTTGAGCATCTAAAACAATGAATTCTAAAACGTACTGTGTTATTGCCAATGATTTCAAGCTTTCCGTCGGAAACTTTTCGTGCATCTGCCAAAGTTAGTTGCTGGGCTTTACTGTCTCCTGCTCCTTTGGTTTTGTTGAGCTGCGGGAATTTGGCGTGCTCCTGCTTTTGTATGTGCTTGATTAAATTGGTAGTATTGTACTTAACAGTACTACCACCACCCCTCGAAACATTTACTTTGCAGACATTGTAAAACAGCCGTTGAACTAGTTGGCGTGGCAAGCCGACTCTGTTGTTGCGTAACGGTTAACTCTTCCAGCATGCGACACACGTGCTGCTGACGAATGATGTAGGATGTGCTGCTACGGAGGGAAAAAAAAAAACTGGATCGACCCGTGGGTCTGTTAATTTTTCCGATCCCCGATCCAGCTATTTTGTCAATATCGTGGCTGATATCTGATCTTAATATCAGATCGGTGCATCCCTAGTTTATTGTCATGTGACATTTGTTTGATTCTGTAACAAACCAACATGTTTTTTACATCTAGAAAACAGGATATGTGGGACCGGGCATCTCTGAAGCACTACACGCTTGGCCAAGTTGTGATTCATGTCATAAACTGTTGATGATTTTCTCACATTCTTCCTTTAGATTGGAATAATCGGTGGTTCAGGACTCGATGATCCAGATATCTTGGAGGGAAGGACTGAGCGTTATGTTGACACACCGTATGGAAAGGTCAGTTTTGTATTGTGAGGTCTTCATTGGTGGCAGCTGAAGTCCAGCATAGTCCACAGTATGGAGTTTGGACTGGTAGCTGGAGAGCTTCTGAGTTGACCTGAGTTGAGCAAGGCACTTAACCTCTAACTACTTGGAGCACCAACTGTGTGGCAACTCTGATTTTAAAATTACTCCACAATTGATGCATGTCTATATTTTGTGACTGTGTGTGCATTTATATGAACAGTATTTTGGGTCTATGTGTCTGTAATGAAAATGGCAGTTCAAAAATTGAATTTCACCAATTTATTTTTGCTTCCAGAACTTCTAATGTCTGTCTTGTCAAATAAAGCAGCGTGTACTGGCGCTCTGGCCTATTTTACTAACAGTAGTGTTTTTATCTGTAATTGGATTATTCTGCTCTTCTTGGACAGCCATCCGATGCTCTCATCCTGGGGAAGATAAAAAACGTGGAATGCGTGCTTCTTGCAAGGTGAGAAATGGTATATTTTACAGTTATATAGTTAGAAATGTTAATTATTTGGTATTCTACCTTACTTTAAAATGTGACTTATGAAAATGTGAGGTCTTAGCACCATCTAGTGGAACAACCTTACCTTAAAACTTACAGAGCACTATTCATTCACTCAGTCTAACAGTAAGTTAAATGCATTTTTATGTTTCTGACATTGACCCAAAAATCAATACTAACAATGTATAATGAATAATTCTTTTCACCATACTCAGGCATGGGAGGCAACACACTATAATGCCATCTAATGTGAACTTCCAGGCCAACATCTGGGCACTTAGAGAAGAGGGCTGTACACATTTATTGGCTACTACGGCCTGTGGCTCACTCAGGGAGGAGATTCAGCCAGGAGACATCGTCATCATTGATCAGTTCATTGACAGGTGAGTGGGCTGTGACCACAACATATAATTTATGTGTCCTTCCACATACTCTAAGAATGTATATGACAGAGAGAATGTCAAAACATTTAATTTGTGATCTTGATGTACTTTTATGTTTTAAAGTTATTATCCTTTGTTTTCAAAAAGCGGATATATGCTTTTGATCAATTTACAGGTATTTATCCGTTTTTTTTGTTGCCCATATGTGAGCAGATTGTAACGTGACTCTAAAAAGTTGGACTTCCTCCGCTTCTCTCAGTTGCCTACACGAGCCTGTGGGTGATTTGTTTAAGCTGCTTATAGCTTCTGGACTGTGGACAACCAGCTTCCAGCACAATGCAAAAGTTCCACAGAGCCCCTTTAAGTCCATCTAATTGCATTTATTTCTGTTTATACAGTAGAAGACCATTAAATCTTTTATCTGCCATGTTTTTACTAAATCTGCGATCTTTAACCACACCACTAGATGCCACTAAATCCTATACACTGGACCTTTTAATGTGTGCCCAAAAATAGTGTTATCCTCTGTCAAAGGTTTTGGTTGGTTGTTACCTTATGAAAATCCTACAGTAGGTTTCTTGTGCAAATATTCAAGCTTGTTCCCACACATCTCACTGACAGCATTCAAGTTACTGTGTGACAAGAGTGTCCAGATGTCTGAGTGAGGGAGGGCTTGACTCACCACAGTTGACACTTTTATCGAAGCCAATATGTGTTTACTATCATGTTCAGTGGGAAGACTTGTCCCTGTCTGATGTTTTGTTGAGCTCTCAAGCGTCATTCTTTGCTTGGTGAGAATTGAGACAGTACACACCAATCTGATGACTTTATTTTCTGGAGCATGAACTTCGCAAAGAGAGATTATTTTGTGTAAACATTCAGGATTCCTTCTTGTCTGTCTCAGGTTTCGTTCATTGTATCACTTTCACTAAGTTGGTGGAATTCCAGCGTTCAGTTCTCATTCAAGTCACTGAGCTAACACCCACTGTCACCTTTGAGTGGCTGTAATGGAGAGCGCTCGTTCACACAATTATGTGCTTTCCCTCCCTAATTTGGAGTTTATTATTAAAGGTCACATTATGCTAATTTATGGTTAATCACTTTTGTTGTGTCACTACTAGAATAGGTTTAAAATTTTTAATGCTCAAAAAAACACATGAGCTTTGTCATACAGCAGCACCATATTCCCATTCTGTCCGAGACCCTCTTTTAACTCCTGTCTTATTCAGGCCTCCCTCCCAGATACCCAGTCTGCTCTGTTTGGTTAGTTCACTCACACCTGAGCCAGCACCGCTCGCCATCTCTGGTCAGTTCCGTTCTGTTTTCCGATTCCAGTTATCTTCAGTTTTACTGTGAATATTAAGCAAATGTGTGAAATGGCTAGGAAGTGATGCCAAGAAGAAGAGTTAAAGGCAGGACTGCTGATGAGGTGTTTCAGACAGGGAGCAGTGTTTTCTGTGTGAGATGGGAGCTACTGCTGTGGTAACTTGGGAATTTTCTATGCGCTACCTATACAACTAAAGGACAGGGAAAGACATAATAGGTCTACTTAAAGTTCTACAAAATAATGATTTAAGGTTGATATTGAATGTGGTTTTGATACTCAGAGCTGACCCCAAATTAACCAATATGACTAATTCTATGATATCTGTTATTAATACCAGCCACAGCACAACCCTTGTAAATAATGTTGTATTTCTGGGTTTTAATCACCAGAAAGTGACACTCATAGTTAGTCACACTTTCTGGTAAACCTGAGAGTATCTTTCTCATTTATTGACATGGGAAAACTCAGCAGTGTGTCCCCTCCAGGCATATGCATATATACTTTCTGTGTAGCATGACCCTGTGGGAGTGTTGTGCTCTCTCTTAGCTGATTGCACAAATTCCATTAAATGACTCGATATGTGCGGTTTAAATAGGATGGCTTATTTGTTACCAATGAGTTGGCATCCAGCTGGTTAAGCTGCCCTCTCACAGTCTGGTCACTGTTTTCTCCAGTACACTTGTAATCGCCTCCGTCACGCTGCCTGTGTTGGTGAAGCCGATGAATGGCTCAACTAGTACCTACATCAAGTGAGCACAGACAACATCTATTTATCAGAGATGAGGAAGTTTCTTGTTGGGACTTGTTCAGACTTGTCCAACAGCATGTGACAGCATGTTTTCTGAAGGCCTAGCTGTGATGATGTCACAATTGTTATGCCAGCTCTGGCTGCATACTTTATCTCAATGTCAACAAGTTAGTGCAGCTGACTTTGTCCAGCTTGTTTTGTGTTTTTCATATTCACTTTGTTTATTACCAAAGTTAATCTTGACATCTGATAAAAGTGCGCACTTTGCTCTTACTGACCAAGTGGCATGTTAGAGTCACTGATATTTATATGTTAAAGAGTATCAGTATTAAAAAACTTAAACACAATACATGCTTATTGCATGGTAAACCAAAATGATCTGATCTATTAAAAAAAACTCTTTATATGCTTGACTAGGATATTATAGTTGTTTTATTCTGTTCTAAACACCATACACATAACACTCTTGATTATTGGATTATCATGAAAAAAAAATTAAATCTTGAGATCTTTCAAGTGAAGTGAAAAGCCGGACTTCAGACCTGGAATTGTGTGGAAATTGATCTTGGAAGTTTCACCGTATAGATCTTGTTGTATTTGTCTGTAGCAGATCCTTTTTGCATTTTAGGAATAATTTGACCAGCTGATAATGATAGGCGGTGGGAGCCATTATTTGCAACAGCCATTCTGAAATCACATTACTAATGAAATGCCAGGATAACTCGATTTCTATAACATAAATGGGCATTGTCCTCTGCTCATAGTTTATATCTCACACACTGCTGTTCTTGATTTTTTTTCTTTTTGCAGCAGGGTGGAGCTGCAGCTGGCTCAAACTATCTAAACACTGAGTTAAGTCTTCTGCTGCCAGCGTTATGAGTAAGAGATGGGGTTAGGCATCAACTTGAAAGATCACCGTCAATGGAGAGATTCATATTTTGGATGTTTGAGATAATTGTGGTATGACTAGGTAATCCCTGGGAAAATAGAAGAAAACCAGAGTTATACCATAGACAAGCCCTTTTTTCCCTCGTTAATTTCTGTTTTGGGGGAGAATTTTCCTTAACCATATTGATTGTCCGAGGACGGACGGTGTTGTATGCTGTACAAAAGACTTTAGAAGACTGAATTGTTTTTGACTACACAATGATCTATATACCTTTACAGAACTGCAAATGCTAAATATAATTCAGCATGTAGCAAACAAGCTGAAGAGATGCAGGCAGACACAGAATCTTGAATTTTCTCAGGTCACTGGGCTAATTGAGTCAGTCTCTTGTGGTCTCCCGACCCGTCTCCATACAGAACTGAAGGGAGGCATGCTGGCGCCGTGCCTGCTGGAACTCCACTGACTCAGCAGAAATGTGAATTGAACAACCATTGTTGCCGAGGTGCAAGAGACCAGGCTGCTGCTGGTGTCTGTAAATGCTTTCATTATAGCCTTGGAAAGCTGTGAAAGGACTGTTCATAACATGTTAAATAGTTTAATGATGGAGAAATTCATCCACTCTGATAAACATGTAGTCTTTCACTAAGACTGTGGCTGCTTTAGAAGATTTTAAACGGGCAAACTGTTTAGATTATGATTATGCCACTACTACTACTACTACTATTACTTAACGCTTGGTTCTTGATATCTGTTTTAGTCTGATAGTATTTGAAAGTTTCTTAACTTCCTAAATTTGACATAAAGTTACATGTTTAAAGATATAAATAATAAAACTGTAGAAATGTGATTTATTTATCTAGACAGCACCATAATTAAGCTTGAGATTTGCAAAACAAACTAAACTGCAATTTCATATGGATTTGGTCAATCTGCAAAAACTTAACCGAGCTACGTCATCTGAATTGGCCTCATGTTGCCTTGACAATATCTATCAGTTCTGTTTACTTCTTTTGTCCAGGACTACCAAGAGAGCTCAGACGCTGCATGATGGACAGCCTACCAGTCCCCCAGGAGTGTGTCACATCCCCATGGCTGAACCTTTTTGCAACAGAACCAGAGAGGTGAGTCTTAAGTACCACATATCCCTTGTTGTTCAGTCGCTACCCTGACACTTTGTACAATTATTTGTTTCTATAAAATCGGTCTCGAATTACACGTCTCCACTACTGAACTGTGACCCCTGCTGCTGAATTCAGGAGACGAGAGAAGGAGGAGGAGAGGAGATGGCTGTATTTTCTCTAAACTAACTATTAAAACAACAAGCATTGGGTAGATGTCAACACTGAAGCAGCAATGCTGAACACAGATTCATGATTTACGTCCGCTCAGAAGGGGAAAAAACAAACTCTTAATCAATTTCACGTGAACATTGCACAGTAACGTTACAGCAAACGCAATAATTTAGGAATGATGTTACGCGAGTAAACACTAACCTGGATGAGACGCAGGTCATTGTTGTCAGTGGTGTAAAACTATTATTTGGAATAGATGGTTCAAAACTGGAATGAATTGTTTTAAAAAGAACCGAATAAGATCGCAGTTGAGTGGATCCATAAAAATGTTTTTATTCCTTCAACACAGCAGAATAGAGATTGTTATGAATGCATTATATCTGTGTCAACAGTCCCCCCCCTCCTCTGTCACTGGCCTTAAGGAGACAGTTACTAACTCTCTGTCCTGGTGCAGGTTTTGGTGGAGGTGGCGCGGACCCTGGGGATTAAGTGCCATGTGCGAGGGACTATGCTGACAATCGAGGGGCCCCGCTTCTCATCGCGGGCTGAGAGCCTGATGTTCCGCCAGTGGGGTGCCGACGTCATCAACATGACCACTGTGCCAGAGGTGATCCTCGCCAAGGAGGCCGGCTTGTGCTATGCCAGCATCGCCATGGCAACAGACTACGATTGTTGGAAGGAACATGAGGAGGCGGTGAGTGGCAGGCTAGAGGACCTAACAGCCGTTTTTTTATTACTTTGATGTCTCTGCTGTCCTTGTTTGTTTATGCCGTGTGTGAGTCAGTGTCAGCAAAGGGTGCTGCACAGTTGCTGCACTTGAGGTGATGTGCCTTCCTTCCTGTTCTGTTTGGACTGTATTCCTGAATATAGTTTACTCCTTTTGGCCTGACAAAGTATGCTGAAGCATAAGGATCAAGACAATTTTATTCAATGATGAGTGTTTCAATGCCATGTGTGTCTTCATCAGAGTCAGAGACTGATGAAACTTTAGTCATTGATACCATCCAAAGGTATCTGTTCAGTCTCATCAGAACTTTACATAGTTGTTAACTTTACATGTTCATTCCATCTTATTATCTCTATACCAGATTTGCCATCCCTATTTTCCCTTTTCCTTCTAATCAGACAGCTGATTTTCTAAACTGAACAGCAGTGGCCAAGGTCCCCTTAGCCAGTGATATAAAATAAGGTCCAGAAACCCCCGAGGATCTATGACACATAACCATTGGCTCTGCAAAATAATCTCTTCAGATAAAGTTGTGCTGAGCCATTAAAATGTGCAGGTGTTGGACTCTTGTGCCAAAGTATGCAATAAAACAATTATTGCTCAATTATCCCCGTCCTCCCACGTTTACTCCGAGTTGGTTCTGTGATTGCAACACAGCACATCACAGTAGTAAGCACTGCTCTTTATTTTCTTTTGAATAAGAATAAATTCATTTTTGTGTTTTTTCACAACCACTGATAGACTTGTGCTTAGTGCTTTTATGCATACTATAATAGCTAGCTTGTTTTTCTCTTCGCTTTCTTCAAATGGAAGATTTTCTGAGTTGTGCTCATAACAAAACGACCTTGTTCACTGTAATCTGTAATGATCAGTGTCCTCTCGCGGCAGGAAATGTTTGCGTGCATGAGGTCCTCCTCACTTTATGCTTCTGAGAGTTCTATTTTTTATCACTTTATGCTGATTTATTATGGGGGAGTCATTACTGCTGCAGCCCAGGCCCTTTGCTGCAAGCCACCCTCTCTCCCTCTTCTGCCTTTCTGTCTCTCTAATATCACGATCATGTAAAGCAGAAACGCCTAATAGAATAATCATTCAAATTAATAGTAACAATAATAATTTTATAAATAGTTACACATTGTTTTGTGCAGCAAGTCATGTCCGAGATGTAGACTGTTGGTATAAGCCTGTTTCAGGCAGCCTTTTTCTCTGAACCATTTCTGCGATCAAAATGAGACAATATCATATTTTCATGTAAAAATCAGTTGACAATAATAATAATGATAATAATAATGATAATAATAATAATAATAATAATAATAATAATAATAATAATAGCAGCACTGTTTCCGTGTTTAACCCTAACCCTAAATAAAAGGTATATGACAAAAATGATATGGATTGATTTTTTCACTTTGCTTTCATGATATACGATCGTTGACCATTGAATCGACACATCGATCTGGATCAGTGGATTCTTGCACTCCTAATATATGAGGTGTACGTTTCCAGGACATTTAATGAAAACAAACAAACAAAAACAAGCAAACAGACATAAACAGCCACAATGATGATGGTCAGGATAATAAAAATGAACTTTTTGATCACTTTTTGGGCTGTCCTGTATGAAGGTTAACTTTTCTTTCTTGCTTTCAGAGCTGATTTGCAGAAGTATTAAATTGTAGGTGAGATCAAAATAACAAGGCTTCTTCCGTGATAACTTTGAATCATTTTAAGTAACATTTTGGTACAAGTTGGTACGTCACTAAAACATTACATTTTTAAGAACAGAATAACTAGATAGATTTCTATTTGTATGATGTGTTTTCAGCAGAGGTTTTTACCATTTGCGCTCTGCCAGCAGACGAGAGTATCTGTGGCTTCCAATGGCTTCCGAGTGACCTATGCTCTGTGTCAAGCACTCTGGATAGTGCAGTTGATATAGTGCATGTGGGCGAGTTTCGGCTTATTTGTCACGGATCCAGCCAAACTCACAACTCCACTTCCGAGTTCCTGCAGCTGACCTCTTCCCCCTCCTGTTGCAGAACGCTCGCCACATCCTTCCGCCCCCCCCTTTCTGTCTACTCCGTCCCAGCCTCATACTACCTCCTGCCCCCCCCCAGTCAGCTTGCCTGCCAGCCTCCGGTGGAAGCCCTGCCAGAGGAGGTTGAGTCACACTGAGTCATCAGCTTCACTGTCTTCATCCTGGCAAACACCACAAAAACATGAATCTAGTCAGCGTGTTTGACATGAAAACAAAGCACTTAAGGAAGGAATGGGTTAATGAAGGTTAGCGGAGGTAAACACGAGCAAAGGACGGAAGTAATGTCGTAACTTGCTGTGCTGCACACACATGTCTGGCTGAGTAGTTATCACATAATATAATGCAGATAAACGTATCTTGAACGTATGACTCAAGCCCCCGTTTAACAACAGATGAATAAACATGCTTATTGCAATGTTTTGATTTTTATTTCCCCTCTCTTTGCAGTGCTGAATAATATGAATACTGCGATGATTGTCAGTGTCCAAGACATGGCAGGTGAAAAGGCTGAAGACTAAACGCATCATTAATACCACATAATGACATAAGTCATGTGGAGTACAAGGCACAGCTGGCTACATTAATAACAGTGTACTGACCCTCACATCTGCACTGATGTGAATTGTTTGTTTTTTTGACGATTGTTTGTGTGGCTGGTTGTGATTTGGTTAAACTTGAGATTAAACTAACAAACTTACACCGGCCCATCTGGTTGCTCATGAGTAAACTGGAGTTCTGCTTGACATCTGTGCAGTAGCATGTGCTTTTTCTCTACTTTAAAGTAGGTCTGGGTGATAAATCAGTATTATTGTTCATTGAATTTCAGAGTTTTCAGACTGTGTTATGTTGGACAAAAGTCATGTTTAAAAAAGTGCATTGCCCATTAACAGTTCATTTTACAATTGAACATTGACTTTTTTTTGCCATGTTTTGTACTTACTATATATAAATTGATGTTGAGTAAATCTATCTTTAATGCTGATGTGCCTAACACACAGTACACAAGTTTTGTTACATCTTACAACATGGTAGTGAATTTTTTTTTTTAAGGTCTTTTTAAGAAATTGAAAAATTCCAGTGTCGTGACAACAGTGGCCCCTCACTAATTCAAGTATTATTCAGCCTGGTAACACAAAAGGATGTATGAATAACACATATTTTTGTTACCATGACAGCAGTCACCTGACAAACATGACCTGACTTTGACCATTCCTGCATGTCTGAAAAACTCGCTGTTAAATGACTCATTAAAAGCTTAAATTGTGTAGACATGACAAAATGGCGTGCTATTTCTACGGCATCCCATGATATCACAGTCTACTGGATTGTTATTACAGCGTTCCCTTTAACTCCCTGTAAAAGTATAAACTTGTAAACTGTACGTCATGAAAGATGACACATCTGTTATTCAGGTCCGATTTTATGATAGTGTCTTCCTTCACACCATACGTTGCTGATTCCACACGATGTGAATCACAGTGCAAATATTCTTTTAGACACATGTGAAAGTACATTTTCGGGAAATACAGTGTGACCGAGTCTTTATAGGAAGTGAAATTTGTGTTGCTGAACAGGATTCTGAACACACGGCTGCCTTTTTTTCCCCCTAGGTCTGTGTTGATAACGTGCTGAAGACGATGAAGGAAAATGCCAACAAAGCCAGCAGCATCCTGCTAACTGCAATACCACAGATTAGTCAGATGGATTGGGCTCAGACAATGAAGACCTTGAAAGTAAGTTGTCAGCTTTATGATGATTCATTTCCATTCAGTAAGTCTTTGGAGAGGTTGTGAAAGAGGGTCTGTTTACTTTTTTCAGCTGGGTATCTTGAACCGAGATCTAATGTATAATTATTCAGCCACCTCCTTAAACTGTGAGAATATTCAGACCGTCTGGAGCATGACCGCTCTCTAAACACAGCCTTTTTATGAAGGTGGTTATTACCATTATTTTCATGAGGCACAGGTGAGCCGATGACGGTTACCTCCATGAGCGAGGCTTACTCACTGTCATTGTGCACCATTTTGTGCTATTAAAAAGTAAAACTCAGCTGGTTTAACTTTGAGTGGAAGTCTGTATTTGACAGAACTGAGCATGAAAACAGACATATTACAGTGTTGACTCATTATATTTAGCAATTGTATATAAACGCGTAATTAAAGTTCTTCCACAAATAAAAATGTAGCATTTTCTACTCACACTCGTGCCAGTAGAAAATCATGTGAAGTTTACTTCGAGTTTGACAGGAAAACAGCATTGCAGCATTCTCCTAAATAACTGAAGTAGAAGTGGGGGGGGGCTGAAAAACAAAATGAAAACAATCCTAAAATGGCTCCATACAGCTGATCTGGTGTTATCTATTGTCCAGATTGATCTGGTAAGATGCTATTTACACCTGCAACACAACTGAGCGTGTGTGCCCACTTTAAATAGAGCACATGCTAACACCTTTAGCTTAACAGCTAAAGTGAAGGTTTCAGCTTCAGTAAGGGTGTAAATTAAGTCTTTTCAAATCAATTCGGAATCACGGCGCTTCTGGACATTTGGATTATGCCAGACCAGCTGTATGGAACCATAACATTCCTTTTAAGTTGTTTTTTTAAACACTTTAAAACAAGTCCCCATCTACTTTAGTTGTTTAAGGGAATGCTGCAGTGCTGTTTTGCTGTGAGGCTCCAGAAATGTCTTGTGAAGCTTGAAACTTCACTCAGCTTTCCGTCAGCATGAGGGTGAATAGATAATGACTTAATTACAGGTAGGGAAGGCAATTATGGAGAAAGATAGTTGATTGTTGAGACTTATTCCCAGGTCGTCAAATTCTAATGCTTTCAGCCTGAAATTCTAACCTGAGGCATTAGTATTTGACAACCTGTAAACTATCTCTCTTCAGAATTGTCTTCCCTCGCTTTTCAGTCGTACTTCAGGTAACCACGAGTGTTTTTAGACTGGGTCCATTATTTGCATCCATTTTCAACGATAGTTTTGAACATATTTGAAGTACTTTGAGGATACAGGAAGGTAAGTAATTACATTTCTTTTTAAAACCTTTTAAAATATTATTAATTTGTTGCATTAATACTCCTTAATATTTATTTTTTCAGTATTTTTCTGTCACTGACACATGAGTTTTATAATAAAACTTTTGGAAACAGATTTTTTTTATTTTGCAGTATGTTTTTGTCATCGACTGTCTAACCAAATTAACTTACCTTCTGGATACTTTTGGCCCTGGACTGCCCTGAAACTAATGCTAGTCAACGCTTAACATAACCTGTGTAGTTACCGTTGTCTTTTATCGTGGACGTACATGGAAAATGAGCTGTCTCGTTTCTTCTTTTACAGTCAATGGCACAATCTTCAGTAATGTTACCAAAACACTGAGAAAACAATGAAGTTGAAAACGTTCACGGATCCCAGACACCTCCTGCACCAACACAGACAACAGACTCAACCCTGCCTGTGGATTTGTCATCAGTGAATCACAAGAAAGTGCCTCACATAAATAATGCATGTGCTCTGTCTTCAGCAGGAGTTGCAGTGGTTTTCTTGACCCAAAATACTCATATTACCCCCCTCCCTCTTGGTACTGATTCACAGGTCACAACATTTCTCTGGAACCACTTGTCAGTATCATCAGTTTCCTGATGATTATGTACAAAACCACTCGAGAGATCAAAAAAAGATTTTAAGTCTATTAAGAGTATATTAATAATCGTGGATTTATATTTTTTGTGATCTTTTCAAGTTTATATTTGCTGCCAGTACACCACTGGTGTCTTTATTGCCGTTAATGCCGATTTCAATCCAAACGCTTTGTAGCACATGAAAACTTTGTTTACAGCCTTAGGAACAACTAGTATCCTTCTAAATGTCAAATCTGATGTCTTGAATGTTTGTTGTATGTACTCCAGTAAAATCCCTGAAATGACTGGATACATTCCAGGAAATCTTTTTAGGCTATAAAATCGTGTTATTAACAGTGGCATGTTTACATCTTTCCTTATTTCAGCACATCATTTTTTTTTAAAAATATTTTGTGAAGTACTTTCATTTCTGTTTCTGATTTGTTACTGTTCTGATATCTGATTCATGAATTAAAACCCAACAGTGTTTCACTTTTTATACACATGTACTGACAGCATTTGTCGACACTGATAGAAGTGAAAAACTTCCTCTGCCAGCCTGAAATGTTTCACATATTGCAAGATGAAACCTTATCATCTCAAGTCAAAATGCAATCAGCCTTGTTTTTTTTTAGGAGTATCTGGACTTCCTGTTGCCACTCATGTTCGCTGCACCTCAACTCACCACACTGCTCAGAAGCTGAAAATGTGGTTCTTTTCTGTATTTCCTCTTAGAGCAACGTATATGGAAAATGAGCGACAAACAGCACATTTCTGACGTGGTCTCCTCTAAGAGGAAATACAAAAAGACCACATTTTTATCTTCTGTTTGTCTTGTCACAACAATATGAATGCTGTACACACAACATAAATTCACTTAATGAAAACTGGATATTTAAAGAGATATGTATGTTGTATGTTATTTTTTTTGTCTTAGTTACTGAAATCTACATGGTGTTTTGCAGATTAGATTCTGTGCTAAAAAGGTTAATGTGCAATGAATAATAGGAATTAAAAGGGGAAAAAAAGAGGTTTACAGTAATGGTGCATTTATGTCCCTCTGACATGAGAGCTCAAGATTAGAATTTCTGGTCTTGAAGCATGAATGTCTTTAGGGAGATAAGTTTTGTCAATGATTTAATTGATCATGACCTCCACATGATTATTGTTGGGATAAAGACGGCCTGTGAAAACTCCCTCTAAAAAGAGACCGGAGTGTCATTTACGCCCCTTGTGGTTCTTGCGAACTTTTCTGCTCGTCTCAAATCTTATTTTGGTTTCATGAAGCCATAAAAAACAAACGGCTTGGTTTAAACTGAATGAAGCAAATGTTCAACTAGATGCACATCCTGTGTTTTGAATCATATTTGTGTATTATTATTATTTTGTCTCACGGTGGTTCTTTTCGCAGCTGTACGGTATTAACTCTTTTGTACCTGGAGAATTCAGTTTCATACAATGTTATACAAAAAAAAAAAAGGCTGTCAGCTAAACCCTGCACATTATGATATTCAAAGTATGTACACGCATGTTTTGTTGTCATCTGAATTGACACGTCGCCTCGAACATTTCACAGAGAATAAATAAATGATCACATCTGCATTGATCTTATTTGCGTCTTTAACTGAAGTCGCCTGCAGCCTGTTTACCGGGCAGAGTTGAGGAAATACACTCGTCTCTGTCTCTGTCAATAACAAAAACCCATTTAATAACAAAAGCAAACCCAAAGAGAAGTCAGCAAACACAGTTTTTAATCGTCGCCCGGAGCTGATTTCTCCAATTCAGGCGTTCAAACTCTCAACTGAAACAAACTCAAACGATCATCGCTCGATTTCCTGTCTTTGATGTATTTTATTTTATATTTTTTTATTCTCTGGTACCTATCAGCAATCCATCCATCACACAATATCTGAAGCACGACAATATAATCTCTGCGTCTAACCTTAAAACATTTTAAAAATAAATCTAAACATCTTAAATAAATCGCATCATGTCCGAGCTCTGAGTAGCACTTTGTACAAACAGGACACCGGACTCTGCAGGATAATGCTTAAAGAATAGTGCGTCAAATGTGCAAAAATATTTTTGAATGGCTTTTATGTTATTTGGTGAAATATTTGACAGATATTTAAAAAAAAAAAAAAACACCTCATAGGTTTATGACGACGATCGCAATGATCCTATTTTAAAAATAGCCTGCAATATTGTAGAAACACGACAGTATAACTTTACACTTCATAAGTGAGATTCCTCACAGGCTTATGTGAATATTTCAGTGGTACAACGGAAGATGTAATAACAATAAATTGTACTAAAGTCATTGTAGAAGCAGGACTGAATGATCCGACAGCCTCTCTTCAGATCATCGTCGTGGCTGTTTTTGTCAGAACCTCTCATAGCCTGTAGATAACCCTGATTTCGTTAGAAATAAAATAACGATGTCTATTCAGGATAGAAGACAAATAAATAAAAACATTTCTTTACAGCAAAAAACAGTCAAATGTGCATAATAGAGGCTGCAGGCCTCACCAGGCCCCGTTTTGTTTTCCCCCCTCAGAGCTCCGAGTTCAAGACCAGCAGCAGGAAACGATCTCACACAGACTCCAGGAAAGCGACCACGTCTGCGTGGCCATGTTTATCGGCCAGATCCACGGGCCGACAGTTCGCATTGTCCCTGGCCTGCGGGTCCGCCTGGTACTCCACCAGCAGCCGCACCGTGTCCAGGTAGCCCGTCCTGGCCGCGTCGTGCAGCGGGGTGGTCCCGGTGCTGCTGTCCGCCACGTTGGGATCCGCTCCGTGGTTCAGCAACACCTTCGCCACCGGCGTGCTGCCCATCATCATCACCTTTGTAACAACACAACAACAGGTACGCACACAACATCTTAAAGACAGGGGAAAAAAAAAATCCCTCATTTGTAGTTAATAACGAATATTATAGAGGAGCGTTTAGGAGCAGAGAGAGGATGGTAAAAACAACTCTGACCAAATCTTTAGTTTATTATCACCTCTTTATTAATGGGCATGTCACATTAGAAGGACCGAACCTGGGCTATAAAAAAAACAGGGTAACGTGTTACACAATGAACTTTATGTAAACTCATATTTAAGTAGATATATGAGAATAAAAAGCCACTGGAAGCGTTATGTGTCACAAAACAATACGTGCAGTGCGCAAATAAAAGCCCCGTGTGTGGACATAAAAGTGGCTCGTTTTGACAAAATGTAGTTTCGTTTTCTTTAATCATAAAGACAAAATAATATTGTATGAAACTGACACGAGAGAGAAGGAGGGTTGCGTTTTACCTCCTTAAGGTCGGATCAGTTGAAATTGTGGCACAGAGAAGGCGCTTTGACAGCCTCTCCAATAAAGTAAGATAGAAAAAAAATATATAAACACATAAAACACATTTTTCTTGCTTTAACATTATGTGCTGTGTTGCAGTAATGTCATTTTGTAGAGATAAAGACATGAAATGGGGAAGAGGATTTAGCATATTTCCTGAGTGAGTTATGATGATCTGGGCGCGTTATTATAACACCAATATTCAAACAGCTCGATTTAAAAATGGTAACAAAGCGCGAAAAACGACCAATACGCAGCAACAACATTCAATATCTGAGGTGTGACCTGTTCAGTCGTCTTAATGGCTCCAAACAAACTTACAGTTTCGTTTCATTTAGCCTGATGAGATTTATTTTTAGCGCACATTACCTCTACAGTTAAGCTGCGTAGTGTTGTTATTATATTTTTTATTTTTCCTCATCTAGACAAGCAGAAGTTTGATCCCGACGGAGCTGCGCGTCATTTCCACATGCGTATATAGTTTTTTTTTTTTTTTTACAAGTTATCAAAACATGTTATAGTCTGGTTTAAAATGTCTTCCCTCCAACTGCTGGCTGTGCGTATTGTCATCTGAAGAGATTGATGATGTCGCGAATCCCTTTATTCGTGGGTATAAACTTGTTTTGTCTCGGCTTGATGAAGGGCGCATCTGGTGACACTGACCTGGAGAGCGGTTCGTCCGAAACAGTTCGGCCCGTTAACTTCGGCTCCGGCCCGCAGCAGATCCTCCACATCTGCGGTGTTCCCGGTCGCCGCGGCTGTTGTCAGATCATCCTCCAGAGTCATGGTCAGCCCCCCGCAGATCTGCAGCGAAAACCCCGTGTGACAGACTGCTCTGACAGGTAGCCTGATGATGCCTATTTGAGGAACAAGAACGGCTCTAAAAAAAAAAAAAATAATAAAAAAATAAACCAACAACGCGCCGCACTGCGCGGTTTGAACAATCACGGCTGGGTGTCGGTGCGCTGCCTCCGGTCTTCAACCATCCGAGGATCGTGAGCTCGTCCGGGCCAGAAGCGCTCTGGGTCGCAGAAGTAAAGCGGGCTCACATCGCCTTGTCCAGCGCTCCTCGGTCGGTGTGTATGCCTAGACTTGTCTGTGTTTTGAATGGGTGACGTCATGTGGTGCAGTGGCGCGATCGTGCGCATGCGCCCGCTGTACTTGGCTTCGACGCTTCCCCTTGTCCCTCCTCGGCGCTCATGTTGTGTCGCTGAGGTGGAAACCAGCCTCCTCTCGATAAATGCGAAATAAATGCTCTCCGGGAGTTTGTTTTTTTTTCATTCAGAAATTGAGCTGCGCACATATGAAGGCCAAGTGAAAGCCTCAACTAATTCAGAGTCTTAAAGAGCCATTTTAATCCTGGAAACAGAACTTTAACTCAAAATAACTCACTTGAGATCAGTGTTGTGAAAAGTCCCCAGAAGTAAAGGCATATATAAAATATTACTTTAAAAAGTGAAAGTCGCTCATACAAATAGTCTTAAAACATCTGATATGAAATGTACTTCAGTATAAAAAGTAATGTTCTGGCAATAAATGGACAAGAGTATAAAAACCTATCGACCTATTATTGAAGTGGCTGATTATGGAATCTGATACTCAGCATTTTTTTGATTATTGGTATCAGTTTTTTAAAAATGTTTTTGTCTAAACTGGCTCTGAGGCAGTATGCAGTCTGCAAGGTATCTAATAACTAAAGCATTCAAATGAAGGTAGTGTAGAAAGTGCGATATTTACCTCCAGTGGTATAAAGCATAGCAGAACAATACTTAATACTCGAGTAAAGTACAGGTACCACGAAATGTTAGCTACTTAACTACATCCCATCACGGCCAAAGGTCGATCTTACCCCTGCAAGATTTTGTGAAAATATTATATTGACAGATATTGTGATTGCAGTATAATTTAGTGATGTCACCCGGTGGTTAAGTGATGCATTGTGGAAATGTGAATCTGCTGTATTTGATCATTTGTTTTAAAATTGTCCATAATGAGTCCAAGACCGGGGGACTGCTTTTCAAAACATGGTGCGTACATTACCCACAATGAAATTCAGCCAAAAAAGGCTTTATGCTACTTTTTCACATATGTAGCAGTTCTCCCCTCTTAAGACCTGTTAACACACTTAGAAATGTAGAAAATTAGTGGATTTATCCTTTAAGGCCTTGATTAGTTTTCTTGTGTTTTCGTGCAACATATTTACAAATACATTTTAATTTAAATGAATTAAAACAAGTGAACACATACAAAGCTTTAGTCTTTTGTGGACCCCTGCATTCTTTGAAAAGATGAATTTTGTCAAAAGCATTATAAGCTTAAAATGTGATTTAAAAAATAGCTTGTATCAAGTAATGCTCACTAACAAATGAGATGAAATGAATTATGAACCACCATCATGTAATGCTTTCTCCTGCAGTGATTATCTAGCCTGACCTCATATGATCCTGTCAAATTCCATATGCTGAAGATCACTTAAGATGTATTTGTTTATTTCTATCTCACTTGATTGGTAATCCAGACTCAATGGCTGCTCGAAAATTTACCAAAAAAGCAAACAAACTTCTGTAAAATATAACACAACAGCTGTCTGAGGTCAGCTGCGACAAACTGAAATGAGCACAAGTTAAAAGTGGGTCTGTTTTTGTTGCGTAGACTGAAATAGATTTTTTAAGAGGGCGCTGTTTATGACAGCTAGGCTGTGGACCTAAAGAGAATGCCTGTCCGCCTCCAGGATGAAAAAGACAGCAGCCAATAATGTGTAAATCAATGTTTTCTTTCTCATGTCTAACAGAACAAAGACCGAATGTCATACGTGTCGTCTTAATAAGTCATAACGAAACTGTAACATAGTGATTCTCCGTCGTCTAACCTGCTTGACCACTGCTGCACAAGGAATTTTCATTGTGTGTGATCTCCAGTAATTACATGTGGCCACCGGAGCAGTGTGCGTAGGCCTGTGTTATAGGAATGTGACCTATAATTGATCAGTAAATGGAATGTGTGTTGCCTGAGGTGAGGGTGGATGCACTGATTGTTTGGTATGGATGGAAAAATGACTGCCTCTGTATCAAAATAAAATGCACCACGTTTGCCATCAGATTGAATGGGCGGTGGCGCTGGGGCGGCGACCGAGGAAGTTTAGTCTGAAATGTGATTCACTGCAGCGTCTTCCTTTTTAATTAAACAGGATTTAAAGTGAGTTCAGGATTCATTTGTTTAGTCAGACCTTCGCTGGTCGGCCTGCACTCGGTGTGTCTGCTGATCTGAAGCGTCAGGACATTAGTCATCCCATTTTTTGTCATTACAAAGCACACTGAGACAAAACTTATGCCCAGCCAGCAAACTCCTTATAGTTCCTTAGGAATGGAACACATTTTGCAAGTCTTCAAAGTATGACACACACACATTGCCAGTCTTATGATAAGACGTTGGATAATCATTTGTTTGTTGATTATTCAGCATAGTTGTGGGCGGCTGTGCACTTCCTGATTTTATTCCTCATATGAATAATGTGTGGTGATGCTGCGTTCAGGGTCACGCATAAGCGTAAAACTTAAATGAAAAGTTTAAAGTTATGTTTTCGAGTTGAAGTAATGACTTAAGTTGGATATTTTGCATAATTCAAAGCTTTAAATACTCCATTTGTAGTCAGGTCAATAACATCTGAATGTGATAAATTATTATGGAAATGAATTACAAACAAAAACCTCTGAAGCATCTCTCAGAAAACAGATGGTAAACTCCTAAATGCCCTCCTTTTGTTTTTTTATTACCAGTGGGGGACACAGTAATGAGATCCTTTATGCAAAGAGACACTGTGTAGTTTTTGGGGGCAGAAATTTTAAGAGAAGAGAAAAATCCTCATTTTTACAACTGAATTAATTAAATAAACAAACCGTCCTCAAAGGAAACACAATTTTAAAACGTGTCAATTAGTTTATATTTTTAGGACTCTTCGAAATGGCCATTTGTTTAGCTTCAAACAGAGTTCTGAGGAGTTATTCCCCTCCAAGATGGCTTGCTTATATGAAAATATATCAGATGACTATTTCTGAGTTTGTTTCATTGCCTAATTGCTATTGTAAATATTAACTTCCTGATTTTGAATATTTTTCTTCTGAAGCTACGTAGTTCACCTTTAGGTAAAAATAGTCATAAAGAAGAAAGTAAAAGTTCTGCATTCAAAATCAGAAAGTTATTTTTAGTTCTGTTCATATAGCAGAAGGTTGGTGGTTGGTGTCACCAGATGAGAATGGCTGAAATTTGGGACAGGGGTGTTTGTTGGTGGGTGTGATCACGGTGGCAATGAAAATCAAAACACACCCAGAGTCAAAAATGTATGTCATTAGAAAAAAACCACAATTACTGTGATGTGTATAGGCCAGTTCACCGGGGTTCTTGGACACAAGGCTGGACGCATGGTTTCTTTTCTTTGTAATATTTTTAAAAATTCACCCACATCATGGCGCTGCCCTCGCATGAGCATGAGGATATGAACTGCTGGAGCAAATGCAGATCCAGCTGCAGGGTGACACCGATAAAAAGTCTTTCACAACAATCAGTATTTGATGTTTTATTAGCTACACAAAACTCCGGTTTAGTCTAAATTTATAAGAATTTTAACAAGTCAGAGTTATGTCCTGCATTGTATTTTAATTGGATAATTATTACTGATGCATTGGTGTATTAAAAGCATGCTGCTGTCGTAGCTCATTTTAACTACACGTTTCATATGCTGGCTCCTTCACACATATACAAAGTTATCAGTTTTTGTAAGATGTTCATATATTTTGTATATAAAAAATATAATGTGCAAAGTAATTAAAGCTGTTAAATATACACAACTTTCCTAAGTAGTAACATAAAGTAGCATTAAACGGAAAGTGTGTGAGTGTGTGAAGGCAATGAAATGATGCAAATGGTTATTGATCATCACATGACTTCCCCCCCGCTCGCCGGCAGCTGTTGACTCAACTGATTGTGTGATGAAGCTGCAGCTGTAGTGTGTTTGGTCAGACAGTAACAGAGTGTGGCAGTGGTGTTGTGTATGTGTGTGTGTGTGTGTGTCAACAGTCTTAATTCTCAGTTTATCTGTGTAAATGTGAGCAGACCTGTGTGGAATGTGGGTTCGTCGCGGGGTTCACAGCCTGTAGCGACGGAAGGTTTGAGTGTGGGTGGAGGTGTGTTGGTCTGGAAGTCCCCTGGGTGCGCACGCATGTATGTCTGTGCTTGTGTGTTTGTCTGTGTGTGTGTGTTTGTCTGTGTGTGTGTGTGTGTGTGTGTGTGTGTGTGTGTGTGTGTGTGTGTGTGTGTGTGTGTGTTTTTGGTGTGAAAAAAAAGGGCACTGTGAATGATTACAGACGTTATGGCCTTTGCCTTTTATGTTCTGTTTAAAGTATGGAAGAGTAAACAGATCACAGTTTTGCACAGTGAAAAAAAAAATGGGAAGGACTTTGTAGGGGACAATTAAAGCTTGCTTTTAATAACAACCAAGGCCATCATCAAACATGTCTTACACGGCGGTTTTTCTTTGTAGGGCTCAACTTCATGACATCAGTGCATTTGGAACGTTCTTTTGGTCAGGAAAATGCTTCAGGAAGAAAGTCCTCCCCTTCATTGCTAAATTTAGCAGCTCAGTTTGAAGAAAAGTGGTCAATAGTGATGTGGGCATCATTGTAATCTGTCAGAGTTGGATGGTGTTTCCCACAGAACCTCTTCTGAGTTACATACCTCAGTTGGTTGCTCTTTATTTTGATGTTCCCAGGATGTGAATGAATGAAACTTTTTTTTTTTTTTTAATTTCCTATCATTCACGCTTCACTCTGTACCGAACCACAATTTGTGATCCAACCACTGTCCCCGACAGCCGAGAAGGGGAATACCTCGCTCTGATTCCAGGCAAATGAAATCACCTCCTGCTGAGTGCTCTTTCAAAATCCCCCTTTTACTACTCCTTTTAAATGGTTTTATTGTCTGCCTTTTTGATGGGCCTAACGCTTGGCTCATCATTGATTTACACATAGAATTTTTTACTCTAATTACATGCATCGGCGCTCTGTCCAGAAGAGTCTGAAGTGTCCGATTCGCAGCGACAAGTCACATTTAGCTCTCTGTGACATGCAGGCTTTTTTCTTTTTTTTCTAGCTCTATTTACTCTTTCTCTGTCATTTCCACATCAAAGAGTGGGCTTGTTCATACAGAAAAAAAGCTATTTTTGCACAGCACCTTTAGAAGTTAAAGTCAAATCAAATAGTCTCAGTCAAAATGCTATATTTCAGCCTCTTCGCAGAGGCCTTATGTAAACAAATGTAACCAATTTATCCAAAATAAGCCAATAACTGTCATATTTCTGCTCAGTTTTGCCTCCACCCAGTGGTATGAGAGGACACTATGGGGCTAGCTTTCCCTGCAGAGACACACATCTATTGATAGCCTCTCATTGCTGCTAAGCAATTTGACACAATATGTGGTATTTCACCATGCTGTGAAGGGTGCGGGCTCTGCCCTACTTGCACACTGGCTTTTCACGTTGTTCTGTTGTTTTTTCTTTTATTGCCTGATGTCATATGTGACTTAACCTACTCTGACACTTCCCAGAGAACTAAAAATGATATACAGGCTGTTTCTAGACCTGTGGTGTCTCAACAGTCTTCAAGTCGAGGTTAAATTGTGCGAAAGTTCAATGAGGTTCTTTGTTATCGTGCAGTTTGACTCATGTATCCTGCACAGAGACATGCTGTGAAATGAATTAACTGACAGCCATTAAAAAGTAACTTACCATTTACTGGGCTTTTATTTACAGTAACAACCATGTAACTGTAAGATAAAACGTCCTAGTTTCTGAGTACTGGTGTGTCTTATACACATCCTGCACTCTAAGTAAATCACCGTGAAATCCATAACAATAAACTGGCAGCTGATGATTTACTGTAGAACAAATCACAATATTTGTATGTTATATTGACAGTAACAACCATGTCGCTGTCAGATAATTTCCATGTACTGTACACACCGGCCCTCCACATTGTTCTGTTTTTTAATTGCCTGATGTTATTTTTGTTGCCAACCTATTCAGATACTTCCCAGAAAATTAAAAATCGATTAATACAAATTGTTTTTAGGCTTGTCCAAACGGTCTTCACGCCGAGGTTTAATTGTGCAGAAGTTCAATGGAGTTCTCCGTTCCGGCGCAGTTTGACTCACGCGTCCTGCACAACAATCAACTGGCAGCCATTGACAAGTGACTCACTGTAGAAGAAATGACAGTATTATTATGTTTTTGTTTACAGTAACGACCATATAATGTAAGATAAAACAGTAATTACTACGTGTGGTGTATTTTTGGTCATGGCAGCATACTGAGTACTGAGAACATAGTGAGTTTGTGTCACATTAGTCTTAGCTGTAACATAAAATACAATCCTTTCCATGAATTCCACACTGACCTTCCACGTTGTTCTGTTTTTAATGCCTGATGTTATTCATAACTCGACCAACTCTTCCAAGGAAATTCAAAATGATTAATACAACAAAGGAATGTTTTTTAGACAGGTGTTGTCTACTCGGTCTTTGGGGGCGAGGTTAAATTGTGCAATAGTTCAATGAAGTTCCCCGTCATGGCGCAGTCTGACTCACATATCCTGCACAGAAAACACACTGTGAAAAGTGATTAACTGGAAGACATCGACAAGTAACTGACTGTGGAGGGACATCACAGTTCTCTCCCTGTGTTTTGACACAGTGACAGCCATGTAATTGCAAAATAAAACACAGTAATTAATATGTACTGTACTTTTGGTTACAGCAGTGGTGTTGTATCTGTAGGATAGACAGACAGTAATCAATTCCCTGATGTTATTTGTGTGTCATTTCACTCTGACGCTTTCCTAGAGAATTAAAAGTGATGAATCCAAACTATTTTGAGGCCTGCGGTGTCTCGGCGGTCTTCTCGCCGAGGCAACATTGTGCAACGGTTCAATGAGGTCCTCTGTTTTGGTGCAGTTTGACTCATGTGTCCTGAGGTGACCTCTACACTGCTAAAGTCACTCATCAAAGGCACATCTCAGATCATGACGTAGGTTAAACACACACAATTCGGTGTACTATTGCTGATAAAGCCTTTGTTATGGTGGCAGTTTTTTGCTTTGAAGTCCTCCCGTCGGAACACTTTCCATGAGCTGAGGGATAACAGCCAGACACGGGGAGGGATTTACTTTATCCTTTTTTTAACACCCGCATAATTGGTCCATTCATTCAGTCATAATATGCAGTTTTGTCTTGAATTCTTTCTTCTTAACTCATCTTTGCTCATTTGCCAAAATACTAACAACAGCTTATATCAGAAAAGTACTTTCTCAACTATTTATATTTGCAAAGCTGGTGCACTTCTCGAATGGTTTTAGCAGGATGAAAACAGTTAGCTGAAGAGGAAGTGGCTTCAAACATGTTCCCCAATGAAGCAGGTTTGACCTATGCAAGGCCTTTTTCTGAGCCCAACCAGTGTCCGTTTGATTGTTTATTGTTTGGTAAAAGTGACACATTTCTGCTCGATATTGAATCAGAGGAGAAGACTCAAATGCACGCAGCAATCTCCTTGTATTTAATAGCCACACCACGGTCATGCATTAGATTTGAAAGGCCTCCAGGCAAATTGATCTCTAACCAGACATGGCTAAATCTAAATCTGTCCGCAGTGTGCTGTTTTGTGTTTGTGATGCGTGACATTCTAATTTAGTCCTCCTCGAATCTAAATAGGAGATTCATCCCATGCTTCAGATTTTTTGTCACAAGACAATTTAGAGCAATACTCGCATGCTTTATGGCGAATCAGCTCGAAAATTCGGTGCATGCCTGCCGTAAGTGACACAGACACGTTTAATATCCACTGGAGGCTTTGCGCAATTATTATGTTATTTTTTCCCTGCTTCTGTCGAAGTGTCGAGCAGGATTGAAAGGTTATCAGGCCTCTCTGTGAAAGCTGAATCATCCTCTCACTGTCGCTGAAGTGGTTTCACTGTTCGGCAGACATCTTAAACCTTACATGTTCTGTTGGCGTGACATGTAAAATGTCACTGATGGTTGGCTGGAATTTTTTTTTTTTTTTTTTTACTTCTGGCAAAATAGGCCTGTTATTATCGTGTTCATGAAAGTGAAAGCTAGCCTTTAGTGGTGTCTCTTCAAATGGCTTCTGCTCTTGTTTTCTCAAGAGTGTATCGACAGTTTTATGCTCATATTAATTCACAGAGCTGACACCGAGTGTAGCCGCCAAGTGTGACGTGTGTGCCAGCCCTGGTCTCATTTCATCACACACACACGATATCAATAAGCTGTTTGTGAGTGTGTCAGAGGCATTTGAGGCCACAGATTTTCTAGGACTGCAGAATGAGAGCAGAGCGTGGAGGGAGGGAGGGAGGGAGGTAGTGGAGGGCACTCAGGCTCAGCCTCGGCTGCCGTTTTCTTGTTGTGCCTGTCACATGTACACGGAGCAGCCACCGCCCACACATGACTGTATGACTGTCTCGAGCCACTGGGCTGCCTCGATAGTAATGCTGTATTAGATAGACCCACGGAAAGAATGAGGCAGCAAAAAGTGGAAAGAACCAATCATCAAGGCTTAAAGTTTTTACAAATCAAATTGTTGACTAAGTTTGGCTCTAACAAGGATTCTATTGTGACTGAGGTCAGAGTCAGGGCACATGCTAATATTGCAGTTTTGAGTTTCCTTTATTCTCTCTAGAGACATTAAAACGCCCTGTACAGTCAGTTTACAGCTGTTTATTTTTCCAGGATGTGGACAGAATGACAACACAGCCCGGATAATAAAGGTAGCACACGAGTACCTCCGATGGTTGGACAATGATTAACAAGGAGGTGACATCATCCCTCCTCATTATGACAGGGAATCACTTGCAGAACTCAGAGACATGCTCACGCAAACAACAAGCAGTGGCTTTCTGAAATGTGTGTAACCTCGTGGGGGATTTTTGGGGATTTTGTCAGTGTGCTTTAAAGCATCCACCAGTTTTTATCATTCAAAAGTAAAAAACCGCACCGGTCTCATGTTTTATATGTGATACAGTAAGCAATACTGACAAAGTACTTTCAGTCACGTACCATATTTAATACTGTGCTCAAGTAGTTCCATTTTATACAAGTTTAAACTACATCCAAAGGTGGCAAAAGTACACACATGCTTTCCTCAAGTAGAACTACAGATACTTGTGTAAAAAAAAAAAAAAAAAAGACTCTGGTAAAAGCAGAAGTACTGAATTAACAGCTTTTCTCAAGTAAAAGTAATAAAGTACAGGCCCTGAAATATACCCAAAGTATAAATGTATAAGTAAAAAATATCCCTCTGATAGATATTTCTGTGGAAATCTAGCTGAACCTCATGTCATATAAATATAAGTCAATGCAGACGATTTGGGGTGGGTCAATCGATCGATAAATAATCTATAATTCAGCATTCTGATTCTGATAATGCTGTTTTGAAAATGCAAGAAGTAGAAAGTACAGAAGTAAAAAGTAAAAAGTTGTCCAAAAAATAAATAAAGTACTATAAATACTAGTCCTAGTACTAGTAAATAAATAAAGTATTTTTACCTTTCTGACAACATCTCAAGGGCAAATATTGTACTTTTGTTTTACTTTACTTCCAGTCCATGAAAGTAATTAATGCTTTGAATACAGGACTTATACTTGCAATGGAGTATTTCCACAGTGCGGTGTACTGTAGGTACTTTTATTTCAGGGAAGGAGTCTTTCTCTCCACTCACAACGAGACTCAAAGAGGGCGTAGGTTGCGGCCTAGCTTGAGGTCCATTTTCGGCCACGCACACAATGCAATCAGGCTGTTAAGCAGGAAAGCACCAGGGAGAGGGTTGTAAAGAAAGAAGTAATAGGTGACTCAACACGTCCGCATTAATCTCATTATGTTACCATGAGAGCTTGACATCATCGTGTTGTATTATTTCTAACTCACTGCTCAGCAAACAGATTTATTTACAAGTTTTAACTTTGTGATGCCTGTTTTTTGTTCAACACACCAAAGATGACAACATGGTTCTACTAATCAATAACAACAGATATCATCAAAGCGTTAAACACCTCTGACACAAGTTCCATTTGTAGGAAGAAGCGTTTTTTCTTCCTCAGTCTGGCGGATGTAAAACTATCTTGAGGTTTTTCAGTATACTGTTTCACCAGATCAGCTCTTCCCCTCGATGAGTTCCGGCCAAAGCCAGTCATGTCCGCTCTCAGAGCTGTGTGGGTGGCCAAAATAATGCTCGGTTGAGAAGCAGCCTGATTGAAACGTCCGATGGTAATATTTCAAGAAGATTAGTAAGAAAAAACAGTCACAGCAAGTTGAGTGGGAGAAATATGCTTCAGGATTCTGGGGTTGTCATGTTTTTTCTGGCATCATTCACACCCCCACCTATCAGAGATACAAAAAGAACACCCCGGTGTGTTTTCGTATTTACAGAACAGAGACTGAAGAGATGATATGCTGTTCAGTGTTTGCTCTGCACTGAGGGTGTGGTCAGTTGTCTCTTCCCTGCTGTTGATCTTGCTATCAGAATAAGAGGTGTTCCACTGATGGATCGTGAAGCCTCGGAGTTAAAATGATGACGTTTCCGTGAATTTTACTCACTGTGAATTATTTCCAAGTAAAATCAATTGCTGCCGAGAAATCCAGCGCTGCCCACACTGCTGTACGCTGACTTCCTGTGTCTTTGCCATTTGCTGAGGGGGAGCGGGGGCGTATACTGAATGGATCTGAGACGATTACTCAGTAGTGATGCAGTGTGTGGTCTGATCCTGAGATCACCCTACAAACGTTTTTGGACATAGCGGAAGTGTGGATACGAGATACGGAAAAGAACTCAACATGAAGAAATATTTTCCATTCATCCAAACATTGATACATTAATTACATTAACAATATTTAAAAAAAAAAACAACGACTGATAATTATAGCTGGACAGATGAGGGTGAAAGCTCAGGAAGAAAGAATGTTCTATATTTGTCCAGTTGTGTACTTTCATTATCTCAAACATCTCCAGTAATGTTTGGATCCAGAGAAATCTAATTTTATTCAAAGTGGTGGTGTGTTTAATTTGGTTGCCTGCATCAGGCTGTTTCCGATCATGTGATGATACGTCAAAGGGTGAGGAAGGAAGTCGGTGAACATGTCTGAATGTGACCTGAAATAATCTCAAGGTTACGTCCTTAGTTCAAAGTTGATGACCCAAATATAGACAAGGGACACGCAGGAAGGTTTAATGAATAAAAGCTTAATGAATAAAAAAAATGAATGAATAAAAAAGAGTAATCCAAATGAGAGTGTTCCAGCGAAAGAACAGAAGGCATCCAGAAGGCAACGACAGCAGGAACATGGGGAGAAAGACAGAGACACACAGGACTCTGGAGCCCACGCAGACATCCTGAGAACTGAAAGAGGGAAATGCAGACTAAAGCCATTTTGAGACTGGCAGCCACAATCTCTCCTTTTTTTTCCAAGATTGATTTTAGGACAGCAAAAACTACATGAAATGCGATTTAAATTGGATGTCAGTCTGGACGCTTATATCAGATCGTCTTTTGTGTCACACACAACTACGTCAAATGTGCACGGTACCTCAGAGCGGTGCGTAGGACAACGCAGAGGACAGCAGTCAGGATAAAATGTTGGGAGTTCTGCAAACCACTGATATGTTCACATTTTTACGTGTCATGGGCTACGTACCATATTGACATTTTTCTACAGAAGGTGAGATATCAAGTTCACATTACATGTTTATGACCTAAATTTCAAATCAAGAGGAGAAAGGGATATTGGTGAAGTTATAGGTGACCAGGCTGGCAAGTCAGTGGACACAGTCTGAGACAGTGTCTTAACATTTGTAGGCGTGACAACACTGGATATTTTTAAGGAAACCAAGGGACGAGTTCCAGCCGTGTTTATTGGGACAATAAAAATTTTATTGGGACAATAAATTTTTTTTTTTATGACACCTCAGGAAAATCTCCAACAGCATGTAGTTTGGTGGAAGAAATTTTAATCAGAATTAAATCAGAATTTACAGATTTTTTTTTTTTTTTATCCCTGAACAGACTAAAGAAACAAACGCTTTTTGTTTTCATGACTGAATAAAAACTGAATAAACAAACTGACCGTAAAAGACAACACAGGTACATGCTGTTTTACTTTGTATGCAATAATGGATTGGATTGGATTTGTATGGCTTTTTAAGACACCCAAAGCGCCTGACAGGGTTCCAGCTTCCATTCATTCACACACAATCATACTAGTGGTGGTAAACTATCATAGTAGCCACAGCTGCCCAGGGGCAGAGTGACGGAAGCGTGGCTGCCATTCAGCGCCTACGGCCCCTCCGACCACCACCTCAAACATACAGCAGTCAGACACATTCACACGAGGAAAGGTGGGTGAAGTGTCTTGCCCAAGGACACAACGACCATGACACAAGTGGCAAGGGCGGGGACCTTTCTAGCTTCAAACAGTGTTCTGGGGACCTTATTTTCCTCTGAGAACAGCTTGTTTATTCAGTTATTGAAAAATATTTTCTGAGTTTGTATTATTATCTCAGGAATATTGTAAATATTAAATTTCTGAGTTCTAATTTCTTCTCCATAACTACGTAGTGCCTCTTTGAAGATCTGATTTGAGAAACAAAAATCTAATTTTTTGGGACTATAATGAACACAATACAAAGGCAGAAAGGGTAAAGCAAAACACATTAAAAATAACTATAAACTCAAACCCGGGACAAATACAACTTTAAAGCTGGTCTGTGAACATTTTGGTTTCCATTGTTTTCATTGTTTGTTTGTTTTTTTCAGAATCTACATACTTTTAGCCTTTTAGAAGTCTTCTGTCAAATACTGCAAGTATGTCACACCTATTTACAGTCAATAATATGAATGATATAATTTCTTGTTCTTTCTTCTTCTGCTTCTTACACTATAAAACCCGACTGAGTGATCTTACTCAAAATGACCAAGTAATGTGGACAAATATTGTTGAGTTGTTAAAGCTTTTCAGCTCATTCAATTTAAACTTGATAGTCTATTTTACTTGGTCATTCCGAGGTCATTGGTTTCCTCAGCTTTTAAAAGTAAAGTCAACTTTTCAAAATGTACTGTGTGCTTGAGGTTAATGGAAATGGATGAGGGACAGTAGCAGCGTAGGTGGCGGTACTCCCCGCCTTGTTCCTGTAAACGTTTCACCTGCTAGATAAACAGAAAGAGAAAGTGAATACATTCCACGATAAACGAATGCTGAGGCCTTTAATTGCCCATAGAGGTACTTTGGCTCCTGAGTTTCATGCCATTACGATGCTGACTCATACTCAGTGACAGACCTTTGGTTTCTGAGCGTGTGGTTTTGATTATTATACAACAGTCATTACATTTTAAATGGCAATCATGTTTAGGGTGATTATTTTACCATCAGCACAGCTCACCTTCGTATAAAATGCACCCTCCCAGTGTAGCTCACTCTGGGGATGTTCCTCATATCACCACCAGGGGGCAGAATTGATTCTCAATTAAACTAAGGCCATCTGATTGACTTTTAGTGAAATGTTTTTTGTTTTTTTTTACCACCTGTGCGCATATTCATGGTTACTTTATATTTATATGGTTATGAACATATTTGATAATGTTTTTTAATTGAAGAAATGAGGATTGTCCTCAATGAAATAATCTGCAGTTGAATATATTTTTGAGACAAACACTTTGAGTTTCACAAGCATAAAGTTTTGCCCCATTGTAATCCCCAAAGGCTTATTTCTTGAAGTCTATAATTGAACATGATATCTGACTGACACTTTTTCACATTTGTGTCTCTCAGCACGGCCTCCTCCTTCATTGTGTCTCCGTGGATGATGCAGTTATTGCCTATCAAACTGAACAATTGCCAAGAATCCAGTGAACAAAAGAAATTGTGAGATTATTGGGACCAAATGTTAGATGTTGAAGTCAGCAGAGAGGAGATAGAGGATTGCGGCCGTGTGGTCTGAGCTGCTCTCAGACAGATAATGCGTGTAGTCACCCGCCCTCCCCTGCTCTCCTCCTCCCCTCCCTGCCTCCCACATCAACACCATCCCTCCGGGCAATATGAGACGTCTGGGAGAGCAGAGGGGTGAAACTGGAGAGATGGCGCAGTCACTGGCCCATGTAATAGAACGATAGAGGAGTGTGCCGGCGTGGACATGCACACACACACACAGACACACACATCCTCACATGCATACACACATTCGTAAGTTAGATGTGAATATGCTGAGCGGATTGATTCTGGAGTGTTTAGACAGCAGAGCAACCAGCAGTCCTGCAATTTGATTTTGGCATTAATTGCCTTCTTTCTTTTAGTTCTTACAGTTTTTTTGTCTTTTTTTTTGTTGCCACACATGATTAATATTTTTAGGGTTAATTCAGTTGTAATGAATTCACTTTTTCTAAATCACAAAGTACAATGTGCTTCACAGCAAATACAGATGAAACACATACGATAAAAGCGATGCTTGAAACAATGCAGACACAGGACTGAGGCAGCCACTAATGACTTCTTCTTCCAATTTAGTTTGGGAAAATTGTAAAAAAAATGCCCATCACAATTTCCCAGAGACCAGGGTGACATTTTTCACTCATTTCATTTTTGGTTGTTTTGTCCACCAACCCAAATATGTTCATTTTATAGCTTTATAAATGAGAGGAAAGGTGCACATCATCACATTTAGGAAGCAGGAATGAGGATATATGAGACATTTTAGCTTGACAAATGACTTCAGAGTTTAATCAGTTGTCAAAATGATTGGCATTTGAATCTTCGAGACGACACATAATCAATAAGGACGTAAAAGTATCAGTGCTGACTTGTGAAAAGATATTATAGGCACCAGGACATATTCTGTAAGCACATTATATAATAAAAGTTTATCCTTTCATAAATTACAATCAAACCTTTTGTCTGAACAGCTGTGTGACATCCTCACTGTAACATTTTTATTGTTTCTCTTTTATTCAAGGCAAGTCAAAAGTAATTCTACAGCACATCTAAAACAACATGAGTTGACCAGAGTCCTAATAAAAAAAGTTAAAACAGAGCAGACAATAAAAGATTGTGCATTAACCCAGACCTCATGATAAAATCATCCAGCATTGTCAAAACCAGTAACACAACCATTATTTGAGCTAATTTTATAGTAACAATGTAGCTACGAACAAAAGAAGTGCTTTGAACGACTCAGTATAGACGGGGCAGGTCTGATGTGGTGGGGCAGTCGCCCTTGAGCTTCGGCCGAGCCTGAAGGATGACCAGAAGTGACTGGTCAGAGGACCTGAAGGGTTTTGGTGTGGTGTAGAGAATTAAGAGGTCAAATATGTAAGGGGGAAGTCTTATGAGAATTTAAAGGGGCTTTGTGAAATTTCTCTGTTGAGCTTAGAGCCAGTCTGTTATGTCAGCGGGCTCCATCTCTAAACAAATGCTAGCTACAGCTGCTAAGTCGCAACCTTTGGACTGTTGTGGAAAATCTGACCTGAGTCCTTTCACAAAGAAAAAAACACAGTCCAGCAGCTTTGAAACAACTTAAACAGCCTTGTGATGGCAACTGAGAAGGTAGAAGAAAGTAAAAAAAGAGTGTATAAGTTGTACATTTGTCATCTCATTCTTACTAAGCAGCTGACAAAACTTTCACATGGTTTTATTCTAGCTTATTAATGACACCGACAATAACATTTGTTGACTCAGTTCATGTTTTAATATCACGGCCTTTACGATGCCTGCATGGCAAACACTAACACGATTTCCATGTGCACACTAAACATAGTGTAATTTTCTGAGTTCACCCCATCAGTGCACCGCTGTCTTTACTGAAATAATAACATAAAATGAGCACACATCCGTAGTTTTGCAGACAGTTCTGCTTAAAGTTGCGCAAACATGTATTACGTGGGGCTTGTAAACGCAGAGAGAGATTATTTCTCTGCCCCCAGGATTGTAATTTTTCTCAGCAGCTTCCTGTCACGTGATCTGACTGTCTCCAAGAGGTCTGGACCAAACACCTGTTGTCAGGAAGCAGGGAGGGGAGGTCTGGAGCTCTCATTAGGGGCTGGTGCATTACCATAGCAAACATGTAAACACGAGCGTGAGCGCAGGCAGACAGTTTACATACCGTGCAAACACAACCGTCTACCTGTCTGTCTGTATGCTGTCTTTCTGTGCCTCCGGCTCTCCGTCTGCCACATAAACTGTTGTAAAAACACATGTTCATAGCTTTATCCAAACAATTTAGGGATCTAAATTGGTTCAAAATAAAATTAATTAAAGTTGCAGTCTTAAAGTAATTTTAATCAACTGGCCAACAGGGCCAACATTCACAGCGGTGGAAAAAAATGGGACAGAATACATCCCCTTGACTGGAAGTGCACGTGACAGCGACACTGCACGCAGTTTGAGAAGCAAACAATCACATCAGAAATTCCACTTGCAGACAGCGAATAATATGTCATAAATCATTGTTAACTCCTAATTTGATCCCTATTCAGTCCACAGCCGGCCACCTGACGATGAGGCGGCTCTGTGCCACTAGATGGCACTGTGCTGACAGCGATCTCCCCCTCTCAGAGCACACTGACCTTATTCCCTATCTATCTAATTACACATTAGACCTGTAATATGCCATTCCACATCCATGGGTCTCAGATGAATGGTTTCCCCCTCCCTTCCTCGTCTCATCTCTCTCTCCTCCTATCCTTCCCTTTTTTCTACCCCCATCTTCACACTGTTCCGGCCAGCTTCCCTCAATTACTGTCACGGGCAGGCCACAACATCGGGGGGGGGCTTTGCGAGAGGACTGGAGGGTGGGGTGGGGGGTGGGAGAGGTGAAGATGCGTATATGGATGTGATGAGAGGAGGAGACAGTTGCTGACATACCAGCGCACGGTATATGTTTACAGGTGTGTTTGTATGTGTGTGGGCATGCGCGGCTGTCTCGGTGCCTGTGCATTTGTGTGTTTGTGTGATATGCCCATGGGGCAATTGCCTGCCACACACCATGGCTGTTGTAGCAACGGCACAGTGACAACGGCAGTCTGACATTTGTGAAGGATAAATATATTCCACTTAGAATGAAGCTATTACCCTCTGCTAGTTCTGGCGAAAAGGAAAAAAGAAAAAAGCTGAAAAATATAATGACACCAGCCGCCATGATTATAGGCGTTGCTCTGTATGTCCCTGTGCTGCGTTCAGAGTCAAAATGACTCGTTTAGGGTGCTCTAACATATACTGTACTATGCAATTCTTGAAGTTCCACATTTGCTCCTAAAGCAGTTTTGACACCTTTATTTTGTTGTTGTTGTTGTTTTGTTGTTTCAAGGCCCTGATTGATTATATTTAACTCGACATCCAATTCTGTAGTACATTTTGAAGCTGTGCATTATTGCAACCGATTATTTGAAAAAGCTCCAAATGTTTGCAATGTATGTGTTCTGCAAACCACAGATGTGTTCACACTTTAAATTTCCTTATGTTCAAAACACTGTGCATGCAGTCCGGTTAGGTTTAGGCGCATAACCCACTTGGCCACGGTTAGGAAAAGCTTGCGTTTTTGCTCAATTTTGTCACCACTCACAATGATGAAAGTGTCCAGACGTCTTGTTAAAAACAGGTTTTGATGTTTTGATGCCACGAACACAACTGCAAAATGTCCCCGACATCTCACTAGAATATCCAGTGGTTTGACACTTACAGATGTTGAAACACAGTCCTGAACAACGGTCACTGGCTTAGAAATGTTTCTTGCTTAGCTGTAAGGCCACCACCAACTCCTCAACATACCAATAAGACAGTCAGCTCATAAAGTAAAAATCATATGACATGTATCGTAGAAATGTCAGTACGGCATGTATCCAACATGTTATTCAATTGTATCCATGGTTTGCAGAAACATTAACTGCCAACATTTTATTCTGACAGCTGGGCTGCTTAGAAAGTCAAATGCTTGAAACACAAATCTCAAATAAAGGTCAACAACTTCACCTTCAAGATTTTAGATTTTCAGTACACGATTATCGTATATTGCTGTGGTATCGTTAAACGAATTAACGATAATGATGTTAAAACAACAACCATATGAAAAAACAATGAAATTCATCTTAAATAAGTGTGGTAACAATGTTTTTCTCTCTTGTTTTGCAAATAATTTACACATACTGTACAAAAAGAGCAGCATTCAGTTACTTGTGAAAAGGCAACGAGATGAACAGATACTCTATTGTTATATCGCGACACCCCTAATCTCAACATATACTGTGTTTTAGGTTTCAGACCCCCAATAGATATTTGTTTTATACCAGATCTGATGAAAAGCTGCAAAAATGCCTGAAAATATTCTGAAAAGCTGTAAAGTTTTTCGGGCCATTTTTAAAAACTTTTTTGATAGAACATAGTGGAGGAAAAATCAGGAAATGTGCGGAGAGATGGAGGTGATGCAACAAAGGTCCCCTGTTGGATGCAAACTGGTGATTTTGCGGTAACATGGCATGCATCCCAGACCGCTTTGCCGCCGTGATCTATTTTACGCACATACACAGTATATTTATTTGTTTACTTATCCGTGTGTTTGTTGGCATAATGACAGTAGTGTATTCTGGGCCGCCGTGTGCTTCTGAATGTGTGTACACTTTGAGCATTTGCAGGTAGGGCGACACAAGAGTCTAGCTGGAACAAAAGAGGGTCGTTTTTCTAATAGGTTAAAGTATTTCCCATCGCAACGAATTCCTATTAGTTTTATTCTTGCCTGAATACCAACACCTGACACATTTGCCTGCCTTTGCCCAATGGTGTCATCATTCCTCTGTGTCTGTGTGTGTGTGTGTTGTGTGTGTGCGCGGGCACGCGTGTTTGTAAATGTCTCGTGAAGGTCTACAGGTCAGGATGCAATAATTCTCCCGTTCCTCGGATATCTTCATTATAAACTCAGGCAGGCTTGCTTCATTAAGAAGCCCGTTCACGCCTCCTACCCCTGCAAAATACTTCATACATAAAATCCCTAATTTCCTGTCTGGGTGAGTGTAAGTAATTGAATCATTTGACTCTGAGGAAAGATAAGTATTATTCAGTCGGAGGTTGCATACAGACTCTTCCTGGCTGTGGCTTCAGATTTTATTGTGTGTGCCGACTGTGTTCATGGTTGGATAGATGGGCCGTAGGTTTTTTCGGCAAGGCTGTGCACCATCTATCTATTTGTAGTGGATCGAACACTTTCATTTACTTTTCATATTACGCTTTAATGAGTCTCACCTCTCAACTGTTTATTTTATATTGTAATTCCCTTTGCCGTATTATGATTTTACTGCTGCTAATTCTCACCGTTCTGAACATGCAGCGCACACTGAGTGTCTGTTTTCTCCTCTTGTTTCTTACCCTGAGAATGATCTGTTTTATTTTCAGCCACACTCGCGGCGAGGCTCTAGGGACGGCGATGTCAGTCCGCTGGTCTGAACAAATATTAGGTGGATTGCCATTAATTTGTACAGGCATTTGTGTTCTCTCGAGGATGAAGCCTATTGACCTTCTTCCTTTAGTGCCACCGTGAGGTTTACATTTGTGGTTTTGAGAGAGTTAAACTTCTCATCAACTTTTGGAATGGATTGCCAAAAGACCATTAGCTGTAGATTAATCTTTACAAACGTGAGTGATCCCCTCACTTTCCATCTTCATCATCAAAGCGTACTGCTGGTATTTCGTTGGAAAATGTGTCCGAGAGTCTTAGAACGTCTGTTTCTGTGGCAGTGAAGCTTCGCTGCCAATCTGAATCATTTTGTCAACAGCAGCAAACGAAATACTCTGAGCAAAGGGGTTGCGGAAGCCTGAATAATGCCTAAGACGTATATAAAACGTGTTAATAGAACAACGCGAGTTTGTCTGCAGTCTGCATTTATTCATAAATGAATAAGAGTAATATTACAGCAGGCCTATCTGTTGTCCACTGTTGCTTCGGACGGCGTGAAAAAGCTTCTCCTTCAGTTCATTAAATCCCTGCAGACATCTGAAGGCAGCAGGACAGATACGCTGATAAATCTGCAGCCTCTTATTTAAGAAGTAGCACGACAGAGCTCAGTGGTATTACACACGGGCGTCCACTGTGTTTACCTTGATTAAATGATTAAATGGCGTGCAAATAACACCAGGCTGCTAAAGAAAAAAACCCCACCTAACCTCTACATACATCAGACCGGTCCCTCATAGCTCAGTATACAGCCTCATCAATCCTGCTGGCTGCTGATTTGTGGTGTCGTGTGTTCACGTCATGCCTCTTTTCCAACTTGTACATTTTACAACAGGGTCCAACCACTGTTGAGGTGCGATACTGCGGAGTTAAGACAAATAACATCAAATTAATCCTTGATCAACATTTGTTATTAATTCCTTTCAACATTCTACAAACCACATAAAAATCCACACCATCTGCCTTTGGCTGCAGATTTGTGGTGTTGTGTGTGCGCCACTCTTCACCATCAGAGTAACAATATGATTTCCTGATGGAGCGTCTTTCCATTCGTTGAGCTATTGTTGTCTCCCTAGTTGTGTCAGATCTTTTAATGACCACGCTCTTTGATTCATGTCCTACTTACCCCTGTCCTATTTGCACCCTGGAAGGTCGAGGAGGGAATCTCTTTCTCTGAAAGGTTTTTGTGTGCGCTTACAATTTCTTTTGTGCATCTCCGCATTGAGTTTCACGTTACGTTTACATCTCTGGCTGTGCTGTTTTATGATATACAGTAGTTTTATGTAATATGTAGTGGACTGCTGCTAGCTTTGACCATTACGCAAGTGAGGGCACCATTAGCTGTGGCTGGCCTGGGTGCAAGTCTGTACCATTGCAGCTAAATATATAAAGTGTAAGTGTAAAATAAATATATATATGGAGGGCTGTATTCAGTTGCACTGGCTGATGAAGTATTCTGTGGTGTATTGGTAACACATCTGTCATGTCTGATGGAAGCACCACAGGTTCAAATTCAGAGTGGTTTAACGATGCTTTATCAGGAGCTATAAAGAGCAGTCACAGTGCAGATACTGAAGCCGTGTATCCATAGCATCATAGATTCAATGCAGCTGTATATCGAGCAACCGCGTCCACAGACACAGGTTCGACCGCTGCAGCCATGCAGAGCAGCTGCAGCTGTGCTCACAGTGGCTGTGCGCTATTGGAGGTTGGCCTTTTGAAAGGAGTAATGAGCAATGAATGCATAATGTAAACAGCCACATCATCTTTCCATTGTGTAGTATGTGCAGTTTCCCCTTAAGCAGATGTGAATTATAACTGTATTTAACCAACACTCTTACTGTTCCTTCGGTTCATTGGGAATGGAAAAAATATTGTGACGGAACCTTTGTTGCACATACAATCCAGACTCCCCAAAATATGTGATGCTGTCGACAAACATAATTAAACAGAAAGTGAAAATGTGCTAATCCTTTCCATTGTACCTCATCAATTTCAGTGATAGAGTTTTTACCGATACTATCGAGGATTCAGAAGACAGTGTCTTAAATTGTATATTCAGGTTGTAAATTCCCGGGAGAATGTGTTATTTTCAGACCCAAATACGGTACTTTTGACCTCAAACATGAATTTACCTCACTAAGTTTTACCAAAATCTTTAAGACATGTCTTGCCGCTTGGCAGCCATCTCGACGACGCCCCCCTGGCAGGTATTTCCAGCTAACAAGACCAGGCCCCTCTCTGAATTAACAGGGAGAGAGAGCCGTAACTTAACTTTCAATGGGCGCTGGGAAAAAAAAATCTTCATGTATTGATCTCATCAAAAAATAACATGAAAAAGTTGTATGAACTTGCCCAGTCAATAAGGTAACAATGCTTATTTTCACCCACAGGTTACTGCGCATGCGCATGGTTTCAAAACATCACAACTTTTATGTCAGCTCATCGCAACAGAACACCTGAACTAATGCGAGTTTAGTTTCTAAGCTCAAAGTCACTTCACTTTTCTTGTTAATCAACGTCATCTATGGCTATTAGAAGTCTGTGTGGAGCCGCACCAAATAAGCTGAATGGTTAGGACATACACACTGTGCCATACAGTGTATATGTCCTAACCAGACTTTACTTTATTGTACTTTTTTTTAAAAAGGTTTATCTGTCCTTCTAATGTAAGAGCCAGCCAGAGCGAGGCAGCACAGCGAGCTGCTAAGTAGCACCGCGGTCTGTCGGCCACTGAGCAGCTCCATCAGAACAGCTGGGGGTTAAGTGCCTTGCTGGAAGGGGAAATGATGGCACTGTAGTTTCAGACACTTTCTCATTCTCATTGCCCTGCCCAGATTTTCTGTTTTTTTTTTTCTAGTCCTGGTACTTAAACTGGTGACATAATCTATATGAGCCCATTTGTCTTTTGCGCTCCAGTTGCCCTTATGCAAACACAACATGACTACATACACCAGACCTCTTCATTAAGGGTTATGTTCATAGTCATGCACTTGGAGAAATGTGGAAAGTCTTTATTTTCCTTCAGCTCAGGTAAATAAGTATATTTAGTGAAGATTTTATTGTAACTGTATAACCTGCTTAACCTCAGTGGAAATATAAATATCACATTTTTTAATGATATATTTAAATATATATATTTTTTTTTGAAAAGTATGTCTTACATTTTTTTTCTTAACAACAGCTTTTTGCCAACCTGGCTCTAGTTAGGTCCTTCGAATTTACAAAAAAAAATCACTCCTGCGCTCTCAACCTTTATGTCCTTTTCACCTCAGCCCCTCCAAACTGCTGCCGCTGCAGAAAGAGGTTGCAAAGGGCTTTTTAGGGCTACATGGGAGGGGGTGAAGGGGTGAAAAGTGAGGTGAATCTGCGGCGCATTGTGACTGCACATTAATTGAATGGGCTCGGGTCCTGAATCCCTAATTAGGGACAATGGCTGTGACATGGGCAGTGCAGACGCAGAGAGCTCTTCTGAGAGGTAAGTGGGGAGTTGAAGGACAGCCACGGGAAAGCACCTCACTCCTCTCATACGGCATCCTCCAAAAGCCTTAAGAGACTATTGTGTGAGTGTGTGAGCGCGCACACACGCACACACACACACACACACACACACACACACACACACACACACACACACACACACACACACACAGAAAATGAAAGAGAGGTGGGGTGGAGAAATGGGTAGAAGCGAGATGGCGCTCCAGAAGCCTCTTCTCGTCTTCACTTCCTTCTTCCAGCTCATTGACTGATGTCACGGGGAGAGACTGAGAGGGGGGAGCTGCACCATTGGGGGAAACGGAGTGACGTGAGAGTGCAACCCACGTCAAGGGGAGGAAAATAAACACCTTGCTAAGCCCATCAGGCTGTGGCGGTGTAAGTCCATGTGTCTATGTTTGCATTTGTATGTACACAACATGAAAATCGATGCGTGTTTATGCGAGTGTCACATCCTGCTGTCGTCAAATAGCCATCTTTGCAGCCATATTGCATCTCCACGAGTTCACTTGGACGTACATCTTAGCGACTGGCTATCAAACCAGTGTTCCAACAGTGCGTTGTGAGACTGTTAAATGCTGGTTCAATTGCTTTAATTGGTTTAAAACATCAATTTCAGAGAATAATTAATCTACTGGACAATTTCAGTCAGTTTGAGTCAGAAATATCAGTGTGTTGAAGTGTTCTAGAAATTAATTAAAGACATTGTATTTTAACTTTAATTTAATATTTTAACACTGAAGTAGACAAAGTGGTGGAGAGCAACCAGCTTCTTTCCCTGAAAGCAAAACGCTTGTCTTCAGATGAGTTAGAAAATACTCGGTCCTCAAGTATGAAACTGAACTGAACTGAAACAGGTTTGATACTCAATCTGTATGTTTCGATTTATAGTAAATCATCAGATTTCACCTGTTGATCACATTACTGGAACTCTAGATGGATGAATTCAAAATAAGCAGGCTGTATTCATTTTTTTAAATCACTGAGTCTCACTTGAAACCAAAAAAGGGAGAGGTTGGACTTGTACTTTGCTTTGTGATCAACAAGTCATAACCTAACAATATCAAGGCACCCTGTCTTGCATAAATGAAATTTATGAAATTGATAAATGGGCTGAGCGCTGATGCATTCCAACTCCCAGTCTTCTTCGGGGCAAATATCTTACCTGGAACTTTCATGTTGTCTAAACCATTAACACGTAACAAGGTATCTCTGAGCCCCAACGTTTAGTTGATAAATCTGAAAGTAGCCTTACTTAAATTAATTTTATGTATCAAGTGTGTTTAAAATGGAAACAGACACTGCTACTCTCCCCCTACTGTTTCCGAGTGGTATTAATGTTGGTGCTGCTGTTGTAAAAATAACTAGTTCACTTTCTGTGACTTTATTCATTCTTTAAAGGGTTAACAGAGCAAGAAAGCAGATAGAAATGTTGCCAGACTGCCAAACTTGACTGGATCATCTTTCAGGCATAATTTTCCTGGGACATTTAATGCCTGGTGGCAGGCCCAATAGTGTAGTGAAAGCAAGATTGATTTGAAACCAATCTCAATATAGATTATTATATTTATAAAAGACGCAATTGTACGCATTGACATTGAGCTTATATTCAATCATGAAAGGGAAATGTCAGATCTTCTGATTACAGGTCTAAGGGAGCAGCAATCCACACATGAAAAATGTTTTATAAAGCCTTGTTTGGGCTGATAAAAACATCTAATAAATTCCCTCAACTGATGTGACTTATGTTGGCTCTGACTGTGGTTGAAGACAGGCTCCTGAGCTCCATTGGGGCTAGTGGCCCAAGCAGAGAGCATAATACATCTGAATTTCTGATTGCAGTGTTGGCAACTGAGTTGCACTGTGGGTTAGTTAAGCGGCACTGAGTTCTTGGATTCTGCTATTTACTCACAGTTCAAAGGTTCAGTTTGCATCAGGGTGAATATAAACAGCAGCAACAAGATGTTGCATTTAAAGGGATTTTCCGATGTAAGTTTAATCCATGGTCTAACACACCGTGACACCGAGTAAGACCCCCCCCCCCCCCGAGAGATCAAGTTTGCAGACCACTAGTTCACGTAGTTTTAGCAACCTCATAAAAGACTGCATGATAACAATATATTGCAGTATATGCCTCCAACAAGAAACCGCCACAAATAATGCACAGAACAGCACCAAACTTCAGCAACAGTACAAATAGGGTCCCAGCTCATAGTTCGAGGCATCAAACATCAGCTAGCTTAGCCGGATTTCTATTGTGAAGTGAACACAACTCACCACTCTCCTGCAGTGGCTTCCTGTTGTGGGGAAGCCCTACGAGTCGATTACCGAGTGCAGTTAGAAATGCTCAATTCCGTTCTTTTCCCTGTCCGCTCTCGATAATAACTGTTATAAACTGGTAGGCAAGACACTTGAACTTTGATTGCATTTCCATGGAGTAATAATCATACATTTTCATCCTTGAGCTGCGGAACTCTACTGCACTTGGTAATCGATTCGCAGGGACTTCCCCACAACAGGAACCTGCTGCAGGAGAATGGTGGGTTGTGTTGTCTTTACAATAGAAATGCGGCTAAGCTAGCAGATGTTTGATGCTTCAAACTATGTGCGGGGACCCTATTTGTACTGTTACTGAAGTTTGGTGCTGTTCTGAGCATTATTTGTGGCTTTTTGATGACGGTTTCTTGTTTTAGGCATATACTGCAGTGTATTGTTATTGTGTGCTTTTTTCTGAGGTTTCTAAAACTACGCAAGCTAGTGGAGTGCAAACTTGATCTCTCGAGGGGGGGTCTTACTCGGTGTCACAGTGTGTTAGAGCACAGTTTAAATTTACACCGGAATATACCTTTAAAGTTTGACATCAAACACTGTCTCTTAACTCTGACTGTGTGTGAGTGCCGAGCATCAATCATGTAAACACAGAGTCCACCTCTTCTTGTCCTGCACTGTCTCGGCTCAGAACGTGACCCACCTGTCAGGTGCAACAGCTCCATCCGGGATGTCATGGTGGAAACAGGTCTAAAGATGCAGGCACAGCTGTCTCTTATATCCTGTTGTTTTGCCAGTGTGAGTCCCATTTGAATATTTCATTTTCCTGCAGCCAGACATTAGCCAGGAGCAGACTTGAATCCAACCTTGATTAGCAAACAACTTTCTTCATGTTCTACCTGGAGCGGGCTCGCTGGCCAGGTTGGATGGTCAAAACATGTTGATAGTGGTCGTCTCAAAGTCCACTGCTCTTAATCCAGAAGCTGCCCTTTTTTCTCCAATTCTGATAAATTTATTTCTGAGATAAAAAAAAATAAATAAAATGTGCTCCAGCAAAACAGTCGAACAAATAACAATTGCAAAACAAAATTGAACAAAAAGTTACCAGCTGCTGCATTTGCATGGCCACAGTTGCCAAAATATATTATTCTTTGTAAATTTTTCTTTGTAAAAAAGTACACTCTCCAAATAAAATCCCCCTCAAATTACACATGAATTTTTCAAATTCTTGCATAAATCTAAGTTTGGTTTGGTTCTGGTGTTTCTGTTTCGGTTCTGTGCCGGCACCACAAAGTGTTGTGTGAATATATGATGGGATGTTGTCGAAGTGTGTTGAGTAAAAGAGATTGTATTAAGCTGAGCTTCATTTTTATTATAATCAACATGAGAAACGATGAACACACAAGACTGAGACACAAACTTGTAACTCCATTCTCCTCGTGGTTTCTTTATAGCGCTAATAACATGTACCAGATATCCTTCCAGACGTTTACATGATTATAAACAAATCATATGAACCTGGACGACTGTTAAATAACAGTACAACTATCACCTGGACCTAGGTATTTACAATGAACACTTTCATTGTGTGCGTATGAGGAAAGAAGCAAGGTTGAGTGTAAAGTGTGTAGTACTTCGCCGCCGTGTGTTGTGACAAACGAAAACGTGAGACATGACAGGATTAACAAACCGCTGAGGATAAAATCAAACTCTGTCCGGAAGACGATTCATGATTCCCGGCAGCTAGTTTATGTGTGCTTAGCCTGGTCAATCGATACCGTCTCCGATACGGCCTGCTGTCCTCCAGGTGTGCTGGAACAAGGCGACGTGGAGCGGGCGGCTGGATGTGTGCGAGCATGTTTTGTGTCTTACAGAGAGACACAGCTGGATCTTCCAGGCCAAGGGTGTCAGCCAACCAGCCAACCAGTCAGCCAGCCAGCCAGCCAGCCAGCCAGCTAGTCAGCTTGCCCTCCCTTCTTCACTGTTCTCCCTCCCTCCCTCCCTCCTACGAGCCTCATTATGAGAGGGAGAAAGCTCACGGATACCCTCTCCTCCCCCAGCTCCCACTGCACCATGGCCGTGGAGAGAGAGCGAGAGAGAGAGAGAGAGAGAGAGAGCGAGAGAGGTGGAAAAAAAAAATAAACGAGTCAGGTGCTAAATGTGAACGTGGATTAGTTTCTATGCCAACGGCGGGAGGACGCACTCACGCAGCCAGCCAGCCAGGGTCCCTGCAAGACACTTGTTTTTGTCCCTCTTGTTTTCTCTCCTCGTCTGCCCTCCCCTCCCCTCGCCTCCCCTCCCCTCCCCTCTCCTCTATCAGTAGGGGAGATAAGGCTGGGCCCTGTGCCTGGTATTAAACCTTATCTCTCCAGCTGGGGCTAAGGCCTGCTGGATTTGGCTACACAGACGCTCCAGTTCAACTCAAACATGCCTCGTTTTTAATGGCCACCCATTAGCGTCACTTGCCCACCAGAAGGGCTTGACATGGTTGAGTTTTTTCTCGCGTCCGTCCAACAAGTCTTTCAAAAATGCACACAATATCTCTCTGAACTTTTTTAAAAAAAAAAAAATTATAAGCAAAGCAGGTAAATATTTTTTTTTTTTGATTGATTGATTTGTACGACTTTTTCCCCCGAAGCTGCTTTCCCCCTTTTTTTCCCCACCGGAGCTACCCACCACCGCTTCCTTTGTGTGGCGCTTCCTCCTGATGCTGCTGCTGTCCCTCTCTCTGTGAGGGGTTGAGAGAGAATGAGAAGGGGCTGGGTGGGAGGGAGGGAGGGAGCGATAGACAGCAGAGAGGTGAGAGACAGGTAAGACAGGGAGGGAGAGAGAGAGAGAGAGACAGGGGGGCAAAGAAAGCAGGAGAAGGAGGTGCACACACATACACCCAGGCAGGCAGGGAGGCAAGCAGGAAGGGGTTAAGGCGAAAACAATAACAAGGGGAGCGGGGAGCGTGCGTCTGTGTGCGGCTCCCTGGAAGTGTCAGGCTCTCTGTTCATTGACAGTGTCGTGCACCCGCCGCCCCGAGAGCGCCGGCAGCCTCACAAAGACAGACAGCTCGAATTAATCCCACGGGGGGAGTGCGTGACAGTTTGGCAGAGCGGAGAATTGAAAGGGAGGAGGATGCGGAGAATAGGGGAAGGCGCGAGCATTTGTCAAATCATAATTAAATGATGAATCACTATTCCGTTATTAACGATATGCCCACCCGAACCTTCCTTGTTACAAAAAAAAAAAGCAGGAAAAAAAAAGATGGAAATGGAGAAATGAACGACCACAGGCATTGTGGCCGCTGAAAAATAGAGGATTTATTGCCGGCTCCCCTTATTTTACAGGGTTTGCACACAAACTGCTGGTTTGTTCTTAGTGGCTTTGCAGTCTCTTCCATTCAACAAAGTCAAGAAAATATATTGTTAAACACATCTTTTACATAAAAAGCTGTTAGAAATGTTAGAATGGACATGTGTTAAAGCAAATCTACAATTTGACACCATCGTTTTGTCAAACCAAAGTATATCACAAGGCGGCAACAAAACCCCAAATCGCTTGTTTAAATAAAATGGTGCTCGCCCACACAGATTGTATATTTTTAATTAACAGTGTCTACTTGTTATTATTGTGTTGGCACTGAAAATAACCCCTGGATAAAAAAAAAAAATCAACAAAAGTAAAGCATCCATTGTTACAACAGGATGGACGATAAAACACAATCCTGGATGTTCGCGTTTGACTTATTCGTCCATTGAAGCGCGCAGCGGTTTTAAAATACTCGGAGGAAAAGATATTAAAAGTTATTACAACTCTGGAAAGTTATTACAGCGACAATCGTTTTTATATCTTTTCTCGTCGATCATGAGGTGAATAGTAGAATTTACAGATATTCAATTAGCAAAGAAATCTACCTGTCAGTGTCGGAGCCTGTTTGTCTCTCCCTGGTGCCCTCTCTGTTGGGAACCCCTGCTGTGCTACATTGAAACGAACCAGGAGGCTGCAGTTCTTTTGTTCATTAATGCGATGATGGACCTTTTGCACGACTTTCTTTGAAAAGAGCACCTCTTCATTCAGCTTAGCTTGTATCAACATTCGGCTTGTATCACGTAGATGCTCATGGCGCCAAAACTATGGGGAAATAATGAGTAGACGTTTTTTTTTATTTGTCAGTTTGGATGGAAGAATTAGATAATGAGCAGGACTACAACTTCAGGGACGAGAAAGACATGACAGGTGTCGGACGACCGAGAGAGAACTGAACATCAGTCGTGAGCGAAAACTGGCAGGTAGCGCTGGAAAATTTTTCACATCTTACTCTGTGACTCAAGGATTTGTTTCAACCAAACCAGAGGTGATTGTTATAAAAAGACTAACCAAGACTGTGTTGGTGAGTTTTATCACGTTCGTGTCAAGTTTGTATTTTGTGTTTTTACGATGAGTTAAGGAAAACTTGTCTTAGTTAGCTTGTCTTAGTTCAGTAAAACAGAGAAACCTGATTTTTCTTGTAGTCGGTTCAATTGGTGTAAAAAAATAAAATAAAAAATCTCCTTTCACACGATGCAACTTTCTGTCTTGTCATCGGGATTCTTAGAGTCGTTGTGGTTTCTTTCCAGAGGAGGAATCCTTGATGAGTCTGTCCACCAAACTACATTTTGTGAACGAGAACACGTGAGAATGTGCGGGACCAGATTTTTTTTACACAAGAAACAAGACATTCCAAGTTGTTTGTGCGCTGATTCGCAGCTACACAACAAGGAAGAAAAAGAAAAGAATCTTCCATCTTTCCTTTTTCCAACACCTTGCCTACCACGACTGTCTGCTCTCATTGGCTGCAGCGTTGCATTGCTTCCTGACTCATCCAGGACGCGACCAGCTGTTGATTTCTTTTGGGCATCTTCGAGGCTTTGGCCACGTTGACTTAGAGCAATTAGGTAAGTGTTGAGTGAACGCCAATTTGCCTCTGGTCTGGGATCTTTGTCTGCGATTTCCAAAATCTGTTAGTTAAAGCCTGATTTGTAAGACCTAGTCCATAGTTGGGGACAGTCTGGTGGAATTTAATTCCAATCAAGATTAAATTGGAGATACCTATCACACAGTGTGGAGGGAGGACCTGCCCAGCTGTGTGATCTCAGCCAGACACCTTTGTGTTATTAAGAAGCGACCGTGAAGATGAGAGGTCCCACAGCGCGGCTGAGTGTACCGCTTTCATACCAGAGCATGATCGCCCTGTGGTGAAATTCGAAAAAGCTTCAAATGACTGAGAATGTCATAAATGAATTTAATAAACAAAGAAACATGTATCTATAAATAATTACAGACTAACAGTATTCTATTTATGTATTTGGAAGTTCATTCTCAGATTTCATTGTTGAATGGTAGGTCACTCTGAACTAAATCAAAGCTGGTCAGTTCTTAAAGGTTGTCAGACTGCTGCTGAATATGAACACTGTGAGCAAAATCTGCAAAGAAATGTGAGGATGTCACTTTTATTTGAGAAAAACTCATCAACGTTTCCTCGTCACTCGGACATGGAGGCAGCAAACAGGATGATACATGTAAACGAATTAACATTTGCATTCCTGAGTTGATAGAACGCTGCTGAAAACTCCCACTCAGTTAAGTGCTACAACCTTTAGAAGGTCCATCACAAAGTTAATTATCCTAGATTTACTCTCTTACATACTTTCTAATGTGCTGAATTAAAATAAGAAAAGTTAGATACTCAAAGACAACTCACAAAAGGCAATAGACACAAAAATAAATTCAATTCACAGCAGGTAAAACAGCTGGAGTCAGTGAGAAATGTGAGTTTAAAAAAAAAATGTGATTCAACATATCACTCAATATTCAACTTCTCAAATGTTAAGCACATCTTCAAACTTGGAGTGTACTACTCATTCTAAATATTCTGTTCTATTCTGTCGTGGATCTCAGCTCCACTCACTTGTGCTTACACCTTGAATTACACTGGCCCTCACATGAAGGGTGACAAATTCAGCTGGAATGCTGGTATAATACTATCCGGAATGGCTTTTAGTGTCTTACAATTTTTTCACAGGTTTGGCCGAGTTCCATCTGAAAAGATATTGTCGAAACCCTCCAGCCAAAATCCCTAAAGATAGAAGCAAAGCAGCCACAGGTATTTTCCTGTTAGTACGACTCTCTTACAGCCAGAACCACCACTGACTTTTTTCTTCTTCTGAGGTCACCAATGGACTGTACAGCCTGCCTGGACCACATAAGTGGACGAACACATAACATTATAAATGACATGTGAGCGTGCTCTCTTCTTTCATTCTGATGCATCTGCAGTTTTTCCAAAGCTGAATGTAAAAGTTGAACGGAAAGGAAAACGTCAATGACAGGATGAGTGTACCAGAAATAGTTAAGGAACAGAAAATAAAATCAATAATCAGTCTGTATTAATTAGTTCTGTCGAGATTATGATAGAGCCCCTTCGCATGTCTGATCACTCGTTGTGCATGTTTGCAGCGGTTGTGTACGCCTGATACCACAATCCTCGATATCAATGATTTCCAGTATCTCTCCGCGGGGCAGTCGATACCAGAAGAGGAAGGCTGAATCGTGCTGCAAGACAGCGCACTTTAAAAAGACCAGCAAGTGTTTGTAACGGCTGATTCTATTGCTTTTGCTTCTGTGGAGGTAGTTGTTTCAGGCCCGCGCACTGGTTGATAGATGACCACCGTGCCCTCCCATGCTTCTCCCTGCCCTGTGCTTTTATGACAGCAATGGACCTCCAGATAAGATAAACTCTGCGGTGAAAAACGCGACGAAGGGCCTGCTGCACAGTCCCCTCAAAACGCGGGCGCGTGGACATCCGTGCCTATGTATGTTTTATTTTCGAGCCCCGACCTTCTTTCGACAAAAACATACATTTATGTTACACACATGTGTGATTCAAAAGCTGTAATTTATGACCCCCTCACATGAAATCTCTTCACCGCAAGGTTGACCACAAGCGCTGTGAAGAATGGCTTCGGCACTCCCGTCCCCGAGAAGCCTCTTCACAAGTTATTAACGCTCCAGCATAAGAGCTGGCAAAAGAGACGCGTCGTAGAAAACAATTTTCCCCCTGTGCCATATAAACTACCTATTTCCTGAAGTGTAAGGAACAGGAGCAAAAAATCCTGGAAGCTCGGAGAGGAAGTCGGAGCAATTAAAAAACCATTAGCAGCACCTCTCTGAAAAAGCCATTAATCAAGAAGCAGCAGTGCCGCTCACAATGGCAAGCACAATGTACACCGAGGCGAATGAACGACGGATGATTAAATGAAAGATATCTCTATTTGTAAAGCGTCTCTCTGGGCCAGATACATGTGAAGCGCCATAAAGACAGGTTTTATTTACAGAGAGAAAGAAATCTAAAGAGGAGTGTGAGTACTTTTCTCAGATTTGGACAAATGGACTCCAACCTCCATTTATTGGGACCCACTGTAAGGACTGTGTAGATAAACAAAGTGGAGATAATAATGGCACCCCAGTCGCCTGAATAAAATGTTGTCGTTTATAGTTTCTGCAAATTTGTACCGGTCATATGTATCACATTGACATTTCTATGATACCTGTCATGCAGTATGACGTTCACGTTACGTGTAGGAGGTGACTTTCCTCTTCGGCAGCCGGAGAGGGTGGCGTGTTTTTAAGCTGTGTTTGTGGTGACAAAACTGGGATGCTTTTGTAAAGAGCCGTCTGAACATGTCAAGCCCAAAAATAAGGATGTTTTCCTCACGTATGTATGCCGCTGCTCGATGATGATGATGTAAACACAATTACACCATTGGATGATTTGATGATGAGGTAATGTTTTAAGGTTTTATTTGTGGTAAGTTTAGTCTTGTTTGCCAACTTCCCTGTCCCAGAAGTAGCAGCGTCGACTAATCTGGACATTGTTGGAAACATTTGGAATCAGGTAAGTACACAAAATTCATAACAACAAAGGTCACGTCGTTTTGAGAAATGTAAGGCGGAATTCTTACATGTTAAGCTTTTAAGTCTTGAAAGGACTTACGTATGTATGTAATTTAGAATAAGTCAACAGTGACTATTGGTTTCACTCTGGACATGGACAGCTGTCTTCTGATTGAAACTGTGTTTGACCAATTGACCCCGACCTCCTCGCGACACAATTAATACGACCCCTAGAGGTCACTGCCTAAAAGTAAATGTAAATATAGATCACAATAAGCTGCTTATAATATATTCATGTTTCATATGTTGCACACTAATGGAGATCTGTAGCACAGATGAAATAAGTAAACAAACTACGACTTCTTACTTGTTAGTAGGATCCATTTATTGGTGGCTTCGGCCTTTTCACAAGATCTATTGGCGATGATAAATATACAGAATATCACCATAATATCCTCTGACTCTGACACAACTGCTAAAGTGGTAAAGTGCATGCACGTTTTAAAGGGAAAAGGATATAGAATATGAATACTGATATCATCGATTGCATTACTCAGCCATATTGTATAAATACTGTCAAAAATATGGCAGCTGCACATTAATTAGGAGTATTGATAAAACATCAGGGACTTTGCTGGTTCAGCAGGCCCCACGTTATTAGGGAAAGGTTAAGTGCCCGGACGACATTTAATTTCCTTCCTCCATCTCTCTCTCTCACCATGTCGCTCCTCCCTTGTCTTTCCTTTTCCTCTCCTCAACCTCTTTGGTCCTCTCATTCTATGTTTTTTCCCTCCCGCTTTCTCCTTCTTGTCCTCCTTCCTCTCCACAGACGCATGAATCATAATTCTTTCTATGAGATTTTTTTTAGAGGGGTAAGCTGAGCTGCAAGGAAAAGTTGGTTTCCCATTGGTTCCCCACAGCCATCTCATTCACATAGACACACACACACACACACACACACACACACACACACACACAAACACACACACAGCAACCCTCGCTGTCATTTAGCAGCATCCTCTTCAGCAACACGCCTGCAAGATGGATGCCCTCTCACACGCATTTATCCGCCAGCACCGCGGTGCTTTATTATCTAATTTTGACAGCCCGGTCCCGCCCATCGCGCCGCTGTACTGCTGCCGACGTTTCCCCCAGGGACAGTCTGGGCGAGGCCTCTGCTGAACCCAATCGCAAAGTGCTAAACGTGCGGCGCAGCTCGAATGCTAATTTACTGTAACCAACGCGCCGAAAAGACCTCCTGTCATTGCAGCCACCCCTTCAGCCCCGTCTTGACTGTCCCCATTACTGCTCTCAACCCAAAAAACACACACAAAACACACACACACACACACACACACACACACACACAAACAAACACACCAGGCTCTCTCAGTTGGACTGATTTTTTTATTTTTCTCTAGTCCATAAAAATCTGCATCTTCAATGCTGTCTAGGGTCCAAGGTTTACTGGGGCTGATAAAAATGATGATTTTGAGGGAGGGTGTCGGCGCCTGAGGGGGAGATGACAAGACAAGATTGAAATGTGTGTGGAGCTCTCTCCAGTCGGCTGTGATGAGGGATGGCTGTCCGCTCCCTCTGAGGTCTGAGTGGATGAAACATTAAGCCACCTTAGGATAACTGATGGTGGGTTGATGAATGGTCGTAGTTAGCGTCATCGCCATTCATCACGGCATGGAGAATGATTGCGATTCATCAAATTCGCCCCGTTTGCATTAGGATTAGCTTATGCTTGTTTTTCACGCCATCCGAACTGTGAGGCCTGTCATCAAAGTGTGACGGCCGGCCTCATCAGGCTGCCTCGACGGGAAATGACGAGAAAATATACTTAGGTTTTGCTTGCCGCTTTTTAGACAAGTGTGCGTCAATGTAAAGACATTAAATCCGAGGGGGGGAAGTATCTATGAACCTTTTCCTCAAATAATCAGCTGGAAAGAGGATACTGAGATGGTGTTGCTCACATGTGATTCAAGCATTTTCCTGTCTGGTCTTATACTGTACCAAAGTGAGATAGAGAACTCTGAAATCGACTGTCAGCCCAAAGCCTACCATTCAGCCCATGATGGAGTGGGAAATCAGGTATTTTCCTTAGAGCAGGCAGCGCTCGCTGAATACCCTCTCCAGTGTTTCAAATGGCACAAGGGGGGAGTTTTCCTCTGGGCAGATATGACCCATGGCACTATATATTATGTCTGTTGTGCGGAATTGGTTTCAAAAACTGGCATTTGTCTCCGAATTCAAAGTCATTTTTATGCCATCTTTCCATCTCTTGTTATTTCAGATGTTTTCGAATTGTTGAAAATTTAACTCTATGGTAAATGTGAGGCTCTGTCGTTGTTTTGTATTTCTTCCAGAAATGAGCAAATGTCATCAGCCAGAAAGAGACACTTTTCCTCTGCCCACTCACTTCCCCACAACATTTCTACAACTATGACACGCTCGCTGTGATTTCGAAGATGAATGAGACGCTTAAAGAACATTATTCTCACAAATCTCTCTGTTTTTCACCAAAACAAAGAGTGGGTTTGGCAAAAAAAATTATATTTCGGTTGAGACAATCGTCAAAGCGAACTTGGGGGCGTTAGTTCTCGTGGACTTGAGACTCTTTGTGGCACTTTTCGCCCCCTCCTAAAATCGGATAATCCTCATTTTATGTCCACGGTTTGCCGCTGTCGTGCGGCGCTTCAGCCATTGAATTGGTAATTTCATTCCAATCCCCCCCAAGGCTCGCCCTGCAGTCCTAACCGCCCCCTCCTCCCCTTCCCCAATCCTTACATGCGGGCCCTGCATTTGGTCAAATTGCCTAAACCCTGAGCGATTGTAATTTCTGAAGAGGCTGCCGAGTGGTGCTTTGAAGGAGGAGAGGAAGGAGGAGGGCAGCACAGGAGAGGAAGAAAAAAAAAAAGGAAGAGGAGGCAGTGATGGCAATGGCATTGGGCATGCAGGAGCTAGAAGCTAGGTGAGAGCAGGGGGGTGTGGAGGATGGATGGATGGGGAGGCGGTGTTAAGTGCTCTTTGCGGAGGAGTCAAGCCCTCCCTCTCGCTGGTCGCAGCCTCGCTCTCGGCTCTCGGTCTGATCCCCTTTGAAGCAATTACCCTTTCACCTGGACAAGCTCATCACAGAACCGCTCCGGTCACCTCCACCACACCACCACCACCACCTCCACTCCAGCAACGCAGGACTCCAACCAAGACTGCAAAATGCTGAAGGGAAGAGGAGAAAGTAGATAAAGTTACGCAGAAACAAGGGGTACACACAAAAATAATAACAAGCATCAACATAAAGTAGGACCACAGAGTCAAGAAGTACTTGATTTGTAAATGTTGCTCTGACCACAATTCTGGTGATTAATGTTAAAACTGACCAAAGCAACTGCTAAGATCTTGGTACATAGGTGGCTAAAGATAACAAGCACAAGCAGTGAGGCAGTCAGAGGTTGAAAACAACCCCCAAGGTAAGTTTGTCATCTGTTTGGAAGGGAAAACAAAGGCTAACAGTAAAACGTACAACCCAAACATCCAACAGACTGACTTCCACTTCATGCCTTTCCTTTGCAATTGAGAGATTACTGCATACAACAAAATCACTGGGTCAAAAATGCATCCAATTTGGCTCAATGTTGCCCTCACACAATACACGATTATCTCTACCCAGAGCCGATGGGCTTTTTTGAACATTGTTTGGTTATTTGCCCAAACTCAAATATGGTTATTTTGACCTCTTGGTAGACACAACAAATTTAAATTCAGATTAGTCATATGAAATAATCACAGAGCATCAGGAACAAGGATCAAATAAATGAGACAAAAGGAGAGACCATGTTGAATCTGTAGTCTGACCTGACTGGTCCACGAGGGTCGACTCTCCTTATGTCTTGTGAAATAACCTGACGATGTTATTACATTTTTCCTGATCGCAAGCTAAAAGGACGATGCATAGCAGTGTTGTGGTGTGCTTGCAAAGGAAATATATGCTTTTAACCATTACCAGCTAACTGTGATATTGTGCAGGTCGCTGGGATAAACAAGACTGGCAGCTTTCTTTACTAGTTGAACACCACTCTGGCTGTTTATACACACACTCCAAACTTCATTTGTCATAAACATTGTGCTGTGACCACTCCCCTTTATTGCTAAAATGGCACTTCCGTTGCCATGGTTACACTACCACAACCTAGCAGTTTGCACAGGAAAACGTAACAAACAGGTTTTGGTGAACTTTGAATGTAGCTTCCAGGTCTGAAAAAGGTGAAGCCAATGTGGATGTGCCTTAAACTCCACTGGTTTTAAAAAGAAGCCAGACTGCATACATGCTTATGAGAAAATGACCCTACTTCTCCCTTTATTGATTATGTCAGTAAACAGTTTTCTAATGAGTTCTAGTCTCAATAACTAGTTTCAAGTCTTTCAATACAGCATGATGTTCATTTAGTGAGTTATGGTTCCATTTTGAGTACAATAAACGATAAAGCAGCTTATGCTTAAGGGCGTGGCTACCTTGCGATTGGCAGGTCTCAACCACGGCATGTGGAAAAATTAACCCAGTATTGCTTGTGTGTTTCAATGAACACACACTGTGTAGCATTTAATCTATTTGCTTTGTGTGTAGCCAATTCGACATAACTGTGGGCTCATTTCGACCTGTATGATTGTCTCTGACCACAGGCGTTGACCTGTCATAGACAGAATTGATGATCAGAGTTGTTTAAGCAAATTTGTAATAAACCAAAGCTTCCCCTATAGGTATAGTGTATATGTATTCTATTGGATGGCACAGACTGGACAGGCTTCTGTTTTTGTGTCCAGCTCTCGCATATGTTTGCCCTGCACTCGACTCACCCCGCTGCATGCATTTCAGGCACACGCAGAAGTAAACAGGCTGCATCTGGTTGTTGATAAGAAGCATGAGATCAGTCTAAACACGGCGTGGAATATTGGCTGAATCAATTAACAGTGGATTCTTTCTCACAAATAGACAAAAGGTTGGATTATAAAAATGAAAAGCAATATTTTCAGCTGTGTGTGTTTGTGTTTGTGTGTGTGTGTGTGTTTGTGTGTGTGTGTGTGTGTGTGCGGGGGGGGTGAGGTGTTTGATGTGTCTTACTTGTTATTTTTTCCATGCGATGAGGGGGTAACAACTTTAGAAAGCAGAGTAGCCCCAGTTTGCCCTGTTCCAACATCACGAGGATGCACAAAAGCTTTCCTCTTGGAATGTGTGAGCATATACAGTGTGAATTTATGTGTGTGTGTGTGTGTGTGTGTGTGTGTGTGTGTGTGTGTGCGTGCGGGTGCGTGCGGGTGCGTGTTTGTGTGTCTGGCTGCGTGCATAAGTGCGCGCCTGTCTGTCTACAATTTGGGCTCACACATCGTCCTGTCAGGGGTCTGTGCAGCTAATCTTTATGCACTCTGTGACCTCCTCACTGCAAACCCTGCTAAATATATTATTCCCCTGGGCCTTTCATTGCTGCTTGGTGTCAGAAATCAATATGTATGAGGCGCGTAGATGGGAATTTCTAATAGATCTCTGCGGCCCTGCGCTGCTCTTCAATATCTGCCTTGGACTATTAGTGCCGGCTCAGTGGCGGTGAAATAACCGAGATAATCTTTTAAGGTACCTTTCTTAAGGTGGAACGGCAACTCTCTGCTTTGCATCCTCTTCCGCACACCTGAATGCTAAAGGTGGGTTTATTGTTTAAGGATGTTTATCCAAAGCGGTGTGCATGCTCCCTGTGATTTGAGCTGCCTTATTTTAAAGCTTTTTTTCATATAGCTGTGGTTATGTTTGATGTGTGATGTGAAATATCAAGGAAAACTGAAAATCTAGTTCTAATTTTTGCCATTAAATTGTCTGATCACTAAAAAATATAACCTCAAAACAATGTAACACACAGAAGTGATTCCATCCTCATGTAAATAGGTGCACAGAGACCTTATTTTACGTTTGAATGCTGATGTGGAGAGTCAGTGCATGTGTGCTTGTGCATGTGAGCGCGGGCATGTAGGCGCAAGTGTGTCTGGAGGGATGTGCCACAGTGCTAATTGCCCATATTCCTAATGCGGGGATGATTTGCTGCAGCACTTAGCCGCAGCAGCACAGGAACCTGACTCTAGTTTCTGTCTCGCTCCCCTCCGCCACCTACAACCCCCCCCACGCCTCCCAACAACCACCTCCCCGCCTCGCTCCCCACTACGTTGAGGAGGAGAAGAAGAGACATCCGGCATCAGCAGGCAGTTAGGGGATTGGCGGGAGAGGTGGAGGGAAGGAGAGGGTTGTGTGTGTGTGTGTGTATGTGTGTGAGTGTGTGTGTGTGTGTGTGTGTGCGGCAGGGGGGCGGGGGGGGTGGGCAGGAAGGGAAGGCGGAGTGGAGGCGAAGGGGTGGCGGTGGTGGTTTGCTCAGACAGCGTGTGGTCTCGAGGGAGGGAGAGAGGCTGAAATTATTCTACGGTCACAGGCTTTTTTCCCCCCTCTCCATCTCCCGGCGAGGACCTCGGTGTATAATCCTTGGCGCTCGCTTGGCTCGTATATCTGCCGTCCCTGAGACAAAGGTTATATCTCTCTCCTTCAGGACCACTGGCTGCTGACCGAGGACCACAAACCTGCTCTATTATCACCACATCATCAGCCCCTGTAGAGAAAAATTAATCACACCGATGACCCTAATTTTTTAAAAGATTTATCGCGTATGAAGGCGTATGATAATGTAGTGACTGGGCATATTAAAACAAATCTACCTGAAGTGTGCTGCCGGGCTCGTAAACATTATTTGTGCTTTGCCGTGTTCCTCGGGTATCTCAGTGTTTGCGTTCCCTTTGTTGACACGTTGGCCTGTGTGCAACACCGCTCATTCTCCCCTCTTCACTCGTGAAAGCATCACAAACCCAAGGCCTTGACTCGCATCACCCATAAGATGAGAATAATTACCAGTCTCTCATTCCCTTTCTGGCTCAGGCATTACTTGCCGTCTTTGTGGAGCCACTTGATGCCAATCTTGAGGGTGGATTTATTAGGAAATATTTAGATGTGATGCAACTGTGTCATTTGGAGTGTGATAGAGGTTCGGGATTCATTAAACCTGTTTTTTGAGGGGGACGTATTAGGCTCTTTACAAAATCAAAAAGTCCAAAGTCTGTACCACTGGGAGCTCCTCTCTCCCACAGAATACATTGCTCCTCAAACGCCTCATCAGTAGTTCCGCCTGTAATTCTCCGAAGTCCTGATATCGCTTAGTCTCCCATGTTACACATTTGCATGATTTATGCATATATTCATGGTTAAAGTGAAGCTAGCTGGACGCTGAAAATACGACAGAGGCGACCGTGACTGTTGCTGGCTCAGGTGTGTGTGAGATGACCAATCACAGTAGACTTGGAATTCAAAAGGGAGCCCTTTAAGAGACAGCAGCTAAAACAGAGTGTTTCAGCCAGAAGGGAATACAGTGCCGCTGAGTATGAGAAAACTGATGAGTTTTTTGAGCAGTAAAGCATGTAAACTTATTCTAGTAGCAACCGAAAATAAAATCACGGCGCTAAAAATGAGCGTAATGTGCCTCCTTTAAAACCTCAGCGCTCTGTTGAAAGCGCAGCTCAGTTAATGGCTCCAATCAGAAGAATGAGAGACCAAATAGATGGAGAGACGAGTGTAGAACAGGGTGGAACGGAAACTGGAAGAGTGAGGGACAAAAGAAAAAGGAACGACACTGTGACGACCGTCAGAAAGAGGCTGAAATGACTGAAGGAAGCATAAATATAAATTTCCTCCTGCTCCGTGTAGGGAGCCCCTGATGGGCCATGTCTAAGTTTGGGCATCCAGATACGCTACAAGGACGTGGTACCTCCCTTCCAAACACGCACACACACACGCTCAGACACGCTAGGTCCTCCTCCCTCATGCTGCTCATCTCGATAATTACCTCCCCCAGGTACCGGTTCACAGGGATACACCACGCACGTGCTGCCACCGGGGGCACTGCGCCAGGGAGAGCAGACGGCAGCCATTCAGGGGGCAGTGAGGAGAAAAGGAGGTGGAGGAGTGATAATGTGTGTGTGTGTGTGTGTGGACAGGGGGGTGGGGTGGTGGGATTGTGGTGGTATAGGAAAACATCAGGGGGAATTGGCTTCTGAAAGACAGGCATCATGGCAGGCGTACGCTCTCCTAATTACGCAAGGTCTCCCACCGCCATTAGGAGCTGTCAGTTACATGAGGGGACGCAACCAGCCGCTAAAGAACAGGAGTCCACCGCAGTCCTCCACAGAGAGCGTGCAAGCTGTGCAAGCCCTTGCATGTGGCTCTGGCCTGAATTGACGTTTTTTTGTTTGATTCCGTGTTTTGAACTGCAGGGGGAACACTGTCAATAAACAGATTTACCATGTAGGCAACAGAGCTGTTGGAGACAGACACTTTTATATTATTAATATTGAAACTTTTATGAATGTAGTTGTGAAGAAGCGTGTGTGAGTTGACAATTACGTGCTTTTTTTCCCTATTTTCTGTTTGTATATTCACGTCTGTGCTTGGAAGATTATTTTCTCATTATCACCAAAAGAGATTCATGTCTAATCCTGTGAAAGCTTGGTTTCATACTGGTTTTTTACATTTTTGGGTACATTGTATTGTCTTTTAAAGCCAACCAGGTAAACTCTTCTTCTGGATAATAAAGTTAAACTTAAAGGAGACCTTATTTTACATTTAAGTTTTTCTCCTTTTCTTCAGTTTTTTACATGTTCTTATGCTCGTAAAAGATCTTGCATGTTAAAAACGTCAAAGTCCGCACCAACAGAAGCTCCTCTCTCCCACAGAAAAACTGCCCCTGAAACACCTTGTCAGTAGTCCCGCCTTTAATTATGTGACTTTGTGACATCACATTGCATCATAGAGTCACATGTCTGCATAATTAATGCTTTCGGGCTTGTGCTGCATTGATTTAGTGCAGCTGCCCAGTCATTGTTAGCGGTGCTGGGTCAGGCGTGTGAGGGCTGACCAATCAGACGAGACTAAGTGTTGAGAAGGGGGGAACTTAACGAGACAGGAGCTAAAACAGAGAGGGAATACAGTGATGCAGCAGTGGACAGTATGAGAAAACGATTTATTAACGTTTTTTTTGAGCACTAAAACATGAAAACCTATTTTGAAATTAGCATAATATGTCTCCTTAAAACTTCAAGGAATAATAGTCATATAAATTCAAAATAATACTTTTGTCATCAGTCTCAAATTCCTTAACATTTTTTATCCCGCCCTTGGAAAATGAGAGAATATTCTGCCACATTATATGATGAAATACTAACATGAGCATCACTAAAGCCACTCTGGTGAGAAAACCAACACATTAGATTACACACTTGCTCAACATAAATGCACGGTCACTGACAAAGATCAGACACAAATAGCATTCAGAGGCTGATGACATCCAGTTTTGCTATTGGTGCTTAACATCACTCATAATCAGGTGATATTATGTTTTTAAAGCATTTATTCAACCCTTAGACTGTTATAACGTGGCTGTAGGAGTAATAAAAATTGTACTTTTGAAAAAATAAAAGGCAGATTATATTCCCTGACTTTGTGTGGGCGATATGATAAGTACGGTGTGTGCCACCACTAAAAAATGTATCATCGCTATCACAAACAAGGCTGAGCTTCAGTCTTGTCTGGTACTGAGGTCAGTGTCAGTGTCATGTCTGTCTGCATATGGTCCCCCTGTGCCTGGCCTGTCGTTGCCTGGATGAGGGCTGTGGGGCTTTGTCCCCTCTGATGTTCTGTCACAGCCGGGATGGGCTGAAGTTCACCAATGTGGCAACATGCCAAGTGAGATTCTTCGTCCGCTCATACTGCACTGAGCTGTGAATCTGCACCTGTACATCTGTTCACTGAGTCCACAAAAAAACCATGTAGAGGGATCTGGCACACACGGCAGCGACGAAGAACAGTTATGCATGTCAAAGACAGAAAAGGCAACTTGAAAATGTTGAAACATTCGGGACTATTTTTGCCAGAATGCATCCTGGAATATAGACATCCACAAATTGGACTTGGACTTTCCTAATTAATAAACCTTCCTGATCTCATGTATGCAGTCAATGGAAACAATGCAACTTCATTTATTGATCACTGATATATAACTTAAGCTCTGCTGCTTTAAAAAGGCACCAACAAATTAAAAGCTCAAAGGAAGTGGTTACCTTAACAAAAGACGCTTGTAAGAGTAATTTTCACAGATGCTCTGATGAAAAGTCGAAGGTACAAGCCTGCGTAATCCTAAAGTAAGAAGTGAATTATGACTCCTCAGGTGCATTTCAGCTGTGTGTGATCACAGCTTGCTGTAACATTGTATTATGTGAGCTGCTAATGTGAGTGTAAGATAAAAAAGTAGGGTGTTGAGAAAACTGACAATAAAACCGCAGATTAAATGAATTCAGATTTGGATCAGGAGCTATGGTGTGGGGTTTGCTCACACCTGGAACAATAAAGTGTTTTGAATTTGCTATTGCTTCGTTACTCTGACTTGCTTTTTCTCCATTTGGAATGTGGAAAAGTCTCGTGCCAGACTGATGGAGATAACTTGATTTCTCTGTGCCCAAACTGAAATAGGCTTTTTGAAACTGATGGCCATAACATGAGAAACTTCTTTAAGGTGTTGAATGGGACGGACGTACGAATGGACAACCTGATGACAATCTGGGTTTTGCAACTCATCAAAAACTGCTTTCAGGATGTTGGCCGGCCTGTGTTACAAATTGGTCCTTTAAACTCAGTCACATTTCCATTGATTCCTTGATAGAACGGCGAGGATCGGGTGCATAATTGGTTTAAGACACACCTTCAAGCAGGTAGCCCAGATGTGGTGGAAATACATATCCCTGCCGGGTCGAGGGATTCAAACCAAGTAGAGCCAGGCTGACAGATATAATGGAAAAACACTTCGCCCTAACCCTCTATACCAAAAATAATCGGGACACCCTACAGCTAGATGTGAATGTGCAAAACAGAGGGGTAGGGTTCAGTGGTAGTGCAAGGGGTGTATTGGGATTGGGCCATGCTGTTTATAGAACAAGCTCTTCCTTCCCATCCCGTAACCATGTTAGCATGGTAACACACTAAACTAAGATGAGACTGTGGTTACCTGATAAACATCCGTATGTTAACATTGTCAGTCTGACCATGTTGACCTCAGCTAACTCAAGTACAGCCTCACAGAGCCGCTAGCATGACTGTACTATAGAATCTAAGGGCTCGCTACACTTAAACTACGTTGGGTTTCTAACTGGCCAGACAGCGTAACTTACTCTCCAAACTCCGTCGACAATCGTGCAGCAGGCCCCGTCTCCGGGGGAATGTCAAAAGGCATTCTGGAAAATGTGGGATATCATTAACTGTAATAGACATAGATGAGGTAGGTTGTTGTTACAAGGTAATAAACATAAAATAACTGCTGGGATGCGCTGCACATCACTGATTGATTACATACAGCAGGGAGAGAGAGAGACAGAGAAAGAGACAAAGAGAGAGAGAGAGAGAGTTCGTGTGGGTGTAATTTAATGAAAGAGCAGTAAAGAGCACATTGGGACAGGTGTATGTGTTTGTGTGGGTGTTTGTGTGTTTAATAGGAAGAGGCTTTTATAGTATGTGCCAGTACACCTGCACATTCGGGCTGTATTTTTTGCTCTTTTAGCTCTTCTTCCTTTCATAGAATAGAAAAAAAAAAAAAAACGAGCTGAACACAGACAGTTCTCTGCGGATCTCCTGCTCGGCGTGGCAGCAGGTATTAGACATCCGCCCTACGTCACACTGTGTTGTCTACCAGCCCGTTGCAGCTGCTGTGGTGATAGCACGCCGCACCCCACGCACACACAAACACACACACACACACACACACACCTCTCTCTCTCTCGCTTTGCCTGTCCCCTGTGCCTTCCCCTTTAAAGAGACACACGGGTGGCTGCGCTCCACTTGACATGTGGGCCCGTATTCTCACCTTAGAGACGGAGGATGGGCATGGTTGCACGCTTTGATGGCTTAATTACCGCTGTGGAAACAGGAGTGGCTGGAGACGGAGGGAGAGAAAGAGGGAGAGGGGGTTATGTGCCAGTGTTCGCGGCACTGATAAGCTTGCAAGGATCGTTAGCGCGAGGCTAAAATGGCACTGAGGTCCCTTATGGCATCTTAAATGTATGTGGGTGAGGGGATTCTGAGGCTTATTTAGGCTCATTGAATAAGGACGTATTTCATACGGTTGTGATCTTATTATAACCGATCCCTGCTGAGATATTTTATTGATTCCTAATAAGTTACTGCCTCCTGTAATGTTATCACACAGAAGTCTTCTTACCGAATGCAGTAATACAAAAACCCATGACACATCGAGATTCTCTTACTGTCAGAAAATCCCATGAAAAGACTAAATCCAACAATGACAACTATGAGATTCATATTAACAAGTATTGTTCAGTAACCAAAGCCTTGTAAAAGCTTTTTCCTCTGTGCCTAAGACCTCCATTGTTGTCCAAAATGTATTAAAGGCCAAGTTCACCCATAAATGAAAATTAAATCATTATCTATTCGCCCCAGTGACAATGGAAAGTTGGGTGAAATTTAATAGACCTCAAAACATCTCGGGAGCTTCACAGTAAAACAGTGTTGCAGCATTCTCCTAAATAACTGAAGTAGATGGGAACTTGTTTAAAAATATAAAAAAAAAAATAATAAAAAAGTGTAATCCAAGTCTCCAGAAATCCTGTGATCCCAAATTGATTTGAAAAGACTTTATTTACACCCTCGTGCAGCTCATGCACACACTTCAGACAGAGTGTGCGCTCAAGCTTTTAGCTTAGCAGCTATGGTGAAGATGTCAGCATTACAAAAGGCTTCAATAACGACTTTTCAAATCAATTTGGGATTTTTTTCCCCAAGTCCCAACCTGCTTCAGTTGTTTAGGAGAATGTTGCAACACTGTTGTGCTGTGATGCTCCAGAAATGTTGGACTACAAAACTATAACCGGTAATATTTTTGGTGAGTCATTTCCTGTTTTATTTTGTAGATTATATCCTCATGTGTCTTGCTGTGACTTTCCACTTCCTGTCTTTGTCATTTACCTGCCCTTTTTTCTGTGTTTATCTGTATTTCATTTGTTCATTGGCCAGTAGATTTTATTTTTGCCGTACTCTTTGTCTAGTTGTTGTTTGTGTGTCTTCTTTTCCTTTGCCTACTGTGTCTTCTTGCCAGTCCTCACATGTTCCCTGTGCTACTAAGTTGTCCCCCATTCTTGTATTACTCTCTAGCTTTCTTGGATTCTCCTTGATACTTCTTGTTGCCAGGTTTTGCTTGCCTGCATTTTGGATTGTGAACTCTGGGTCCCTTTTCGTATATAATAATAATAATAATAATGATAATAATAATAATAATAAAAAATTGTTACATTTTTGGGTGAACTTTACCTTTAGAAATACATTACATATTGATGACATGCTCCTTTATTATGATGAACACAGGCACTGCAGATAAACTGCACTGCTGCTGCTGCCAATACCAAATGTGTATTACTCCGCAGCTGGAAATAGTCCCCAATGACTGCACTATTTACCTCTGTTATAGTAACATTTGGTTAAATTCACACTGTCAAAGCCGTTGAGCCTTTTAGGAGTGTCACAGAAGATTTATCGTCAGTGTTGGTAATGTAATGTGATAAGCATAAAATGATGCTCGCCGTATCATTTAATTAAGCACAAACTCTACACAGTTCAAAGGATCTGAACATTGGCCAAATGAAAGGATCATTTACACTTAAAGTCAGTGCAACAACAAAGAGCCACACAGGCACAAAGGCACAAACCATCACAATAAAATGGTGCCTTTTTCCTCTACCGAGCTTTTAAATCACTGCAGGCATGTATCAGACCTTTTTAATTAGCATCGCATGATATGTTTGGAATGAGGGTCAAGCCCCAAGACACTCTTCTTCATATGACTTTAAAACATGGCCCCCAGAATTTAACATAAGGCAGGTTTAATTTGTAAGCAGTGATGAACAGATATTAAATACAGATTCTGATCACCGTTTTAAAGAAAAGTTTTGGTCATCGTTAATTTAGATATGTATAAATGTTTAAATACATTAAAATCCATCTGAATTCATTACATTATTTTTACATTTTAAAATCATTTCATACATAAAACATGAAAATGATGATCTACATTTAAAAAATCCACACAATCCTGACAAAACACACAAAGCAGATAAACAGATTAAAACCGGTTGTAGCCCTACTGTACACACAACAAGCGAGCCCAAAAATGTGTCAGCGTTGCAATATTGAAGTCCAGAGGTAAAAAATGATAATAGCACACACACTCGCCATAAAGCACGGCAGCGGCCGGGTTGCATGGCAGGGGAGTGGACCATTTATCTTGGGGAAGAGGAGCTGTGTGCTCCACGGCCCATCTGTCTCAGCGTGGGGGTAGGGGGTTGTGGGGTCGGCCTCGGTTTAATTGAAGATTATCTGCTTAATTACTCAAGCACAGCCAGCGTTAAACAGCCATGGATTAAGAAAGCGTCAGTGAGGCAGACCTTGGGGTCCGGTCCTGCGCTCAATTAGCAAGAGGGCCCAGATACGGCTCTCCCCTCCTCACCCATCACTGCACTGGAACTGACACTGCATGCTAAGAGACAGGCCATGAAGATAACAAACACACAGCTGAACAACTGTAAAAGCACACAGAGAGTCAAAGTGCAGACGCTCGCATCTGGACTATCCGCTGTTCCACTAGCGTCTGTAACTTTATGCACTCAAGCAGCCCACTTTTCCCAGGAATAACGCCCACATTGGATTATTCTACTGCGATTTACATTCAGCGCCAGCGTTTACAGTCAGTGTAGGATGTAGCACGGCCATTAGTGGGTGTTCAGAACAAAAACAGCCAAAGCGTTGTGTTCACGTTAATCGGCTGGACAGCTGATAGTCTTACTTGTGCCTCCTCAGCATAATATTTTGAGCGTTAAAGGATATTTTTGATCCCTCACATGATCTTGGTGTTTGCCCCCTATGGTGGAAGAATGCCGTTTCAGGTCCTGGTGAGAAGATTCAATAAGATCCTGCAGGAGTTTGAGCAATATAGCTGTTAATTTAAAGGCTTATGAGATGCAAAACACGACAATTGATTTTTAATATCATGAGACACAATTATACAACAACGATGACATTTTTTGTGTTACCAGGCCAAAATATGGCACTCAGACCACATTGGCCAACAGCTGACTTGCTGAAGGATGTTGCATTTGTCGCTTCAAATGTCGATCCAGGTTTAACTTTTTTAAGTAATCTTTCCTATTTGTTTGTTTCCTCCCCTTTGCTCTACATTGGTACCATTTTATTTGTCTGTCAACAGTCTGGCCACGAGGGGGCTGCTTTTATTCACTCAGGGACTGCGGCCGTACAGCAAGGTGGAAAGTAAAGTGTTGACAGCAGACTTTGATATGTGAGATGTGATTTCACACTCTGTCACAGAGATAAAATAAATGTTTGCTTTTTTTTTTTACAAAATAATCCAACATAATTTTTTTTAGTTGCCTTACCCAACCCTATATTTACCACCGCTTATCTTCTCTAACCACGACCTCTCCTTAAGTTTAACATACCATAGTTGCTGTTGGACGCACGGATACTGTAGAAAAAATGAATTCCAAAAACGTTTGTGGCGGCACTGGCAGTAAAAATGGTTTCAAACCAGCCCTAGCACACACAAAAATATAAATGAAAAAACATGGGAACAGGGAATCCCAAAATTAGAAAATTCTTCTTTGGGGGGATAACGAAACTAAATTATGTTTTTACAGCCTCTCCCAATCCAAATTTTCCAAGTGGGAAAACTAAGGTTGTAAAGAAGGGCTTCAAGGGGTTCAGCTAAAACAGCCAAAGAATACCAGTAAAAAAAACAACCTGCAGGCGTGAGGCTTTTTGAAAGGCAAACAACACACTTGCACAAATAAGCCCCGATGCAGGTAGCCTGGCTGAAGGGTGACGATTTCTCTCAACTTGAAAGATCATCTAAAGCACACAATCAGAATTTGAACCCATCCTCATTTTACAGTGAAATGACAAATTATTTATCAGCATCCAAACACTACAGCAGCCATGAAACTTCTCCATCGCAGCAGTGGATGAATCTCACAATATCATAACTATTTCCACCCATCGTATCCATCCGTGTTACCTTCTAATATCTTTAGTTTATAGCGGTAATATTTGCTGGCTTAAAAACATCTGTGCCTCTCTCTGTCCACACCGATTTCTCACCACTCGATCATATCGGGCATGGGGGAACTGATGTTTGTCAATTGTTGTAAAAATCATGAATCAAGAACAAAAATGCAGGTATTGACAGAAAACATGAAGAAGGCTATGTGATAGCATAATGGCCATTCATGTCGCTGTCTACACAATGTTTTTATATATTCTTTAATCTTGATCTGTGTCCCCGCTAGCTTTCACAAAGTGGTCGCCAGTCTTCATCTACGCAAAATGAAAAGCAGACAATTTAAAATCACACTCTAAAACAAGAAAAGGTAAAACAAGCCAAACGTAAAGATCAGATAATAAGTGAAAGAACAGAATTATCCAAATAAAATAAATACATCTATGTGAGATTTATCAATTTTTGACTTTTTGACAGAAAGTCTACTTCTGATCGGTCCGATGTTGGTGTGGAGCATATTCCAGGCAAAAGAAGCTGTACAGAGAATTGTTTTCATCACACAATTTAATCATGGAAACGGCACCAGCAGAAGACGATTAACGTACATTATACCTTAGTCAAGTGTGATTCATTGTTCCAAATGATATTTTGCATGAATAACATGAGATTTTAATTTAACCTCCACAGTTAGAGATACGTGTTAACACACATTAGCACAGAAAAAAAAATGAGGATTTCATTCACTGTTTTGTGAACAATGTGAACGTTCCTCCTTCTCCTCTCCTCCTCTTCCCCTCCCGACCACACAGCAGCACGATATTGATGAAGGTAGATGTCAAGACCTGACCGCCCCCCTCTGTGCCGGCCAGATATCCCTCTTGGTAGATGGGTTATTTATATCAAGCACCTTGATGTTTGAAGGTTTAGCTTGACCTAAAAAAAAAAAAAAAAATCCATTCCCTCATCCGTAGCCTCTGCCACTCAGGTTTATCTGGCTGCAGTTTTCTGTTGTTGTGTGTGCAAGTACGCGCTTTTTACGTGCACGTCGACGGATTCTTTTGTCTGTCTGACTCCCCCCTGCAGTGAGTTGAAGTAGGGGTCACGTGACATCAGGTTCTGCCCTTAACCACCACCACCTCCACCTCCTCCTCCTCCTCCTCCTCCTCCTCCTCCCTTGTGGCCCAACTCTTCATCTCATCATCTTCACCTCTCCGTCATTCTTCTCCGCCCTTCTTAACCACCTCATCCTTCTTCTTCCTCTGATTCCAACAATGTTTCACTCGCATGCATTGATGGGACCGTGGCAAGGATATTATAGTTTGTTAAGTAAATAAAAAGATAAATTTTAGTTAATTGAAATACAAATATAAATTAGACATTTAAAAAAAAATGACTGAAACCAAAAAAATCGTGCCAACAGTAACTACCATAAAATGAAAAAAAGCGGTAAATCTCTATTATTTGTCAACACAACAAGTATAAGAAGGATATTGATTACAATAACACCTATTCTGAACTCCTGAATATAGCAACCAAGTTTTATCTAAAACTAAACTAAAACTGAATATTTTAGAAAATAAAAAGTAAACATAAGTGAGTAAACCCGCTCTAAAACCTGACTGAAACCAGAACTAATCCATTATGACAATTGAAAATGAATTTAAAGAAAGTAATGGCTCAAAGAGTTTCCCATAGGTTGTGTGGATCCATGACCGGCCAACGAAGAAAAACAAAGCTTTTGTCTGAGAGCGAGAGTGACTGCTGGTGAACGAGTTCGCAGCCACCTGACATGAAGGTCCTCGCAGGACGTCTTGTTTTGATCAAAGTTGTCAAGCCTTTTTAAATGTCAGTTTATTTACATGTCTTAATTATATGCTTTACAGCATTCATTAGGGAAGCAGCGCCAACGATAAACAAGTGTACAAACACGTTGGCTTCATCTGTCCAGACTGTATCCGCAGTGACCAGCGCGGAGCATAAAGGCACAGAACTGAAGGAGTGACATTTAGAGGTGGAGATGAGTCATCCCCCTCCTCAACTTAATTAACAGCCTCGCCGACACATCAACATCAGTCTCTTTCCTTCGGTCCAAAATGTGCTCCCTGTCAGCTCAGCCTCCCCCCCCACAGCGTGTAACAGACCAACCCATCAACTCGAGGATACCGTGTGAGTGTCACACCAACTGAGATGGTGCTGTCAAATTCTGTTATTGCAAATATCGTGTAAAAATTAAGCAATATAGTGTAAGAATCAAGAAATATAGTGCATGAATAAGGGAAAACAACTGATGGACATATTTTCACATATTCAATGGGTCAAACAGGACTTTCACCCATCTTCTCCTAAATCTATCCAAGTGGTCTTGGTGTCTAAATACAGTGATCACCACCTGAGATGTTTCTCAGCAATCTTTATTTTTTTTTAGAAGTCTAACCAGACAATATATGTTTATTTCTTGCTAACGAGAAAGTTGAACGAGAACATCCAGTTTCCAGGAGTTGTCCAGAATGACACTTAAACAGCGCAATGCATGAAAAGCAGACGAACAGTTACTAGTCGCCTTAGTTAAATGGGGGGGTTAACATTAGCTTCTTCTCTCTGTTTTCTCTTTGAGACAGACGGTGGGAACAGTTGTGTTACTTGCATGTTGTGTGTTATTAACTGGCCTGTTGACGTTATTGATTTAAAAATGTTGTCGATTTCCCCTACTTGTCAGTCACAGCAGCAGCTGTTTAGTGATGCTGTGTTGGTGAATTTCACAGACCAACGTATGTCATATCCTCTGAAGCAATATCCGAGGAAGTAAGATTAGAGGATGTGCTCAAGAGCACTTTTCGAGAAAAATTAAAACATCACCTTGTCTTTGTTTATGTCGGATGCAGGACAAATTGCAGGTGCTCAAAAATGTGAAAACACTTTTGTGCAAACATGCGGGGACATTTTCACATCACCGTATTTACTGATCTGTAAAAATACATCAGAGTTCCTCAAAAATCCTTTTAATCCAATTTATCTGCAATTTGTTTTCTTTAGTTGTACTGCACAGTGTTTATACCTACCTTTAGCTTCCTTGTGCCAAAACAAAAGTGGAGTTGTTAATCCTCAAATGATGAAAGGCGGATGTAGTTGTACATTTCCTGCGATCTCTGTTAGACTTTAAAAAGCGCGTTCACAATCACAGATGCTTTTTCCCACCCTCACTCAGTTTGCTTCCTCCGCGAGGTAATCTTATGGAGTATATCTGCCGTCTCCTTTTGTTTCATTCTGTGAATGAATCATGTCTCTACTGAAAATCCTCTAAATTGCTAAAACAAGAAAAACAAACAGTTGTAAAGACGACAACAGCATCTTTGCTTGTATTTCCTACAGGCAATGGATAGAGCAGGAGCTAGAGCGCGAGGGCCGCCACACTGTTACTAATGTAGATATTGCATGCTGTACCAGTCTGCCAGTGCAAAACATTCAGAGGGTAAATATATGAGAGCAACGGAAGGGGAAAAAAAGGAAAGTTTCAGGGGACTTTGCAGGGGATGAGATTTAATAAATCTCACTAAATCCATATTTACTGCACACAGAGCAAAAAGGGTGTGGCAGTTTAATCCGACCCCTGGGCTAAAGGTGCCACTGCATCAGAAGTGGGTGGGAGGAATTGAATGAACGGACTAACGTGGCTCCTCTCACACTCACACTGTTTTTATTCTAGCCTCTAGAAACAAGTCTAACCCTTCACGGAATGAGACTCACAGAGACACACAGTGAGGATTTTACTGCAGGTGATCATTTTTACTGTACAGTACACGATCTAACACAGAATGTCCAGTATAAACGCCTTCACTGTAAAAAGGTATATCAAACATAGTGCATGAAGTACACTCATAGGAACTATATACAGAAATACCAAATAAAGCAACTGAATTAAATGCATGGCAAGCAAACAAGTACACTTACAGGTATGGACAAAAGACAGTACGTACGAGTTATTTCCTCTATCAGAAACTCCACAGACTCACAGTTTCACAGCATTTAACCACATTCACAAAAAACACGACTCACTGAAATCAAGAAGAAAATCCAGATTTGAAGCTCAAATTAAGCAATAATACGTGTTGTTTCCCCAAACTTCAAGTTTAAAAAGTGATATCTGATCCGACACCCCATTTTTTGGAAGAACAACATTGTTTTTCAGTACTGTTAAATGGCTGTTAAAAATACAGTTTCTGATCAAGTATTCACTTTGTGTAGGCACAAAAACTACCCACAAAAACTTGGGCCTCATGTTTATATGTTCTGGTGTGTTTTTACTCACCAGAAGTTTTGCAATTGGTCGAGTAGATCGCCTCAGCTGGTGGCCACGGCACGGCTGAACAGTCCTTCGGGGCAACTCCTGCCATCAAAAATACGTCCTCTTAAGAGCGTTTGTTTTTGCCGCTGACAGGCTGAGGTTGTTGTTGTTGTAATCTGTGGAAACACTTCCTACAGAGAAAGACCTTTCTGTTAAATAATAACATCCTTTACGTAACCAGAAACACAAGTCTCGCTCTGAAATCTCGCGAGATGTGAGTTGTTGCAGGAAGAAGACAGTGGGAACGTGATTCACGCACATATGATGCTTTACTTTCGGCAGCGTGTACGGCAGCAGCAGGAGAGAATTCTCTCCCCCGTATTTGAGGCACAAATGACAAAGTTTAACGGTAAAAAATGAGATTTCTTTTTGTTCCATGTCCATGTGTTGGTGCATGAAGCGCTCTTAACGGAGTTGGCTGGTCTGCATGTTTATGTAAATGCACTGTACCTCCATTTCAGCCAACTCTTGTTCGTTTGGAGTTATTTCCCATCCATGAGCTGCAGAGGCCTCAAACTCTACAACACACATACCGCACATATACATGGCTCCCGGTACAGGAAGGGAGGATTATTCCGTTATCCGCTGATGCTGGGGGAAGAGGTTGAGGGATAGAGACAGCGGGAGGAAGAAACAGAGAGAGGAAGAGAGGAATGCAGGGGGGAAGGTAAGGTAGTTTGGTGGAAGTGCAAGAGGGGAGGCAGGCAGGTGAAGATTTGGTTCAGCCTGAGTGCTTCGCTCATGCAGCGGAAATGCTGAGGAGGTCAGTCACCAGCCACCCCGCCTCCCCCTCTCCCCACTCCCTCCATCTCTCGCTGCCATTCAACCTCCTTTCTCCTCTCCTCTCCTCTCCTCTCCTCTCCTCTCCTGCGCCTTATCTGCTCCAGTATTTCCTCCGCTCTCGAGCCACGTGCCATTTTGACAAACAGATTTATTGGTTACGTCATATTTCTTCCCTGTTTTAATCAAATGCCGGGGCGGCGGGGCTGACTCGTGCTCAGATTAATATCGCCATTGATCAGATTGGATGGAGGTGTCCTCGTACCCGCACCGTACACCCACCCCTACTCGCACAAGCCCCCCCACCCACCCCCACCGCTCACTCCCTCACTCTTTCATTGCTGGGAAAAGGCTTTGCACTCTGATAATTCCAGTAATATACCTCTCCCCTGTGTGTGTGTGTGTGTGTCTGATTCGAGCCACACATGCACGCTTCATGTTCATGCTTGTGTGTGTTTGCGCGTACAGCATTTTTTCTGTGACAGTGTTTACGAGCTTGCCCCTCTTTGGCTTTGTTCACGAAACGCTTCCTCTTGTTTTTGATCCTTGCTGCTGCTGCCTTTTTTTCACAGAAAAACGCGCACAAAAAGGTCCCGCAGATGTGCAGCTGCGTCGCCGTCTGAACTTGGGGAGAAATTTGCGGCCGATTCGCAAAGACGTGTTCGTGGAAAGCAAACAAGGAAACGCTGTGGCAGATAGCGAGAGTCAGATGGAGAGAGAAAGAGTATGAAGCTGTGGAGGCTGGGGAGGTGGAGAGCAGGTGCAGCAGCGAGCCGGTGACAATGCTGCATGAGGAAGTCATTTTAACAAACACACCGTGGCGGCCAGGGCCGGTGGCAGCCATCAGCGCTGCTCCTTCCCCCGCCAGCCACCCCCACTCATACACACACACACACACACACACACACACACACACACACACACACACACACACACACCATCACTACCACCACTCTGACAGTGCTTTCACCCACCCCCGCCCCACCGCTGTCGCCTCCCTGGCCTGCCAGTCATGCAGCCGCAGCCCACCACTCTCCCCCACGTCGATCATGTGTGACATGGGGGTCAGCAGCGAGCGGCGGGAAGGCAAAGACCCCCCCGGTGCAAACCCCCCCCACCCCCCGAGGTTTGACCGGGCCGGCGGTCTGCTGCACGCGCAAGGAAATTACCACACATCTTTTGTTGCTAAGTGCACGGGTGAGTGATGAACAGAGACGGCCTTTGGCAGACGCTAACTGCAGGGGTGTTGAAGGAGGTGTGCGCGTGGGGTGGGGGTGGGAGGAGAGAGGAAAAATGTAAAGAGAGTAAAAGGGAGAGAGAGAGTGCTGGGAGGGAAGTGGAGGCTGGTGGTGAAAGGATGGAAGGAGGGGGGATGGGGCGGATGGGGTGATGAGGAGGATGGAGGGAGGAGGAGGTGGAGGAGCGCGGGGAGCCGCAGCCTTCTGATTAAGGGCGAAAGACTGCCGGCTGAGGTGGAGGGGGCCGTGGAGGTGGAGGGAGGAGGGAGGAGGGATGCCGAGAACAGAGTGAGTGAGACGGGGAGAGGAGATAGAGGGAGCGAGAGAAAGGAGACAGAGAGAGGGAGAGGCAGAGGGAGAGGTGGGGGAGGGGCAGGAGGGACAATTTAACGAATCTCAAAGCCTCTGCCATCTCTGAAAAGCAAGAAAGGAGACAGACATGGAGGAGATCGGGCCGGGCTCAGGCTGGTGTTAACAGCCTGTTAGTTCTGCCCTCGCTTTTCTTCCTCTCCTGCCTCTTTGTTTGTGATTTGGTGTTTAGAAAAATGTGAGCCTGGATTACGTCGGGCTTTCAAAAAGAAACTTCGAAAAATCAGAAAAACGGTCGGCTGCTGGGTTTCCGTGAAACCATCGCAGCTATCGGACTTGTTGATTATCCACTTTTTTTTTCTCTCACACTGTAAAAAAAAAGGTGCTCTTACTATTTCATTTCTGTCAGCCCAAAAATCTTATTTTGTGGAAACAATTGTGGAAAAACAACCTCTTTGCAGGACAAACGTGTTCCAATAATTTTTCACCAGTAAAGTTTTCCTTTAAGTTTTCATCTAAAACGACCAGACCAGTTAATCCTAAATGTGTCCATCAAATCTCAAACCCTGAAAAATTAGTAATTTAATACTGCTTGTCTAAAAAAATTTGAACATTTTTTAATTCACATACATAACTTTTCATCGCCAACAATGATAAAAGACAATAACTTGCTTGATCCCACACTATGTACATCCTTTCTTTTGATTAAGAAACCGATAGCGACAAAAACTCCATACCGTGCTTTTAATTCTTAGTGCCGTGGTTTGCCTTTTGACTTTTTGTGTGTATGCTATTTTTGTAACGTTATCCCAAATGTTTTGAATTCAAACTCTGAAAAATCTGCAATTTTATTCGAAGTAACAGCCTGCTTCATCTGACTGCCTGTCGCTGTAACACCTAGGAGAGTGTCAGAGAGTGAAGAATGAAGTCAATGCAACGTGATAAAAAAATGGAGAAACATTTTTTCAGTCAGATTTTTGTAGGCAGACAATGAAGACAGCAACTCCCATGATTCAGTCTAATTTTAATGCCATTATTTGCTCTTTTCTGTTGTTGCTGTTGTACTTGTGGCTCAGAGGTCAATCTAGCGTCTTGTTATCAGAAGGTTGCTAGTTCGATTCCCCTGGTCTACATGTGGCAGTGTCCTTGGGCAAGATACTGAACCCCAACTGAACCTCCTCATGTGCTGGTCGGCACCTTGCATGGCAGCCGCTGCCGCCATCAGTGTATGAATCTGTGTATGAATTAGTCTCATCGGAAAAAAAGCGTCCGCTAAATGCCCTAAACTGTAAATGACGTGAGAATTCGAGGGTCCAATAACAGCAAAAAAAGACATGTTTGATTAAAAATATGTTGTTTTTTGCAGTAGACGGTAGCCCCCCCCGCATCAGAAAACTATTAAAAGTAAAAGAAAAAAAACAAAAAAAAAACACACCGCACACAAGCCCAGAGCTAAATCTGAACGAGGACAGACCAGATCGGGGTGTTCTGAATAATCAAGGCGCAACCTTTTTATAAGTGTAACAAATTCATGCTGAACTTAGAACAAGTGCCATTTAACATTATTGAGGAGAGGATGCAGGAGCCACGATCACCGGCGGAGAGAGAGCGGGAGAGCGGGAGCACCTGTGTCATTGTTATGCCTGTTGCCTGGTAACAACATTCTTCACCGTGCAGCGAGCGGAAGCCATGCATGAAGAAAGCCTTCCTCTTAGGAGAGAGAGAGAGAGAGAGAGAAAACGAATTCCATATTTCACGGAGGGTTTTTTTTTTTGTAGATGGCATGTTCGGGATCCATCAGCTCTGTGTGCATTTCAACACAAACAGGTGTTGACAATGAAATTAACTTGAAGTCAGCCGCTAAATATCAGTTTTGCGGGAGGAATTTCAAGATAACTCGCTTAACCTGTTTGTAAGAAAAACCACACTGATTGTGCTCCGTCGTCGGTGCGTTTACCTATACTGTGGTGAGGAGTAGATGCGCTCGTTACCTAGGATTGAACTGCGACCGCGCTCACAGATAAAACTTTCAGACGTGGACAGTGATGTTTGCAGTAGGTGATTAGATTAAAGGGAAAACGCCTCTTGTTACTTCACTGGTCAAAGAATCTCAACTCAAAGAATTTTGTGAAAAGACTGGGGACTTTGAAGCTGGCTGCCGTTTATCTTGTGGTTTAAAGGAGCAATTTGCAAGATATGGCCAGAATTTTAAACTAACGAACTCCAGGCAAGTGACTGGCTGACAGAGCCATGTTCTAATTAGCTAACATTAGCAAGCTACAGCCAAGGACAGCTAGCCAAGAGAAACAGATGTCGGTGACTTTGGTGATATGCTGCCCCCTCTACTTTATCGAGCTATACCTTCGAATTCTGGACATTTTTTTTTTACAAACTACACCTTTAAATCTGTCTGACAGCTTTTCATTCCAGGACATTTTTCAACCTTTACTAATCATGCTTATTAGCTTAATCGCTGAGAGACTACCATTGTCATCTCTTTGCATTTAGCGGGCCATGGAGCAAGAGCCAAAAGCCAATTAACTTAGTTCACACAGAGGGGAAACGACTGACTGTGGCTCTGACCAAACTTTCAGTTTGCCTACCAGCACTTCTGAAGTTCACTCATCAACAGGTTGAGTTTCAATTGTAAAATCTGCACAAGAACAGAGAAGTGAAAATGACAGTACGTGGTTCATTTTAGCTATTTCTTAGAGAACAGCAGCAGGTTGAGGGGGTTGATGAAATTACAGACATGGTGCCCAGAGGATGAATTCCGATGACTTTGGCGATCCCCTGATGTTTCCTCTATCACCAACATGAGGTCGACAATTGCGCTCAAATGTCTTGACAACTATGGGAAGTATTGCCCGTAAATTCGGTACCTTTATGTTCCTCTATCCCACAAGCAAGTCAAAATTCCATTGCTCAAGCCTTCAGTTTATGACTAAATACTAAAAACTACTGACTGTGCTTCAGCTGTACTTGTTGTTTAGAGATACTAATGAAATATAAGCATGCTAATGCACTAAACTAATGTGGTGAACATTACATGCTAAACATCAGGTACCTTTGTCTCAGTGAGCGCATTAGCTGAGGTTAGCATATAGCTAAAAGCGCAGCTGTGCCTCGGTACAGCGCTATAGATAAACTTGCATGGCTGAGGATTCTTGTTACACTTCTGTTTGTGTTTCAAAAATGGCTAGTTTCACATGCGGTTTCCTTCATTTTTGTCCTACTTTTTCATTTCTTGGCGTTATCTCTGAGATAGCAGCATTAATCCCACTGCTTTTTAAGGGTCTATGGTGACAGGTACATGTAAATGTATGCGTGATGAGGTCATATTTTGGAAAACATGGGTGTGATAATAGTGGCGATGTTACAATTGCACCACATCTCCCCTACAATCTGTTAATTCTTGAGCTTTAGAGGTATTTGTTGCCGTATTTTTGAACATTTTTGAGGCCAGTTGTTTCCTCCTGCTACCAGTCTTATCTATGTTATTTATCTCCTTGCTTTAGCTCCATAACACGATCACAGTGGTAGTATCTTCTCGTGTAACTGAGAAGGAAAGTGAATAATTGTATATTTCCCAAAGTGCCTAAAATTTATTTAAGAAAGAGCACATCTCTGCATGTTTATGGGCTCTTGGCCGCACCACCTTCTTTCAATGAAGCCTCCTATTAAAGAGAGGATAATGGAAGTTGTGTATCCTAACCATAAATTGACTGTGTTGCAGTGTAATGGACATTGGATTTGGTAATTTAAACATTTGAATTACATAAAGGCAGGTCAAGGACTTCTCGCAGCCTCATATTCTACCAGTGAGATACTGCCTTTACAATACACTTTTAATTCATTTTTTGTTTAGGATGGCTGCACACGAAGATTGAATTGGCATACTGCCCCAGGGCAATCACTTTGCTTAAAGTATAATAAAAAATACTTCATAAAATCTCAAATGATTTGACTGCTCTACTTTATTATGTATCTATGAAAATGGCAAACTAATGAAGATCTCTGAAATAACTTTTACAGTTTGTGGGAAGATAACTTCTTAATGATATCTTTCTTACCGGCGTTGCTGTCACCACAAAAATATATGTGTCACGGGCAGAATTGGAAACTTCGTCCAAACATTTGTATGTCTGCATCTCCTTAAATAACCGATTGAACTGTCTTCTCCTCTCTGCCTTTTCCCAATGCCAACACGCGTATAATTGCTGTCCACAATGGTGGCCCACAGCACAATGCGAAGCCGCCAAGCTCGCTCACGAAGGGCTACACCGGGCAGAGGGAGCTGTGAGGTCTCACATATTACCTGGACAGCCCGTCCACTGAAACACCTGTTGACAGGATGAGGAAGGAGCCTGTTGCTTTGAATGATGCGGGAGGGAATGCTGCCCGCGCAATTTGGCTCTGCAAATCATCTTTAGAAGACAGAGCAGTGCAAATTGAGGCCTGCGTGCACTCTGCATCTGTTAAACCCAGCACGTTTGCACATTTGCCCCGGTGGTGCCTCTATTCTTATGGTCCAATAAAAACTGGAGCACAATAAATGTCCAGCTGCGTGTTGATTGCAGAGTAGTGGAGAGTCATGAAATTGCTTTAAATACCCTCCCCCTTGTTCATGTTGGACCAATCAGCTGCATTGAACAACCCACATCATCTCCTTCAACTAGGGTGATTCTGTACTTGCCTTTATTCGATGTGTTTGTTACTGAAAACTATTTCAATCTTCATTTTGCATTTGTGTCTAATCTCTACCAATACCTACAGCATATCCCAGTCAGACACGGTGACATACGCGAACATGAGCGCCATTACCTATCGAGTGATCAAAGCACAGGAACTCAAGTTTTAACGCAATTCATTACACATCCAGCGGTGGGAGATATTCAATAGCCCACTGAAGGCTCTCAGTCGAGGGCACAAGGCATCATGAGATTGCCAGTGGATGGCTGACAATCATGCAAACAACAACAATGACTCTGTGGATGAATGATAACGGAAAACATTCAGTGTTGGATTTATCGATGGATTTATTCTACAAAGTCTCCAAAAAAACGGACAAAACATCGTAAACGACAAGGATGGATGATGTTTTTTCTTTTGTTGTCACAATGCACTTCAAGAAAAAAGCAGAAATGTCGAGAATAAAGCTGAAATACAATTTTGTGAATAAAGGCGAGAGGTCCAGAATAAAGTCAACGACTGCCAGCTATTCGAGCTGCCACGAAGCGTGCGATCTCTGCCATTACCACATCCTTGGTGTTAAAGGTGAAGTAACCGATATGTATATCACATCAATATTGTTAATTTATTACCAACCGGACATAGTGCAAGTCATCAAGCAGCCACTGAGGCATGCGAGGCGAGCTGAAACTGTGAGATTGGACTTTATTCTCGTCATTTCAAGTGCACAATGAAAAAAAAACGTCCTCTTCTCATGTTTTTTCTCACCCCAGGCCTCAATACTCTTCCACAGTAACCCCGTAAATGTTGTATCCCGCTAGTTATGCGTTATTATTGCTTTTTCCCAGTAAAAGTGATACATCGCCGTAACGTGTTGCTCCACCTGAAATGCCTCAAGGTACTCTGTCGGTACAATATATCTCATGTCTCCAAAAGTGAAGTTTGTAAAATGCACCCTTCTCATTAAGGGTTAATACTTTTTTTCATTTGGTCTCTGGTCAGGTATAAATTGTCAAAGGCAGTCACATTCATGAGTTCAGAGATTAAATGTTCATGCTAAACTAATGCAATCAGAGTGGCAGCGGCGCAGTCAACAATCAGAGGTACACCCAGTGAGTTTTCAAGGATAACTTAAAGTCAAACGTGTAAAGAGAAGATTTTTATCACACAGCATATGCTTTTTTCAACCAGCGCCACTTGACTCAATCACAGTTCCTCACATATTTTTACACTCGTCTCACTATATAAAGCAGTAATGGCTGGAGGTCAGGGATTTGTTAATTCTTAAGTATACAATCCTGATTTATTTGAAAAGAAAAAACTTTTAATGCTCGGATCATACCGCATTCACAATATCATTTTTTTTACTCCACATTTCAATATCAGACTTGAAAATAAAAGTAAAAGAAATCCACCCTTTCTCTCGTGAGTTTCCCACAGTTCTTTGTCAACTAAACAGAATTTTCTAATGTCCCTGTTCATCGGTGCTCAAAGCCGCTGCTGTTTTCAGTGTGGAGGGTAAAACGTGTCCGTCTTTGCCGCGCCGGTCCTCGGGGGGGTGGGGGGGGGCCTCGCCGTGTAAGCCTTGCCCGTGAACTATGAAAGCTGGCCCTTGCTGCAGCTTCCTTTGCTCGCATGAAACACCCCCATCTTTGATGGCTGTTTGTACCAGAAATCCCTCCCCACCCCCACCCCCAGCAGCAGCAGCCCCTATCTGAAGTAATGCTCTGCAGCGTAGAAATCTCACCGCTCAGTCAGTCAGTGACGGAAAGCCCATTTTGATTTCCAGGGATAAAGAGAGGGAGGCCATTTACAGCCAGCACACAAGCTCGCCTCAGCGTCAAACTAGTGATGATTTAAAATTTAAAAAGTTTATGTTCCTAATTTATGATTCAGCCAATCATTTTTTTTGCATCTCCCACTCGTCCACCTCAATGAAATAAAGAAGATCGGTCTCCTATTTACTCATTTTTTTCTGTTATCACACTATATTTCCATCACATGTCAATGTTCGTTCAGCATTTTGGCGATGATTGTACAGCTCAAAGTGTCGTGTTTAATGATTCATGTTGCGGTTGTGGTCTGCGTCTTAACCACTAGGCTACAAGACACCCCGTCAATTTGACAGAACATAGAGAAATGATACTGTACATCTCACCACCACGCGCTACCACTCTTGAAATGACACCCATACACACATAGGTGACATTTACAATCACAGGTCTCCAGGTGAGATATTTGTCTCTAGTTGCCCTCGAAGATGATGCCATCAGGTGGACAGTAACGTGTTTATAGTTGTTACGTTCCGAAACTGCCAACATTAACGACAAGAATATTCCATGTGACGACCTGAATAGAGGGCGGTGCGATGAACAAAAAGCCCTCCACTTCCTGTCACCCCATCTGCTGAAAAGAACTGAATGAACGCTCCATGGTGGAGGTGGAAGGTGACACAATATTCATTGTGGCCGACACAGAGTGAGAGTACAGGGTTCACGTTACCCTCTCTCAGGTCAGATTTCACATGCTCTCCACCAGCTGGCTCGACACTCAGCCATCTAATGGACGCCGAGACAAAACCACGGTGTTCAAGAATTCAAGAATTTGGGTTTTTTTCTTTGCATTTCAAGAGAAAAAAAACAACTGTGTCGTTACGTAACGATGCGTTCATCAGTATTCCTCTCCACCGTCGATAGTCGCCTGGTAGAAGTATCTGTTGACTGTTTCTATTGGTTGGGAAATGGTGACTTAATCAAGCAATAACGCTGGAAACAAAATGATTTTCAGCTAATCTCCCGGCCAATCATCAGCAAAGGTAACGGCTTGGAAGCTGGCAAATGAGCCACTGCCTTGAACGCACGCAAGCTAATGACATGATTATTTGCTCATCAGGGGTGATGTGAGCGAGTCTGTGTATGCGTGAAAGTCTATATGTGTGCTTGTCAGGGGGGGTTGGTAGCAGCAGCGGTGGAGGTGGCGAGGGGTGGGGTGGGGTGCTGGCCACATCTCAGCGTGGTAATAAAAGCCGGAGCTGTTGTCACAAAACTCAGCCCCTACACCCGGCTTTTAAGTGCTGCCTCTATTCTCAGAGAGCAGCAGACACATTACAGAGAGAGGAGAGAGAAAAAGAGGAAGAAAGGCTCAGGGAGAGAGAGAGAGAGAGGGAGAGGGAGAGAGGGGGACCGAGAAGCGAGGGGAGGAGGGGGGGTTTGAGGCCTGTGGCTGAAGGATTGATTTTAAATGTTCTGCAAAGGCGGTGTTTACTATCCTCTCTGGCTAGCCCCCTGACAGCGCCAGCATCAAAACAAGATTTGTCCCCCATCCCCCCACCCCGACAGAAAGAGGAAGGAAGGAAACTGGAAAGGCGACGGTTGCTTAAAATGATGGTTCTTCTCCCTGGTCGAACGCTTAGTCCGCCCCCCGAAAAAAGTCTCACAATTGTGAAGGACAGTCTTTGTCACTTCTGCCTCCCTTTTGTTTCTAAGTGCGCGCATCCTGCTCTCTTTACCTAAACCAAATGAGTCATCTCGACAAAATGTGCGTGGCGCACTTTGCAAGACGTGTTCCAACGCTGTCTAACCATGAAGGACAAAATGGTCTTGATTTGTTCTAATGGGTGACCATAACTCATTAGCAGTCATTATTTATGGCTGTGACGTTAATGGGTTTAAGCCTGGTTCTCAGTCAAAGGGCTCGTAAAAGCCTCTGACTCAGCTCGCATTCAGATTTACTGTTTATCTAAGGTAGTCCTCAACTGTTTTGACAATTGATGAATTGAGACAAAGAAGAACAATGGTCAAAAATCGCCAATCCAGCTTCTAAAATGTGAAAATGTTGTGGTTTCTTTGCTCCTCTGTGGCAATAACCTGAATGTCTTTGAGTTTTGGATAGAACAGCACATTTAAGGGACGCCATCCAGGGCATTTTTATTTTAATCAATTAATCAGGGAGATTGTTGACAGATTAATCAGCAATTAAATGAATCGTTAGTTGCAGCCCTAGCGGGTCACGGAGTTTGGTAATTGTTTGCAGTATTGTTGAATACATAAATTAAAAGGCTATGGCTGGCGTTTTATATCATTTTCTTACTGTCAGCTAATCCCACGAATAGACCGAAACCAAGTGTTTTAGATTTGGTCTCTCAGTGTGGCTCTCAGCTCCCAGCACACCGGGTTAAGGCATAAGTCTACCTATTTTTAACACGTTCTCCTGCTGTGTGGTGATTTCTCTCTGATAAAAACCTAATAGGTCTTTCTCAGTTTCTGTGTGGGATGTGTGTCGTGGTACCTGGCAACCCTGATCCAGTGGAGGCAGAGGTGAAATTCGCCCCCTGTCTTGCTTGCTTGTCCTCGTGCCTCCACTCCGCAGGCTGTAGTCATGCATCATTTTATCCTTCCTCTCCTTCTTTTTGAACGTCTACCTGGCAACGACGGCTCCTCAACACGACTCACCCTCTCACAATGTTTGCACTTAAAGATGTTTCCTGTGAGGTCATTTTTATTTTTTCGCTGTGAGCTCAGAATGTGAAGTCATTTTGTGTGTCACATCCCCGTATTAGTTCTTTTAATCTGTGGCGTACGTTTATACGCGGGGGCCATCTGTCAGTGCTGGCTGTGGCAGATGTTGGCAGGTACGCGTAAATATGTGAAAAAGAGTCACAAATATCCATCGTGTCATTCCTTTACAGCGAGAAATAGTTTGCTGAAACAGCAGAGCAAACGTTAGCGAGCAGTACTCCGACAGGAGAAATAAGATGATTTGTTTGGGACTAATTATAGCCGCGGAATAATACACATTCAGTGCTCTGGTGAGTTTTTGTGGCAGCAGGGTGTGTGTGAGATCGGCTCTGAAGAAAACCACAGTGCCCTCGTTCACGGTAATATAGGAACGTGTCAAACTGTGTCAGGCCGTTGCTCACTGATGTGTTTTTAAATAGTTTTTTTGGACAACAGCGAAGGTCCACAGCACAAAGAAATGAGCTACATGGGGCTTTGGATGCACAGGCAAGACTTAATTGTTTTGTTTTTCTTTTTTCCATAGGATTTGTTTAAATTTCAAAAAGAATATGGGATTATCAGGCTTATCCTTAAAACACAATTTAAATGTAACAATTAACCTGAAAACAAAATGTTGGCACCTTCGTTTGAAGGGTTTGTATGAAACAACTGGCTGTTAATCTCTTCAGAGTGTGAAAAGTTCACCGATATTGTTCAGATTACTACAGTTTGAAGGGCTCCATTTCAGATAAAAAACCTGTGTGGCCCTTTATATCAAATGTTCTGAGCAATGGCAGGGAATCAGGCTAAATACTTAACTCGATTTGAAGGAGAAAATTCCCTTTCGAGCCACGCGGCCACACTCATAATTATCCGATTGTTGCCGACCATTAGGAATTTGATTTATTGTTCTTTGGCAGTCAGGATGGAGGTTTCTCACCCCCGCCTTGGACGTGTGTGAAATGCACAAGTCTGGAGGGCTGAGGAGAATATGGGGAAGCGAGAGCCATATGTCTGCGCTGTCAGAGAGCCACTTGTTAGAGGAAGTTTAGCCTCCCTGTGCCTCCAGCCACAGCCTTAATTATTAACAACACGTCTCCCCCTCTGAAGAGCCGCGTGCGGGCGGCTCGCTGAAAAAAAAGGTGCTTTGGAGTGTGGGCCTGGTGCTGAGTATCCTCTGGATACTGTCAGTAAAGTCTCTTGGGGAAAGTTGTTGGTTTGTGGATATTTATCCTCGCCTTTTCCTCTCGTGTGAGACTTTGCGATTGAAGCTTGCAAACACGTAAGCAAACCAGAGTGACTCAGTTTCTCTCCCATTCAAATCAAGGCAATCATCATCACGTCAGTTTGTCCCGATGAAAGATCTGGAAACGATCACTTCCGGAGGTTTTTATCCGTGTTTTTTAAGACATCAGAGGAACTGCGTTGATTGGCTCTTCCTTCATAAGTGACACAATGTCCTGATTTTCTGATTTGCTGGAGGTGTCTTAGTGACTCAACAGTGCACTATATGTAATTTGATAAACTGTAAATGTTGCATAAATAATTTAATTGCTGCTGTTAGTAGAGATTAAATTCATCTCTTGTGAGGCCAAAACAAGTATCTAACTTTGATCTTAAAGAGACCTTTCTAGAAGCTACACTCTCATCTGCTCTGTTAAAAATAAAAAAAAAATAAAAAATCACGAAGGCTGAATGACTTAATTAATAAAGTTTGTTCCTTCAGCAAAACAAAAACTTCAGCCAAATCTCTCCCCTCTGGCCTAACCTAGAGTCACTGGATATATAAAGCGAGAGAGGAGCAGGGACTATCACAGCAGTGTAGTGCTGCCACGCCAGAAAAAGAAAAACAAATCAGGAACTTTTCTTTTAATAACACTATGAAGTGATAACTTATAGCTATAAAGCATTTTACGCTATTCAATGATATAACCTGAAAATATCCTTTCATAACTTGTGTTTTAAGTGGAAACATTTCATGGAATGAAGTTATAAATTGTGTATTGCTCAACGCATTCTCCCACCTAAACAACCAAATAGTCAGTGTCTCCTAAACCAACATGTCTGCTTCATACGTACCAGACCTTTGTCATACGGTCGCAGGTTGGTTCGGTTTAGGCACTAAAACTACCTGGTTAGGTTTAGGTAAACATTGTAGTTTGGGTTTAAAACACTACCGTACCTAACTTAGTTAGAAATGTATCCATGTGTGGTCCTTTACTTCAGTGTTTGATATACAGTACATATGTCGCACATAAAAGATCTAGAAAAATAAAAAAGGTGGATATCTGCACCAACAGAAGCTCTGTTCTCCCATAGAAAACACTACTCCTGAAACGCCTCGTCAGTAATCCCATCTTTAATTATTTTACCTTGTGACATCACACTATGTCACCATGATACACCTTTGCATCATTTATGCCCAGCGACTAGTTTGGCATATAAGAATTGATTGTTGTTGTTAATGTTGCTGGGTCAGGCGTGTGTGATCTGACCAATCAGAGGAAACTGGGTAATAACTTTTCATGTTATAATGTTGTGTTGTGTTACTGATCCATTTGTCTTTCTGGCATACCAGCAAAATACCTCTGTAGAATACAACATACATTACAATATAGTACAAATAATTGTCATGTTAACACAACAGAAAAGAGTTTAGATTAGAAAATATCTCATATTGTGGACCTTCAGTCAACTTTTTAAATCATATCCTCAGATGTACTAATAACCACTGGTCGGTATGGCATCATGAAAGGTGGGGGAGCTCCAAACAACAACTAATCAATATGTGTCTGTTTCCATTTCAGCTGCATTGTAATTATCCAACAATCAGTCAACTGTAATTATCAATTACAAGATTGAGATGGCTTGATAATTAGCGAATCAGATCAGGTTTACCCTCGGCTATAAACCAGAATTAGGTCAAGACTTGTTAGGTTCTCGTCGACAGTAACAAGAGGCCCACAAATGATTATGTTTGGATCACCCACAGGATATCCTACAGGAAGAGCAGCGATGTAAACGGACACAGTGAGAACTGAATCTGCTGCTGCTTACATTTCATTTAGAAAGTAAAGCATTGCGTAGTATATTCTGTGTTTATTTGTGTATTCTTATAAGGTGAATTGCAGCTGAATCTGTTGCATCCGAGATACAGTTCCCTTCTGATTTTTCTCCCTTCTGTCTTCAGACAGAGTCAGTTGCACACTGAGACAATGTTACTCCTTGACCTTTTCATAACTTTCATGTTATCTGTCTGTGTGCCCAAAACTGCCGAGGGATGTCATGGTTAAAAAAACACAAAGCAAGATCAGCACTCACCATCCCCCCACACGCCACACAACCATTCAGGAAACACATTTTGGATGAAAAATCACAAACTCTGTCTTCCAGTTGTATTTGAATTGCAGCAGAATACAAATGATCGTACAGTTTTTTCCCCTCGTGTTCAAGCTGGTTACCAAAGGCATTAACTTTCAAGCATCGATTGTGTTCAATGTAAGGCGGAGAATCTTTTGTTCAACAGCTTTTTAATTCACTTCAGAACAGCAATAGTTGTTTTTTTTATTTTCCATTTAAATGTAATTCTATGAGTCATTAGTTGAACAATAACTATTGTGTAAAACCGAAGAACCATTAAATGAACATCATCATTAAATATGTGAGGAACTGTTGTTCAGTCAATATTCTTAAAGGTGTTCATGTTTTGTCACAGTAGTGTTGACCTTACATTCCAATGTGGATTCTAATGTAATATTGTAATACTGGTATTGGCAGCGGTACTTGTGACAGTCGATCATTTTAAAATGCAGTTATGGAAACATCTTGCTTCGTTGAGTAGCTTAAATATATTGAGCTTCGCAGAGTGATGCTGCACCCCATTTTCAGTATCGTTGTTCATCTTTGGAATTAGCTTGTTTCTAAACAAAATAACAAAATAATTACTATCCCTAACCCTAACCCAAAGCACCATTGCCATGCATAATGACATAACATTGACTCGAGAGAGATGTTTGTTTTTTTTCAGGTGTGCGTCCGGTTATATTCTGGTTGCCTGATGCCGATACATGAGACGAACATCGGGACGTAGCCGGCATTCACACGCCCAGTCCTGAAATCCCTCCTAATATGAACCAGAGACATCCTTCAGTGAATGAGGAAAAACATACAAGCATTAATTATTGATGTAATACTTAAATCTGCATTTTGAGATGCCTAATTAATCCCATTCACCCTATTTATTGAAACTGCCATGGATGAAAAAAGAGGGGCTAAGGGGATAAATGTATTAAACAATTTGGCCAAATCTAATTTTGTCTCTTGTCTCGCGTTCTTGTGAGTAAATATAACCTCCCCTGTGCCTTGTTCTTGTGTACCGTGCCATCCTTTACCAATGTGTGTACTGGTGGTGTGTGTAACAGACAAAAACAGTAAGTGTGTGTGTGTGTGTGTTACTGCGAGGCCATACTGACTGTGACGAAGTCGAGGGACCATGGGATTTTTGTCATCGCTTCCATTTCATCCACAAGAGCCGTAACGTGTGCGCACACACACACACACACACACACACAATGCCTGCACATATGCAAAAATGTGCACACACTCACTCATTCACTCACTCTCTCTCTCTCTCTCTCTCTCTCTCTCTCTCTCTCTCTCTCTCTCACACACACACACACACACACACACACACACACACACACACACACATGCACAGCAGGCCCAGTGCTGTGGAACAGCCATCAGTCAAAGCGTGTTGGCGCTGCAGGTCCGGGGGCATTTACATAGATAGATGATGGAGAGATTATGGGGCACCGGGGTTATTAATCACGCTGCTGAGAAGGGGAAGAGGGACTCCTTGGTGTCACTCTTATCTCCAGGGATGGCTCTTTACCCTGGATATGTCTTTTGTGCCATTTCCCATGTTCTATTTGCTGCCTAGCTAAACCACAGTGGTATTATGCGCGCCTTGGCATTCAGTATTGCTGCAGGGTAAAAGTACGGTGCAGCTAAGTCCGCCTCCACCAGTGCTGCAGTCCAGAATCAACTGCTGAAAGACAGAAAGAACTTTTTTTATTTTACAACACACTTTCATGTTAAATACAAATGTTACCATTCATGCAATTCAGCTCCAGCTGTGTATTTTGCTGAACTGATTATCGGGTAATGGATTGATAGTTGACAGGAAATATATTATAACTTGAGCTGGTGTTAAAAAAAAAAAAATGCTTTGCTAGGATTATCTAGAAGTTTTTTTCCATCTGTGAAAACGTGAAAAGATTTTTTTTTTTTTTTTTTCCCAGGAGAACATATTTATTCATTTATCTATTTATTTATTCATCCATTTATTTTACAAAAGAAGTAATTGTTCTGGGCAAAAAAACACGATTGTAAAAGAAGTAATTGTTTTTCGGGAATTATGTATTTACTTTTTTCTGGTGTTTTATTGACTAAACGATTTGTTGATCGATTTCAAAACTCCCTCTAATTTGAGACCATCACCAGTCTGCTCAGGCTCATTACGTGATGTGTGGCAGTGAGTAAACTAAATGTACTCACCTGTGCTCTTTGAGTGCTCAGTGCCAGAGATTTGGGCAGTTTCCCAGTTTCTTCCAGTTCAAATGTGAATCACACCAGAGCAGCGCTTTCATCCCTCAAAATCCTCTTCTTGTGTCGTTTGTTTCTCCGCGTCCCTGCAGTTTTTTTTCCACTCTGTTCCCCTGGAAAGTGTTGGACCTACTAGCAGTATAAACGGTCTTGCTTCAGTAATGTCTGTTTGTACTGCAGGTTTTAGACGGGGGAAATGTCATCTTTATTCTCAATTTTGAAATGGCTGGTAGACTGCAGCCAGACTTGAAATAGCATATTAATTTCTTCCTTTAGCACCTTTTCAAAACAATATGATTAAATGACAATAAATTTCTACTTTATTTTTCGAATAGCATGTTTAAGGAACTGAGTCAGTATTTATATGAAGTAACAATATAAACGCTACCTTAAAATGTTCACTTAGCAGCTCTAGATAAATGGACTGAATGCTAAATTGACTCGCTTTTTTACAGCACTTATCCAGCCTACTGACCGCTCGGAGTGCTTTACAACACTTGTCACATTTACACATTCATACACTGACGGAGCAATTTGGGGTTCAGCATCCTGTCGAGGATACTTTGAAGTGCAGGGAATAGAACCAGCAACCCCCCGACGACCCTCTTTACTGCCTGAACTTACTGCCCGCCAGACAGGTGCCCCTTAATTGACCCTCAGTTACAAATGGCAGGTAATTAAATCAATAATGGTAAGTCATTGAGACTTCACTTGTAGAATGTTGATGGAAGAAACTTAGTTTTCCCACCAGCTTGAAACTGGTCAGAGGACGTTTCTGACAAACTAACTCTTGTCAGGGTTAGGAAAACATCATGTCTTGGCTTTTTTTTTGTTTGTTTGGATGTACACATTGTTTTGTTTTGTCTGTTCTGCATGCATTTCTTTTTGTCTACTGTGGACTGTTGTAACAAGCTTTGATTTGTATCACATTATCTATATATGTATAACTTTTGCATCTTTGCATGTTTAAGCCATGCCTTTCTGCTTTTCACTCAGAAACATTACAGAAAAATAGGACAATACCGTTTCTACATCATATTTAACATACTGTGTTACTACTTCTATTGTTCCAGGTGACCAAAAATTCACCTCCTTTGTTTATAGCTGTCTCACACGCAACAAATTAAAGCGGCAAACTCTTCCCCCTGACAATCTCAACGCCTCTTTTAAAATGTGAGCCCGGCTGCAGTTTAACATTTTATAGCATGTTGTATGAATTTTGAATAGTGAGTGGTTGGAACAGGACACCGTGGGACTGGTGGATGTGATAATGGAGTAATCCACAGCGACAGGTGAAGTACTCTGCTCCTCTGGGCTGTTTGCTTTGGTAAATGTAGCCGCCATCCTCTGACCCCAATGGGACCTGACACTTGGACCCTCCCTGTCCTTCCTCCCTCACTCCTCCATCTCCTCTACCGCGAGTTGTTTCAGCTCCATCACTGCATCGCTGACGTTGGCGCCACAGTTTTTTCTTGCGCTGCGAGTCTTCGGTCAACAAAGTGCCGTTTTTGTTTCCATGGGAGGAAGTATAATGGCTTCAGTGAATCACTTGGCGAGACTTGGTGGGTGGATGTATGGGTGGGTTAATGCCGCAGCTGATAGATGGATAGACGGATGATGAATAGAAGGGTCGATGCATGGATGAAAGGACAGGTGAATAAATTGAAGGATGAGTGATACAGTGCCTTGAGAGATAAGTGAATGAAAGCCTCTTCGGAGATACAGTACGGAGGTAATTTCCTTTTATCTTGATGACACACTTGTTCATCGGTTTTCTATCGCCTTTTTAAATCGTATCATATACAACGCAGCCGCACTCAGTCAGCCTATTAAAATTAAGAATCTGGAGTTTATTTTACTTAACTAATCTATTTGGTCGGCGGGGTCGTTGTGGCGGTTGCATCGGGCAAAGAAAGGAAATGTTGAATGAGACTGTTAAGAGGAATAATTAGAAATTCTGAAGCACTGGCAGAACAACTTTGGCAGGAGATTGCTATGAATCCCACATACTGTAGTTTGCACCATATTTTGACATTTGACTAATGTAAATATGACATTTTGCCACACTGCCGGTTGCTCTGTTAACTGGGCCTAAATCTAAAACCTTGTGCATTAGAATAATTTTCTCTCCGGTGGCTGCAAGACAACGCAGGATCGAACTCGCAATGGATCATTTTAAATGTTGTTCTGAATGCGTTTGGCGTTGTGGAACTGCGGTGAAAGGCGGGCTACACCCCTTTCTTCCCCTTTCACCGAGGGGATGAATAAATGGATTCATGCCACTTTGAGGCTTATACACTATTCATTTGCTTTGCCTAATATGTTTGAAGGAAGTGTAATTGCTTCCTGGAATCGCCTTTTCCTCCAATCCAGAAAGTGTGACATCCCTAAACGGCACAGAAGTCGTACGAGGAGGTTAGCGCGGGTGGTTTGGCGTCCAAAACACAGAACACTGGAGAGAAGGGGGTTTCTGTCCTGCTTCCCTCTTGCTACTGGGTTCGAGATGGTGTAACAGATTGGACATAGGGAAGATCTAGTTAAGCTTTACTTGAACCGGGTGTGGGGAGCTTTTGTCTCCTCCCTTTAGCAGAGCCTCAACATGCTTTTGACACCATAGGTTCTGCCAGACTCCTGTTTGCTTCTTCCTTATCATTGCACCCCCCTGCTTTGGCAAACAAAATTCTGCTGGTTGACATAATACGCTATCAGTGATGGAAAGCTGCCACAGACTACAGATTGAAAAATTCAATGCAACTCGTTGGCAATGGCTTGAACTTCACCTCTGTGAAAAATACTCTGTTATCAGTTAAGGTTTTGCAGTCAGAATAGTGCTTAAGCAAAAGTACATAAGTGGTAGCAAGTGAATGTATCCAAAATATCAAAAATCAAATTCTTTGGTCTATAAGTCCAGAACATTTATATTTAAAAAGCAAATTTATAATCATTTTGGTGTCCCACCAGCTTTTAATTGGTAGAATGGCGCCTCTGTAAACCCACTCGGTGCACTGGTTCTTGCACCATGTAGTTGGGTGACCAGAAGTGCATTTATGCAACCAAGTAATTAAACCACCAACTATGCTGCACAAAAATCTAGCTCATTTTATAGAGAAAATTTATGGTTTTCTTTCTGATGTCTTTTGGCTGCTCTGCCTCAACTGTTGAGATTTAAGGAGTGTCTCGTTGGATAAAAGCTTTACATGGAGCGGTAAAGTAACTGCTGCTAACAGTTGCTGCCATTAGCTAATAACAGACCTGCCAACACTACTAATTTCAGTAATTTCTCCTGTTTATATGCTCAGTCTCCGTTTCTTGTGGTATGTTTGTCTTGGTGTCAGCCATTTGTGCATTTGAAATCTCACAGCCTAATGTTGGCAGGTCAAGCTCAGTTAGTTGTGCAGGTTACAAAGCAGAGGAGCTTTGGACCGTCTAGAGGAGGAGGAGGTTTTCAGGCCCAAATTTGGGAATGCTGGTGGGATTGGCCACTGAATAGGGGCACAAGAACCGGAGCCAGGAGAGGGCAGCAGAACCAGACTCGGCAGCCTCTACGGACGTGATGATAGAGGCGAGACTGAATAGGACGCTAATGGAGGAAGCTAAGAGGAGAAAAAAGAGAGAGCGACCAGGCAGGATATCTCAGACAGGCTTTTAGTCATTGGCAAGAGCTTCATATAATAAAGACGACGAGTGTGACTTGGTGCTGTTGACCTAGTAAATAATATTAGCAATCTTTCTATAACTTGCATTGGATCATAAGCGATGTTATCATAACAAATGCATGCGTACAGTTGTCCATATTTCCATATGTAAAAGTGCATTAGAGTCCAAAACAGTAGGGGCGCCACATCAACAAAAAACACCAGTTCTTGCATAATGTTGCTGTAAACGTTGGCCACCATAGTTTGGAGTAAGTACTAATTCCTCAAAATTATAGTAAATATAGCACTTTAGCAAATGTACTAAATTTCTTTCCTAAACTGAATATGGGGATGATGAGCCGAGTTTATAAATAATATTCAAAAAGAGGCTACCAAAACAGTATTCTTGTTATTTAGATAAAAATAACCTTTTCTGTTTTTCCCATTACAAATTAATTGTACAATCCTTAGTAGACAGACTTGGAAAAACAGGACCGTTTCAGTAATTTCAAATCTGTTCCGACTGCTGCATGGGCACGACCCTGGAATCCAGCCCTGCTGACTTTGATTACCTAATTCCTCTGAGATCGCTCTGAGACTCCTGCTGCCAGGGGCGTTGACATGATGTGAAGAAATGTTGCCAGCCGTCATGAAACCTACCGCCCCAATCAATCAATCAGCGTGCTCACACCTCTCTCTGCGTGTTTGCTGTGTGTGTGTTTGAGCGTGTGGCTCTCCGGGGTCAGCATGTGAAGAGTGGAGGCAGGGAGGCCCTAAATGCATCGTCTTCCACTATTCATCAGCACCCAGGACGGCTGTGCCTGTCAGGATGAGCAGCTGGTGTCTGTACATACCTGTGCTGCACTGTACTGTGTGCGTGAGTGAGACAGGTTGAAGGTGTTCGTACGTACGTGAGAAAGGTGATGACAGAGACAGAGATAGAAATGTATTAGATAGAGATGTGCAGATGTGTGAGAGAGATATGTACAGGTGCGTTACACAGGGCAGAGGAGGGGGGGGGAAGCGGGCGTGCTCAGCCGGCTCGCCGTGCCTCGTGATGGCTGCAGGATAACTAATCAATCTACACCTGCCTTGCAGAGAGAGAGGGGAGCAGTCAGACAAGATTAGTGAAGAAAGATCATGTCAGCCAGGTGCCCTGTTAGTCCGTGTCCTGCCTTCCATACTGCCCGGACTGACATAAAACAGGTTTCTCATGGTTATGCATGAAGGAGTCCGACTTTAGCGGACTGGATGTCCTCAGAAAAAAAAAAACCCCAAATGTCCGCTTTTATCGTTGCTGCGGTCTGTGCAATTTCTGGACTTTGGTCACGATTGTAGAAAACCAGCTCTTATTCAACACGTATATTCCAAATGGCTTAAATTCCAACAAAAGAATTCAGCTGAGGTGGAAGCACAGACGTTTTCAACACAAATGGACGGCTAAATGTAGCTTGTTGGATGACCGCATAGAGATGTGTTTAAAATAACACCGTCTTGTTACAGATTTCAGACAAAACAGCACTGGAATCCGATTTTTCTTTCCCCCCAAACTTTTAGAACTTTGCAAATCTACTTTCTCTACCAAAATGTCGCTTGTGCAAATCTTGCCACTTCCTTCAGTGGAGAGATGTTTTTCTTCTCCCTCCTGCTCTTAACTGTGTACCAGCGGTTCTAGGGGCTGTCATATTGCATCAGCGCTCTGCTGATTACTTCCACCTTGTCTCCCTCGTCAGGAAATGATTCTGACACGCACTCACACCCTGCTTTCTCTGCATCAATATGCGTGCGATGGAAAAACTGCAGACAGTAAATAAATAATGAAAGACAAGGGAGAAGAGGTGGGGGGAGGAGGAGCGGAGGCTCTATACGTGTCGTTCTCTCTCGGTCTCATTCTCTGTCCTCTGTGTGTGCGCGAGTGACTCAGTGTGGGAAAGTCTTGTTTGCGTCGTGTAAGGGTACGTAAGTATGTGTGCTGCGAGTCCACAAATACACTGCTAGAGACTGAAAAGAGAAATTTGGCTTTATTACCCAGACATTTTCACCAATTTTGACACTTTTAAAATGGCGTTAACCGTGACATACGAACATAAGATGAAGGTTTTTTGTTTAAATTAAAGTGACAGGTTAATCAGAGGACAATTTGCTCCTGTTGTTCCAAGTTCCTGCAGCACAGCATTGATTTTACAATAGAACACGTCCTTCCTCGGCACCTCCTCGCAGGAAGGTGTGCGGATTTTTTCCTCTGCTTCGGTGCCAAGAAGTGTGCCAGTAGAGTGAGGGAGCATTCACATTCAAAATCCCTAAAGGGATTATCACAGAGACTCTGCATTTCTGTGGAGGACACAGAGAGGGTAAGCACATCTGATTGGCCCACTAACCCCTGGCACCCAGTGGCACGACTGGCATCAGCGGTACATGCGTTCATTTAGCTGTTTATTTGAGGGACGACTGACGTTTTTTCGAGCACTCTTAGTCTGGTAGACGGGTCATTTTGAAGCAAGGATATTTGTGTTTCCTGCTGGAGTGTAGAAATCATCCAGCTCCGATGAGATCTTTGTTGTGTCAGTTTCAGATTGCAGTCCTTGTGACATATTTCTGGTGACAACGCGACAGCATACAGACCTAATTAATGATTAGTTTGCCTGAATGTCATTTCAGCTTTCTGCTCTCCAGTCGATCGAGCGATGTTATCTCCGCCGATTCTTCACTAGATTTCAGTGTTTTTGTGCGCATTTGCGCGTCAGGTTCAAACTGAGTTCACGGTTTGAAAAAGTCCTATTTCTGCATTTGTTAAAAACTTGTGCAATGTTATTTGCTAAATCATATTTTAAACAGGATTACATCATCGCTCACCAGTACGGGTCAAGGAGAGGTTTATTGGTGTTTACTGGAAGAATTTGAGGATGCACATCGTTCCACCTCTACTTTTAAAGTGCAGAGAGCAGCGCTGACACTTTCAGTGCCGTGAAAAAACAAAAATAAATGCATCAAGTTAATGACTAAAGTGTGTAGAATCTCTGCATAATGTAAAAATTGCTTAGCGTGGATATTTTTAGGCCATTACTTTCCTTCTTCTGACAAATTGTAGGGTTTAGTTGGTTCTCTCCATCCTCTCGGTCTCAGGCTTACTGAGTCTGCCCAGCACAACATTTGGAGCACTTTACTTACATGTACTGTAAATAGTAGTAGTACTAGTAAAGAAAGTCAGCAATCTAACAAGCTAAAGATCTTACTTGGAGTCGGTTGTGATCAAAATGGAGCTAAAAACTGAGTGAATATTAGACCGCTATTTGGACAAATGTATGACCCTGAGGGAATGACAACGCTTTCTCTGACAACACGCTTCATTTCAACATGACAGGCAGAAAGTAAAGCTCACCAGAATCGTCTTTGTTCATCTCACCACTGTTCCAATTCTAGTTTGGTCAAATAAAACACTTAATCCACCTCATTAGAGGGGAAAACATTCTGGCTCTACACTGTTTCCTCACAGCAAAGCAGTAAGCGATTGTTGGAAGAGTTGAAAGACGAACCAAGATGGTTTTGGTGAGTTTTACTTGTGTTTTACTTTGTGTTTGTTTCTGCAAATTGGAATCTGGTGGCCTTGGTGAGCGTGATGGCTGCTGTTTCTGCTTAAATGAAAGGGGTCTTACTCTTTAACATGAAGGTCTGTCGCTGTAGGATCGAATAATGTCAATGTCACAGTGAAGTTGACCTTTGACCTTTTGGATATTAGATGCCATCACTTCATCATTTTTATCCTATCAGACATTTGTCTAAAATGTTGTCGTAGCTACCGTATGAAGTCTTGAGTTACGGCCAGATATTTGTTTTGGGGGGTCACAGTGACCTTTGACCACCAGATTTAATCAGTTCATGCTTGAGTCCAAGTGGATGTTTTGTGCCAAATTTGAAGAAATCCCCTCAAGGCGACATCATGTTCACAATAATGCGACGGATGGACGGACACAGACATACAACCAGATACCATAATACCGCTGGCAACAGCAATGGATGGCGTGGAGGATCAAAAACATGGTAAATAGTGTCTAGATCAAAAAAACACCTAAGTAACCCTCTAAAACATAATTCTGGTTTTACTGGATCCTGTTCAATTAACAACTCCAGTCAGCAATTCGCCAGTTAACTGATGAGATACGAATGAAAACAAAGTAAAACAAGGCAAGAGACACGAGCAGCAAAATGATCGGACGCACAACAGCGAGCCAACACCCGCCACAGTTTACAAACCGTCTTTCAACTTTGTCTTACTGTGCTCACTGTAGTTTTTGAAACACGTGGTTTTCCTGTGCAGTGAGGGATTATTTGTGTCTGATCATGTTCTTCACCATGTTTGATTTAGCCGAGGAGGTGTTTCGGAGGTTAACTTGGTGAACAAAATGTTATTGTAACTGATAGAAATGACAACCCGAGCCACAACAATGAGACCCAGGTTGGATCCTTTTAAGCACAGTGAGTGAATATAAACCTGACGCTTTTGTCCTCTCAAATACCTCTTTTCATGGCGATGATGGGTCAAAGTCAAAGTCTTGTAATGCTTTTCAAGAGTGAGTGAACAATTTCTTTTTTTGGTGACAGAAATGAATGCTTAACAGTGAGCTTTGATTGTGTGACGTTTGCACCCCGCTGCTGTCTGATGTCTGAATGACACCCTCCAAAATACAACTCAATGCAGAGCATGAACTGCGGTGACACCTGCAGCAGGATCTGCTGGATCTCTGTCATATTTTAAACATGTTTTCACTAAAAATGGAGGATGATGACTTAACTGTATGATTTAAGACTTAAAAATGGTAGCCTTATAACCTAAACATGACATTTTAATAGAACATATTTCACAAAACGATATTCTTTTTAGTTTGAAATGGTACCACCCTCATAGTAGTGATTAGCCTAGCATAGCATAATGGTGCCATAGAGTCGTACAGTGTGCCAGTCTCTCACCACAGTTAAAAGGACTACACCCACCATCGTCTAAAGCTCACCAACACCTTGTATTTCGTTTATTTCTGCAGACAAACAGTTTTCAGTTTTATGGGGAAGGGAAGTGTAATATTTTCTTGGCGGCTAGAAGCGGATGCAGCCAGTTACTGATGTCTGGTTGTTACCATGAGGTTGTTTTTGTGGTCATCTTTAGAAAAGTTTGTAGGATTGATTTTGAACTTTGGGGCAAGGCTTGTTGTTGCCTCGTCCTTGCTAAATTATGTTAAGTTAGCATATAGCATTATAGCTCCATACGTAATAGCGTTTCGAAGGTAACTGATGGCGAGATCTGTCAGAGATCCTTTATTGATGCGAAGAGTGGTCACTCATAGTGGAAAAAATTAACTGCAGAAAACGGATCACATTGCCAAAGATGCTTGATTAAATTACTTGAGAAGATGGCTTACTTACTTACTGGACACATTTTAGACAGAAAACTTTGTGACAAACTGATTTTCGATCTTTTGCTGTCGTTTGTTGAAGGGTGGTATTTTTTGTTGATTGCTGGAGTCTTTACGGTGAGATGGCCATGGCAGCGACTTGTCACTCACAAGGTAGTAATGCTGACGTCTATTTTCCCCTAAATGGGACCATAATTTGCAAAATGAAGATCACGCTGTATTGAAGCAGAATTGAAACTAACAATTGAGACAATGAACTAATTAGAAAACTGTTTAATGAGGTAGTAAATCAAATGAGAAGTAATGTCTTTTTCTTATAAACTTACATACATCAGACTTTTTGTAAACCAGGACCGTCTCTTCCCCTGCTGACAATTATGACTGAATGCAGGTTTAAGGCATGTCTGCATTGCATTTGATTTTAAGACTGTAAAGTTCTGTGCACTCCGTCCGAACACATGACAGAGAAAGGATTAGGAATTAATTTGTGTGACAGTCATTGTCCCAAACACACTGGCTTCAACCTTTAGAGCCATGTGGATGGAGGATGTGTCATATACATAACTTGCTAATATGGCCGTACTACATCCTCAGCCTCCGTCTCTGCCTGTCTGAAGCAGGAAACTAAACATCACTGGGGCCTGAGGACTTTAAATCCCAGTTCCAGAGCACAGAGTGGGAGGTGGGAGGTGGGGGGGATTAAAGAAAGCTGTCTCTGATGTTATTTAATCTCACAGGCCAGGGAGTGAGCGAGCCAGTGCGCCCTGATGCACGTTATCAACCTCTGATGACCAGCGAGGGGGGATTGGGCGCCTCAGACGCCACATCGCCGCCAACGCCGCCACTACAGAGCACTTCAAGTCATCTTCCCGGCTGTCCCTAACCAGTCAGCGGCTCAATTTGGGTGATGGCAAGCGTGCTCAGTCAGGGGAGAAGTCGGTCCCGGATGATTTCCTCCTTCTCTGCTCGTTCCCCTCAGCATTGACGCCCCTCCCCACCTCGGCGATGGCGCCCAAATGTGCCTCTGTCCTCCCCCCCTCCCCTCCCTCCCCTCCCCATATAACTCAGTCGCTCAAGCTATCTCAGGAACCTGTCTCGCTTCACCCCCCCAAACCCCGCCATCCTCCCTTCCCTTGCTCCCCCCCCACCACCACACCACCCCATCTCCCTGTGCTCCCCCAAGTGCATTCCAGCATGACAAACCACATGGGATTTCACTAGTCCTTTAAAGTCTGCTGCCTCTGGGAACCACTCTTCTCCGTGCAACATTTTAGTATTCAAGGGAATACGTGACTGGGGAGGCAACCAATGCTGTTATATTCCTCCCGTCTCCTCCTGGTTGTTATTTCAGTTGATGCTTTGCAGGAGAGAGAGAGAGAGAGAAAAAAAAAAAGAGAAAATCGTTTTTTATCAGGTGATCGTAATTGATCACTGATTTTTCCTTTTTTTTGTTGTTCAAACACCGTTGGGACTTATTTTCCTGTCTTTGGTGATTCGTCCACATCAAACATTTACCGTCAAAATGTCTTTTTACTGAAGTCATTTTTTTTTTATTTTAACACATAAAAGCATCACAACAACAATATACAAATTCTTAGTAATCTTTAAAACCAAAACACATTTACACATGCAACAATAGGGTTTAAGACAATGAGTAACTTATTGAATAATTTTTGTTTTTGGAATGTGTTAACGTTACTTTGCAGGAGAAGAAAAGGACTGTCGTTCGGTCCAGACTATCATCCCTTAGCTCCAGAACAACATCTGATATGTCAAATATGTATAGTGTACTGTAAGCAATTCTAAATTTGAATGTTTTCAACATAACATACAGTCCCTTTACTGGCATTACTCTCTACCTTTTAGACAGTTACAACCTTTAGTGATCCAAACGGAAAAAGAGAAAAACAAAAAAAAAAAGGTTTGATGGTTTTGTTAAAAAAAAAGCATGTACTTCAATCATCTTTGTGAATATGACCTCCAGACAGCCGGCTGACTCATAAACGTCTGGCGCTGTCACAATCAAATGACGCCCAATTAGATTTTAAAGAAGTGTGACTCAACCGCACAAGACAATGTGCCCTGTTCCCCCAGTGAGTCTGCTCCAGTGACGAACAACAAGTCCGTCACAGAAGCCCTGCTGCCGACCTTCGTGTCATCATTCCCAACGAGACACCTCGCATCTTAACGTCGGCGCGGCATTTAAACGTGTGATTTGCAGATGAAGCGAGAGAGAAAAAAAGAGGATGATTCAGTTTTGGTGACATAATTGAAGAGTCAACGGAAATGAGCGATTGAAGAATAATCAACAGAATAGATTATTGCTCCGGGGTAAAGTGTGTCGTGTTTGTTTTTATCAATCCTTGTGGCCTCTTCTGTGTGACGGATTCATTATGATTGTATGATTGTCTGTTTGAGTCCTTTACATAGGATTGGCTGCAAAACCTACAGCCACAACACTGGAAACACATTCATAGACACCAAAAATATACATTATGATACTGTCAAAAGGTACAATAATTACACAGAAAAGGAAATTACAGAGTTAAAACAACACCATTATGTTTTTCATTTTATCTTTTTATCTGTCCACTTTTCTTCTCTCGTCCTCCACAAATGTGTTGGGCGTGTTGGGTTCTGTGAACCCGTCAAGTGCTCCTGGCAGAGAGTCAACAGTCCCACCTGCCCTCCTGCTGCTGGATGGGGTGGCCGTGTCTCGCCACTCTAAAAGAACCACCGGAAAGCTTCGCCGCTGTTGACCGGCGTCCTCTGCGGGAGACAAAAAGTGAAGGACACGTTTTTTAATTTGCAGGTTTTTCGAGGTCATGCCATTGTCATGCATGTACTTTCTTCAAAAAAAAAAACAAAAAAAAAAACAAAACAAGCACAGCTTCATAAATTACTGGCACATTTGGAAGTAAATAATCAATAACGTTCCGAGCAGTGCTGGGTAGCAGCGGGTTGAAATAGCGCCAACGTTAAGTTAAGTAAAAACCCAGAAGGGCGCTTAAAACGGCTATAAAGCACAACCACCAAACAAAGTATTTCATCAAAGAGCCAGCCAAGGTGATTACATCCACGTCCCACCCACACCCAAATAATCATTACGCTGGATGAAATATTCAATACAAATTCCCAAGAAGCAACAATGAGGCATTTAATTACTGTGAGCTCGAGCCGCAGTGAGGGGGAACAGTGCATCATTTCAATTTGAGCCCGCGCCAGCAGCCGCCCCTCCTCCTCCTCCTCCTCCTCCTCCTCCCCAAAAAACCTCTATGGCAGAGTGACAGCCTCTCCTCTACGAAACTCATTTGGAAGTCAAAGACATAAAATACTGAAGTCTCCCACCAATCCCCATGACCAATTAGCACATTTTTTGATTATTTTTTTCGGCTGTTGACTGGGGGGGAATAGTGCATAATCACAACTAAAATCACTTTAGTCTGAGTGGAGGGCAATTTGACATTTTATTACCAAGTGTCATCCGTGGCTCCTCACAAGCCTGATGAGGGCTGCAGCACCAGGCAGCCACCCACTCTCAGCTTATACAGCGCAGGACCACATGTAGACAGTGTTTACAGTAGGACTGGGCCATAATTTAATATTCACGTACATTAAATTCTCGTGGATTCGTTTGTGATCATGTCATGTTCTTGTTTTACCAAATTCTGCTAAAAATTTGAATGACACAAATAATAATTAAATTAAGTTCTTAGTTTTACATGTGTGAAGAGTTCAAACATTAAAAGCTACAACAACTGGTCGGTGAATCAACTACTTACCTGGCAGGAAATCCATGAGCAACAATTTTGAACTATTGATTAAACACAAGCCTCTCACATGCAAAGCTCTCCTGTGGTTTTATACAGTAGGATGAATACCTTTTGTTTTTTTAGCTTTGTCCTGACAAAACAAGCTTTTTTTTAGTGTTTGTTCTTTTCTTTCTATTTTCACTTCAGTAGTCGATGATGACAATATTCATAAATTGCAGCCCTAGATTACAGGGGAACACTACTGATTTAAATGGGCATTTGTCTCATTGTTTTACAAGTAATTTGACACACAATTGTTTAAAGGGGCACTATGTAGTTTTGGAGAAGAAATTAAAACTCAGAATTCTAATATTACGATATTAATGAGGTAATATATATATATATATATATATATATATTATATATATATATATATATATATATATATATATATATATATATATATATATATATATTTCCCCCATAAGTGAACAAACATACTGAGGAAAATAAGGTCCCCAGAACATTGTTTGAAACTAGAAAGGTGGCAGGGTCCGCCAAATATAAACAAAGTAAAACAGCATGAAACTGTGTTGTCCTTTAAGGTCAGTTTGTTTATTCAGTCATGAAAACAAAGAGAGTTTGTTTATTTAGTTTGTTTAGGCATTAAAAAATCAGATCTTTCGCTTTAAAATGTCTTCACTAAAACTACATAGTGGTTCTAATTCTTTTTTCAAGTGTCTGTGAAAACGACATGGTTTCGTTGGTGGTCACTGACTATTAACAAACAAGCAACGTCTGGTTACATTTTTTAAATAATGGTGCAAAAATTACTTGATTAAGTTTAGGAAAAGTCATTCCTCAAAACAGTGACCCCTAGCTGTTTGCCTCACGCAGGACTTGAATTCTGGCCACTTGGCTGGAAGTCATATTAATAATCCGCCCAGTTGTCCCCTAACCTCCTCCGAAAAAAAACAATTTAAATCACTGAGCGTGTGATTTGAGTCATTATCGTCCCCCGCTGTTACCGCCACTTCATACACGTTTTCACGTCCAGGTGAGGCAAACTGTTCCCCTCACTGCTGACCTCTAGTGGATCGACAGGTGTATTAGATGCTTTGACACGAGACTAGGCGGCATGTGTCCGTGTTTTTGCATCCAAATTTGGCCTTTCACCCATTTCTACAAACACTGACAGTAAGATCTTTGTGACATTGAATTTGGGACGTGAAGACAGTCGTATAATAACCCAATTCACAAACATGCACTTTTATAGAGATTTCAGATTTCCCTCGTAAACGAACCAGAATGGATCTCATAGAGGCAAAAAAGAGAAATTTCAATCGAACAAACTGTGAATATGGCCAATAAGGCTGTCAGAAAAACATTGGCTAGGTGCACAAATCTGGAATAACATAACAGACTCTGTAGTTCAAGAAGACCACTGGAGTAACTGCCTTACTTAAGTTTAACAAACAAGCCCAATAGGCAGTAATAAGAAGAAACACGGAATTAATAAATGACAGAAGAAAAGGAGGTCCGCAGACTCCTCACCTAATGAGCCTATCAGCGCCTGCGTTTATTAAACTGATTACCTCCAACAATAACAACAAATCATCCACGAGCCCCCGCTCACTTTACCTGTACGGTTAATAAGTGTTCAGTCACCACTTAGATAAAACAATAGTGGAGGTCTTCATGATAACATATTGGATCATTTTTTTTCCTAATCCCTGTAAGCCTGTCAGCTGCGTGTAGACAGGTGCCGGTCCGTCGCAACACGAGCTTTTTGGACACATACATTCCTTCCTATGTGTGCAGAAACCATTTACCATTTTTTTCACACCACATTAAGCAATTACTATTATCCTTCCAAGTGAATAATGGAGGGACCCGGAACAGCAGGATACCATCATCACCAATTTAAAGTCACGGCTGAAATGAAACACCATCACGTTTTGAAGGGTCGAGGCGCTCTCACAGATCTCGTGTTTTTTTTTTTTTCTTCTTTTTGCTTGTGACGTCACCGTAGCTCGATAAATTGTGCCTTTTTTTTTCATTTTTGGATGCAATTAGGGTTTGGTTAATATATTGTTACAGCTGTTATTAAAGTCATTTCAGCTTTAAAAAAAAAAAAATAAAAAATTTGATCGAGGATAGGGCAAGTATAAGTGGGTGACATGATATTTTTACCATGAGTTTATTTTTGAATTTTAATAGTTTGAATGTTCCTACCAAGGTAAAGTAGAAAAAGAGAGTCTTCAACGTTTGTCCTCCATAATAAAAACCACATAAACAGCCTTAAGTCACTGGACACATGGGTGATATGGGTATAGCTTTTTTTTTTAACAAACTCAGTGTTTGGTTTTCTTTTGTATTTTGATAGAAACCCACCGGATTAAACTGCACAATTGTAACCTGTACATTTAATTAAATCACACTCGGTTGGCAGTTTATGACGCACACCTCATTAAAACTACTGCAACTGGTCTAATACAACAAGCCCTTCAATACCTGTTCTGCATTATACAGGGAGACGTTCCTGTTATTCAGCCTACTACACTGATGTTGATGAGGTGGACAAAATAACAGAAACACCTGTCAGTATGAGACAATATGATTCAACAGCACCACAAATGTGACCTCAACACCTCTTGTAAATTGAATATCATAGCCTCTGTGAAAATAGGAGTTGTTGCAGGGATGCTCCATCAAATTGGATTCACTTTCGCAAAGGTAACTAATAGCAAATTAGTTTATGTTTCTCCAGTAAAATGAAATGGTTTTAGGGGTTACACGGGGATGCAACCAGACACTTCTGGCTGCAAGATTTGAGCTAGAGACATAACCAACATAAAAAAAAAACCCCAAAAAAACATATTTTCAAAGACTGGAAGACACCAACTCCACTGTGCTTTAGAAAAGCGTTGCGTGACCTTGCATAAATGGGTATAATCCTGGTTCGTGTTTCAACATCTGGACATCTAGCCTGTTCTGCTCTGATTTTGTTTGAAACATGGAAATATAGACGGCATATACCGCTACGAGGTTTTGGGTCCTTTTAAAAAGGTTTTATTCGACAGGATAAGCCTAAAGGGAAGACAGAAAAAACGGGATGAGAGAGCGGAGGACTGGCATGCAGCAAGGGGCTACAGGTTAGATTCAAACCCTGGGCTGCAGCAGCGAGGACACAGCCTCCGTACATCGGCTGAATGGTCCACCAACTGAGCCACCAATGTGTTTTTATGTTTAAGCTGGGTTTTGGGTATTGATTTGTATGCTGTTTTTCAAAATATGATAATAAAAAAAGTGTAAGAAAAGCCAAATATGTGAATCTCACCAAACACATCCCTTTAAAAAAAAAGGGAACAATGAGCTTCAAAAACTTCCTTTAAAACAAAGTAACACGGGTGTCAGAGCCTGATGACTACTCTTCCTAATACGGCGCAGGGAAGAGAGCCATCAAGCATGTGCACTTCAAATATTGTAGACGTCATATGAACATCACGACGCATCCGCACTTTCAGCCTTTGAATGTGATGCTCTAAGAGCCGAGGTAAAAAGGAGAGAGAAAGGGGAGGTGTGAATGTTTATCTTGATCCATATTCTCACATTGATCAGTCCCTGGTGGAAGTGCGGCTCGCCAGAGACAATAATGACCCTGATCTGGGCACTCGGCATGTCTCTGTTTTGTTAAGTTCCCGCTTTATCGATCCAGCGTGGCTCCTGAGTGCTGCTTGGATTCACTCCCAGGCCTCCTCGCCTCGGCACACTGCAGTGACCAGGCACAAAGAAGGCTCAATTAGCACAGCCCCGCGTTGTCTGCTCCCCAACCTGCATGCGCCTTCAAAATCACTCCATCAACCGCCAGGGAGAGGAGGGGGGGGCGAGAAAAGATACAAGAATACAGAACCAAGGGGTGGAGAGAGAGAGTGGAGGAAAAACAGAAGAGTGAAAGGTGGGGAGAAGGTAAGGGTTGATAGTGTTACACCAGGGACACGGGAGCAACACCGAGGTTTCACCTCAAATCAAGACGCTGTGGCAGCAGCTCAGCCTCACGTCAACACCGCCGCCTCTGCAGCAGAGCATACATAACAACCTGGCTACAACGATACACAGCGGGAAAGACAATTTCCCGCTCTGGCAATGAATGCACACGACCGAGTATTGAACTGACTGGAGGAGGAGGGAGAGATTTCTCCAGACCTCAAATTAACCCCACCACACCACCACAGTAGGCAGTGTATTGTAAGTGTCTGCCGGTGGCTTTCGGTGATAACGACACAGTAAAACTGACATGTGGTGGAATAATTCTCTGCTGATTCTGGCGAGGCGGCGTGAGGTCTCTGGGCAGCCATGACACCCTGTGATCCTAACTCAACCTGGCAGGTGCAGTTAATGCCGAAGCCTCGTCGTCGGCTGATTGAGACGAGGTGGTGGAGAGACGGCGCCGGCGAGAAAACGGGATCTTGAATCATAATCAGGCCGATTTGTCTCGAGGAGCTGGCGTGAAAAAAAAAGCCGCTCCACCAACATAAAACCTCCAACCGCAATCTCAAACATCCAGGTTAAGGCCGATGCCTCCCTATCTATTTGACGCAAATAATAAAAAACACGTGAACGGTCCTGAAACCCCCCCCCCCAGCCCACCCCTGCCCTGCACCTCCCCTCCCTCTCCCCCCGCAGCCTTGGCGTCACACTGAGCCGGGGCCAGAGATAAACCACTCAAGACGATGAGGATGATAATGGCAGACGCCGCAGCGCCTCAAAATTCAATCAGCGCTGGGACGTCAATGCGGATGAGTGTAAAAGTGAAATATGCTCGCCGGCGTGTGTTAAAAGACGCCACACAGGGCTCGCAGAAACAACAACGAGCGACGAAGAGGACGATGAGAGGAGGGGGGAAAAAAAAAGCAAAGGAGAGGGAGGGAGAAAGAATGAAAATAATGTGTCTCTACTACTCCCGCTTCCCGGCACAATCCCACTGGCATTCTGAGCAGCCCCTACTTTAACCACAGACTGTGAATAAATTACCCTTTTGAACTCGGGGTGATTGCAAATGTGCCCCGGTTTCTCTTGAGACATGTCTGGCACTAACCCTCAGCTCTATGCTTCCAGCCAGCCTTGTCACAGAACCCCATCCCCTCCCTCCCTTCTTCCCTCCCACCTACACACACACACACACACTCAAGGCACACACACAAGCATGCACAACATCATAAAACTTTTAATTCACCATAATTACGGGTGCCATTTTTTTTGTCAGCCAACTACAAACTCGGCTCCTTCTCTCCTCTCCCCTCCGCTCTCTCTCTCTCTCTCTCTCTTTTTTTTCTATCTAGGAATTCTAAAGAAGATTCTCATACTCGGAGATAAAAAACAATGTGTTAGAGATGAGGAAGTATCCTATAGTGGCAGAAGATCAGAGCAGAGATGGAGTGGATAGAGAGGGGTATATGTGGGGGGAGAGACAGGACGGGAGGAAACTCAGGGAGAGACGGCAGCACTGGGCAGGTTGAATAGCAGCCTGTGGGTGCTGATGTGTTTCAGAATGCTCATTATAACACATAGCCCATGCATTACCCTGACAATACCCATAATTTATTAACTTACAGACCGGGGAACCAGGCCACTTTTTCAAAACCGCAAAACCCTTCGGATGCAGCTCTGGCAGGCTGCAAACAAAATATATATAAATAAGTACCACTCTCCTGACACACAAACTGCGGCTGACACTGTTTTAGCTGTCTGGACGGCGACTTAAAAAGAAAGAGAGAAAAAAAAAGAACAAATTTAAGAAGCACTTGGTTGTGAAATTCGCGCGCACACCCAGGTCAGCCAATTTGTGTTTTCTTTTTTTTTGCCACCTTGCACGTCGCAAGGCCCCCGAAATAAATCCCGACACCTCAGAACTACAGTCGGAAAAGTTGAGCCTGTGATCATTTCGCTATAACATGACACCACGCGTGGAAATGACTTTGATTATTTTCTTATAGGCAAAACTGGTGGGGAGGCAGACAAAACTAGGGAGGAGTGAGGAAAAGAGCATGTTTCATCAGAAGGAACGGAGGAGGAAGGAAGGAAGGAAGGAAGGAAGGAAGGAAGGAAGGAAGGAGGACTTTGGGAGCCAGCCAAACATTCAGGGCTGATCTCCAGCTCTAAGAAAGAGAGAGAGAGAGGAGGGAGGAGGGGGTAGAAAAAAAGTTTCAGCAGTGCAGTCAGCCTTAACTGATGTGTTATATATTGCCTGTCACTTTATTCTGCAGGAATATTGGGGCGTTGCCAAGCTCAAACCTGGAAGGTATAGCAATCCATCACCTGCGCTGTTACCGGCGTTGGTGGGTGGGGGTTGAAATCTCATCTCGGAGCTTGTAGCCAATATTCTAGCCACCCAATGCCGTTTATAAGAGGTACCTCTCCAAGGCCGCTATCACGGACAGACCAGTCATCTAGTCATGCACACGCCGCTGCCCTCCCCCAGCCCTGCATCACAACACCGTAACGCAAACAGACTCCGCTCAGCGCAAGAGCTTATTCCTCGGGTATTATCTGAGAGGATCATCAATTTTAAGATTCATTCTGGTGATAGTAAGTAAAAAGAATAAGATGACTTTAATGGAATATGCATTTGCTGTGATGAAATCGTCTTTCTGCTTTGCGGTTTAGTTGTTTACGTGCCGAAGATTCAGATTCAGTGGGCAAGCGATTTATTGTGACTGGCAATCTAATTTTTCATATTTAAAGGTACAGTACAGACGCAAAGTTACACATAGAGGAACAGAATGACAGATTAAAACGTCTTAGATCTAAATGATTATAATATTAAAGGTCCAATTTGTAAGACAGTTGATTTTTGAGTCTCATTCCCAACTCGTGAAACGCAGATGCTTTGGGAATGTAAGTCAGGTCAGCTGTCAGCTATCGTCAGTATGTGAAGAGTTGGGAATGAGACTCAAAAATAAATCATTTATCTTTACAAATGGGACCTTTAAAGCAACAAAATGCAACTTCCTAGTGAAAAATAGCTGATTGTTGAGTCTCATCCTCAGGTCGTCAAATACCGAGGCTTTGGGTTGGAGGCTCGGGTCGGACGCCAACCGAAAGCGCCAACATTTGGCGATGAGACTCAACCATCAACCACCATGAAGTCACATTTCTGATGCTTTAAAATGAAGTTAACTTTTTCATAGATTCACTTGAGACTTCTGCTTGTGTTTGGGGCTAACTCAGACACATTTAAGTTGATTAACATTATCTCAAGTACAAATACTAGGCTGCTCGAGTATTTCCATTTAATGAAACTTTTTAGGGTCGCATGATTAATTAAGATATTATCAAAAATTGCAATATGGCCAATTTTCAATCTCTAAATTGCAAAAGCTGCAAGATTTTGATAAAGGTTAAATATGTGAAAAAACATCATTATGATGAAGTACTGTGGCGCTACAGAGATAGTCGTAGTCCTGGCCAACTGATCGAAAACGTGTATTTGTTACAATACAGACTAGGACTGTCACAATATCAGATTATAATTTAGTGATTATCATGGCCAAACAAATCCACAATACATGATATTATCCTGATATCTATAGAAATTTGAAAAAAATATTATAAATAAATCTTGCCCTTTAGAGTTTAGGGAGGTGTAGAGTGCCTGTAACCATACCTTTTTTAAAGGTATGGTTACAGGCACCATATGGTTATGGTTTTTTTACACATAATCACTGGTTTTAAAGGCAACCAGATGAACTCATAAACAAAAGGTACAGTGTAAAGCCTAACATCTTCTAGATTATGTGAATTATCATCCAATTTTAATGTCATGATTATTATTAATATCGCAATGTCGCAACACCACTATTAGAGACTTCAACAAATGCCACACCATCATGATTTTAACACTTTTTTCAGTGCAAATAAAAAACGGGGATACAAAAACAATCATTCCCACTGACCGTGAATCATATCGCAATCTTTAGAATCTCTTAAAATAACAGCAACAGTAATATTATTCTCTTTTTACCATATCGTGCAGCTCTATTTTTAATTTTTGTCTCACTACAATTAAGAAGAGAAATATTCTACTTTTAACTCCACCGACATCTTTTGGAACTGAAATATCCCTTTAGAGGAATGTTTGGTGGCTCGCTCCCATGCAGGAAAAACAAAAACCGTTTCTCCCGGACTGATCTTTGTCCTGATCCTGTACGGACTGGCATGTTCACAGCCAAAAGTGTTTTTTAATTAAACACCATCCCCCAGATCCTTAAATGTTTAAAATCTTCACAGCTCGCCCAGATTATAACCCTCAGCGAGCAACTTTACGGCATTAACGTTACCAGCCACAGAAATATAAATTCTAAAGCGGATAAAAGATAGACGATAGATTTTTCGCAGTTTTTTAAATGATGCAAATTTGCTCAATTTCTAACACTTATAACCAAAATATTCATGTCTTTTTATTGCTTTTGTCCCGTCTCGTCGTCACCGCAGAAGTACAAGGTTATCCGGGCGGCAGTCAGTTGAATGAAAGGTGCCTGAAGTGTGTAAATACACACAGGTCAGATAGCTACTCTCAGTCAATACCATTCATTTTTACTCACAAGTGCCATAAAAGTTGGACTCAAATAAATCGGATTCTGCAGGTGACCTTAGAAGCGAGAATCTCGGTGCGCTATGGATCACGAAGGTCGGGAGCGAATCTTCATTGTGTGTTTAACCCTTGCGATTTTAATCTCATATTCTTTTTCCAAAAAGGACTTAAAGTCAGAGATATTTACAAATTGAATGGAATACCGTGAGCTATTTCTTTCCACCGTATATCTCCTTTAACTAGCTCAAGCATTCAGACTCCCCCTTGAATATATGCCGACAATGCTAATGCTCACAGACAAAGATACCAAGTACGCCGGTGTCCCGATCACATTCCAGTGCTGAAATATGGCTACAATCTTTTAATTCATGGTCCGGCCTCGCACCAGGCGTGCATTTGAGCAAATCAAGCTAAGTGTATTGCGGATGTTTGTGAGTAATGAGGAATTTGGGAGTTTTTTGCTGACTAGGCATGTATGAAGCGGGGGGGTAGAAGCTGGGTGGGGGTGTATGATGGTGTGCTTAAGAGCTGTGCCTGGGAGAGGCGGGGTGGTCACAAGGGGGAGATTAGGCTGAGGGGCAGCGAAGGAAAACCAAATCCATCTCCATCTCAGAAACATCCTAAAGCAGATTACTTACTTCAGTGGGAGAGGGAAGAGAGGGAGGAAGGAAAGAGAGAGGGGTGGGGCGGGGGGCAGAGGAGCATGAGATGGATGAGGGAGCAGAAGAGGAGGAGGAGGAGGAGGAGGAGGAGAGAGAGAGCAATTAGCATAGATGCAATTCTGGCACAGTCCTCTGACTTGATATTTGACCTTCTGCAAGAGTCTTGCCAAATATCGCCTGAGAAGCGCAGACGGACCATATGGCAAAGTGCTGCTGGAGGCTGAGTGCAGTGTGACTCCAAGCCTCCGTATGCTAATGGGGGAATGTAATTACAGTGCAGTATTCCTGTAGGACGTATATTTTACTAGCCCTCCATAGGAGCGGCTTTGCAGCGAGACAGGCCAAGCCTCAGTGGCTTCAGAAAATACGCTTTTTTATCAAACAGTCAGGCAGCTATTGAGCAGACAGCGAAATGGAACGGGCCCGGTGTAACTGGGGCGGCACTGCAATATGTTGCTTTATGAGGAAGTCGGTGTATGTTTGTGGAAGCGGAATCACCTCCAGTCAAACGTCGAGCGAAATCCGCACTGAATCACATATGGATGAAAAGCTGCTCGAATCGCAAAGCTGCTGCTCGCGCCTGGACACACCCCAACCGGTGATGTCACGGCAGATGTTTCGCATCAGGTGCCGACGGCAAAACACCTGTTGAGCCTGTGACATCATTGACCGTGGCGTGGTGTAAGATGCTCGGAAGATTAATACCACTGGGAATAAGACAATACCAGATTTTGTGACATCTGTTTGAATTCCCTCCTAACTCAGGTGATTGGGGAACAGGTGAGATTGAAGTAAATGATCTAAACTGTAAACTGGAAGTCTTCAATACATTTTGATGAATTCATCTTGTAAATATTGGATATTAACAGTTGAGGTACGGACACGAAACATGGAGTGACACGGGCACACCAAGAAACAAGGTTTATTATGATCGCCGGATTGAGTTTAATGACATCAGTTGTCTTCGACTACGACGATGTGTCAGTGTCCATGGGTCAAACCAACATACACCATTTCTATGCCAAAATTAGCATGTATACCCAGGTTCTTTAATGCAGATAAACTCGCTAAAAACAGGCGATTGATTCATTTCCAGTGGATGAGTTTGCTAGATTATTTTTTTTCTTGTGTCATGTTCGTCATAAGAAACGAAATGTCGGAGAAACAGCTAAGGAGTGAGACTTCCCTCTCATCTCTGTTGAGAGCTGCACATGTGCCGTACCAATCAGGCAGCTGGCAAAGATAGGACACTGACAAGGAATCCAGTGGCGATGTTACAGTGGCTGTTTTTTTTTGTCTATCTATTTACATTTTGCACCGACATAATGATGTCCGAGTGCTGCTTGAACAGAGACAGAAGGAAAAGTATGAGCAAGTCGGCGTCCTTAATGACAACACGTCAAAGTATTGCAGTTCCATAACAGGAATTAAAAGGATTTTGGGGACTTATATTATTGTATAAATCATTCCCTTATTGTGCTTATAAATGCTCAAAATAAGGTGTTGCCAATGTCAAATACACTGCATTAATATGCAAATAATTAGCATGTTTAGTTGTTCACATACAGATTACATCATCGTTTGATGCTAAATTACTTTTTTCAATAATTTAACAAAGAAACATTGAAATCAGATGCTATGCAGTCATTTCAATCCAAATGTTTAATGTTCGTAAATTGCAAAGTAACGTCAACATATTTTATGTTTAATCCCGTCAATTTTTACTCCTGAAAAATCAACCCTAAAACATGAGCCGGGACACGTTGACTTTTTCTATCTAACCAAAATCATTCCCAAACCTTGAGTAGGGGTCCCAAATCTATAAATACAAGAGACACAGCACGTAAAACCTCCAGCCATCCCTCCCGACCTTCCCGCTCCAACTCCTGAGTAGACAAAGGCAATCGCACAACCATGACCACTGAACATATGTCAGGTCGAACTGGTGTTTCCTCCAAAAGTATAGACAAATAAAGATAAGGAGAAACAAGGTCCCAAAGTAACTGCTAACCAGTTTCAGGTTTCTCACCCTACAACCTAGAATGAAGTCTCGCACAATGCGTCTGTATAGTGAGAGATATCTGGGCTTAAAGGGAGCCACTTTCTGCTGCCGAAACAACACTCGGACGCCATGCCTCTTCCATTTATCATGCATGGAAAGTCCCTGGCCCACGCAGACGGAGGCTGAGTTGACCCTCGTAGGAAGAAGCTGAGGCAGCACCCTTGGGTCAGAGGCTGCAGTCTGTAGCTGAGATCACCTACCTGCTACTAAGTACAGCAGTGCCGGCCTCCATTTCAATTAGCTTCACCTAAGAATCCTCATCCAGGCAGAGCAATTTTACACAATTCTGCTACAAAGCTAACCCCCCCTCTGGGAGCGAGCCCTGTATGGGAGACGGCGGCGAGGCTTTCAGGTGCTGCTGAGATTTCAGGCAAACAAAAACAGAGAGATGCGGCGGCGAGGGTCAATTGAGCTCCGGGACGGGGAAATCAGAGCAGTGTGCGCAGGGAGGAGGGCAGGCGTAGCAGGATGGGAGCGGGGGAGGAGGGAGAAGATGAGCAGGACACGCGTTTGAGTGTGCAGATACCTGAGGGATCCGGTATGGAAATCCCCAATTTCTCCGCCAAGTTGCAGCCCTTTGAACAGCGGAAGACGTCAGCAAGCGCGGCGAGAAGCCATGTGGGTGTAACGAAGCGAGGGCTAAGCGAGGCAACATGCTGCCAGTTCTCTGAAATGTTAAATTGAAATGCAAAGTAGGAGCAGGCCTTCTTGTTTTGAGCAGATTTCTCAGCATCTGTGTGGGAGCCCTTAAACTCAGAAGGTCTATATGCAGAGCTCTGCATATTTACTGTAAATCAACATAATATTTAGGTTAGGCTTAGAAAACACACATACTGGAAGTTGGATCTTTAATTGCGCTCACATAATGGAGATTGAGTCAAATATTTCTGTGCGTTAAACTGTGGGTGACAAAGATTTCAGTTCAGTAAATACCATTTTGAAAGCGTGCAGCCGGTCCTTTCAGGTGCAGTTCCTTTACTCGTCATCGTGCTGCTTTCACCTTCATGCTACAGAACGAACAGGCTAAAGATGCCACAAGTCATTAAAGGTTTAAGAATTGGATAGTAATGCAGAATTAAATAAAGTTCCCTTTCTTTTTGTCCATGTAAGGTGCCTCACAATTGGTTGTATTTCCACAGCAGGGATGGACATGAAACTTTTGTAGTTAATTTCTCTCCCTCATTATCATCAGTTATGTGACCTCGAGGAAAGGACCTTAACCCCACTTGCTTCACCGGAGCTGCTCAGCGAGGTCAGACTGTGGAATGTCGTAGGTGGCAGCTTCCAGGTGTTACTGTGTGTAATCGGGTGGGTGTTTTCCTGCAAAAGAGTGATCTGGGATCAGGGATAAAACCTCCCTGAATAAAAGACAAAAAATATCTAGTACTGTGATAAAAAAAAAGAAAAAGATAAAGGTACAAGACTGTGTGTGTAAAAAGGTAAGATGAGAAGTAAACTATGACTCCCAAGGTGCATTCTTGGTTGAGAAACATCCGGTCACAGAGGGGAAAGCTAAAGGATTACGCTGTTGAGAAAAACAATTTTTACAATCTGCGGTTTAAATGACTTCAGTCGCAGATTGATTCAATTTTGGATGAATTTGGAAACCATTGTTCTGCAGGGACAAAGCATTTAGATTCTGCTTCAGCTCGGATTCGTGCCTGCGACTGGCTACTTCTTCAGAGCAATGGCAGCTCTTGGGCTCATGGGTATTGTAGTATTTCGAGCCATCCGCCATGTCAAACCCATGTACACGATTTATCAGAAGCAAAGCTGAAATAACTACAGCTATTTTATTTTTGCTTATTTTTTTCAGACTTTCCTCTAATCAAATCTTTTTTTCTTGTTAATTGAATTGGATACTTCTTCGGGACTCATTAGAAACATAAACTTACAGAACTGTTCCTTTTAGGCTTAAAAGGAACAGTTCACATCAAAATCAATAATAGATATTATTTTGTCCTATCTGTAGATTGCGGAGTTGTGAACATATCGTCCGTAGAGATGTTCTCTTAAATATACTTTAGAGAAAATGTTTTGGTGCTCAAAGTGCCAAACATAGTTACTTAACATAATCAACAGACATTGCTGTGAGCAGTTTCATGTAGTCTACTTATTAACGTTTCCCGTCATGGACGAGAAGCTAGCAAACTAAGCTACCTGACCCCAACATCACAGCTCAGCCGTGGAGGACGCCATTAATATTTATATCCTGTGCTGTCACGAGCCTCGGAGCTGAGATGACTCACACTTCCCTCTGCGCAGTGATACGGTTAGCGGGTGTGTAGCTCCATAGAAAGAAAATAGTTCCGACACGGAACTGCTCAAAATAGGTACTGAGAATTATCCTTAGTAACCCGGTCTTGATTTCTGGAAAGAGGCATTGCTGTTGAGTTTTCAAATGTGTTTTGGTGCTCTGACCACCACAAGCTGAGTGCCATCTAGTTCCATTATATCAGAGTGAAGGCAGACGTCTCCGCAGCCAATATCTCTAAAGCTCGGCAACTCACACCAAAACAATCTAGATGGATGAATAGCACTACAAGTAAGAGGAAAAAAAACGCAAAATAAATAAATAAATAAATAGAAGTGGTAAGCAATAAAGGCCTACTTGTGCTACAAAATCTTGGGTTTTCTTTTGTGTCAGACTTTTCTCCAATCTTTGTATTTCTTTTGTGAAATACTGGATACATTAACTTTGCTTTGGGGCTTTATTCAAATAAAGCACAAACATCTCTCTTTGGTAGAACTGCATACATAAAACTAATGAAAAGGATCACAAGCAGATTGCTTTGTTTCAAAGCACGAGTACAAACGTGCATGCTCAGACACAATCCTGCTTTTTCTTTAATACTTGCATAAAATGTATACCGTTAACATCTGTTCTGGTTTCCTGACAGGAATCGAATCAACCGAGCATCGTGCTTGATGCGCAGGCCCGCACAATGCCTGGTTGACATTTGGGAGGTGCGCGCGAGACCTACGCTTCCCCATATTACTCACATTTATGTTTACCTTCGGGGAAGCATAATTCCTGTTTAAGGGGTCACATGCCAAAAAGATTGGAATCCACTTCACTAATGCATTCATGAGGACTGTATTGGAAATTCATGTCTGTACAGGAAGCACTCATTTGGCTTTCCTGAATGTATCTGACACACACCTACAATAAGAAAAACAAGGATTACATTAATCTAGTTAAATTCACGAGACTAATGTTCCACCTGAAGCAACCTGAGAGGAAGAACATGAGTAGGCTTTGGTTAAACTGGAAGGTGAAACTTGACAAAGATGAAAACAAGAGCGATATCGTTAGGAGAAAAAGCCAGTGGGCAATGTAATACGCTAAAGGCAGCATTTAAGACGGAGCTAATCCAAGCAGACTCCCCCCTGCTTAGTCATTCCAGCTCCACACTGATCAGACGGGGAAACCGGTCACAGTTTGTCAAAACACAGCTTGCACTGTGAGCAGATTGAAATCATTTCTCTACTCAACAGAACGCCACAGACAAAACACATCTTTTTTTTTTTTTAAGGAGTGACAACAAGCCGAGAACAGCTCAGTGGTTTATCAGTCGGGGAGGACAAAGGGGCTCTCCGCTAAGGAATGAAAATATCCACCTGATGTCATCAACCGGTGCATCATAAATCCCATCCTTTTTGCCTGGGGGCCACAGACTGACTTCACGCCTCTGTGACACTCTCTAACCCCAGGGTTTCTATCAGAAAAAAACCTTGAAATATCTTTCTGGGCATGGTGTCAGATGCTTGCCATGAAATATTCATAATGCGAGAGCAGAGCCACAATAGAGGTGGTGGCAGCATGCGAAGGATTTGACTTGCAGAAACTGAGACGCTTTAACCACGTTGACCGATTTCTCCCGTCAGTTGTCACTCACAAATTGACTTTCACATTAAGTTTTCTTGGGATGAATGGCACAAAGCCAGCTGTCATTTAAGCCTTTAACCTATAGCTATAAACTTATTAGTGCAACTGCAGAACTGCAATTCTATATGGCTCCTGTATATTACATTTAATCTGTTTTGCCAGCTACAATGAGATTAACATAGATTCAATACAGAGTTTATTTTTCTTTTTGCAGTTCAATATTGTAACCTGGTTGAAGCTACTTTGCAATTGAAACAGTTAAAGGGCCATTCCTACGTTTTTTTTTCTAAGCTTCAAACCGTCAACTATGCACAAAAACCGGGAAAACCTGGTATTTACGGGTTTGCTGCAAAAAAAAAATGGCACAATCTGTCATCCAAAAGTAAAAAGGGAGAGACCCTGCTCCAAAGGTTCCCCCTTTGTCCCAAAATGGATCAAATCTTCAAATTAAAATCCAAAACACTTCCAATATAGTTAGAACCAGAACCACTCAATAACATTCTATGAATATCTGATGATGTTGAAATTAAGCAACACCCAGAAATGTTTCCTATCCTCTAGTTTCACTGTTGTAAAGAAACTTCTTCGAGTTGATTTAACACAGCTGCTTTGTTGTTGTCAGCCGTGCTGGTTCAGGCATGTGTGAGCTGCCCAATCAGAGGAGGGGGCAGGGCTTAAAGAGACAGGAACCAGATAGAGGGGGAATAACTGTTTTAGCATTAGAGCTTGTAAACCTTTTCTAGTGGTAACCTAAATTTAAATTAAGAACCTGAAAAATGAGCACAATACGTCTCCTTCATTTGTTTTTGGCAGCTGATCCTCAAACTTGTACATTGCAGATAATTCTTCAAACACTTGCACCCACAAGTCAAGATAGACTTAAATTAAATTAGAGTACTTGTGTATAACTGCACTATCGTGCAGAGAGGAGGTAACTTTAGCCCTAATAAACACAGACTAGTAGTTCTATTGTGATGAATGAAGTGTTTTAAACCAGTTTTGGCACACCCTCTGCAAACAATGAAAAAGCCTTTTTGAGGTCAAAAAGTAAATTCAAAAACTCAGGGTTTGCTTTAGAAAACTTTCAGCAGTGATGGGAAATATACAAGAATTGTAAACAATAGGAAGTTAAAACTGTTTTTGCACAGGTCTCGGGGGTCGGGTTATAAAAGAATGGCATTTTGTCAGGTTTGTAAAATCAAGAACAGGTAGTGTTGTTGTAGTCTACATGTAGCACGCAGTTTCATGCAAAGTTAGCTCCGTCCTGGACCCCTTAAATTCACTGTTCTACAGTCAGTGAACCTCCATCACCACAGCCAGAGTAATATCATCATCTCAAGCAACGAGAAGCATCCAGTGAGCCAGGCACGACGCGGGAAGGAGGAAGCGTTTTGAGCAGTGAGGAGAATTTTGAGGTTTGACTTGAGGAAAATCGATGGAAGAAGTGTAATTTAGTGGTCTGTCAAAGAGATCAATGTTGGAGTGAGAGAGTTAGAGAGGCACAGAGAGAGAGAGAGAGAGCGAGAAAGAGAGTCGGAAAGTAAAGTGAAGGTGTAAACTGAAATACAAATCATCATTCTGAGAGCAGATCATCTGCACCTCGGTCCCTGCTTGACCTCAGAGCTATTTCAACCCTGTATTATAAATTAGCGGTGACTTGTCGCCCTTAGAAATCGGTTCCATCCGTCGTTAATTACATATGCACACTTCAACATGATTGTAGGGTTTAGATTAGGTTCTCATAAGTTTGTCAAACTCGCACAAAGAAGAAAACTGATGAATTAGATGACTTCGTGCTGTTGAATTTCCAGTTCAGCAGGATGTTGTCAACAGTAAATCTAGACAACTGTGTGTCGCACATAAGAGTCTAGTATGACTGTTAACTACCTGATGCTGTCTAACCAGTGACCAAAGGTCTGGTGTGAATTGATGTTCAACTGTATATGAAGATCTGAAACATGGGGGAAAGTCATGTTTAAGATACTGTGATAACCAACATCATTTGTTTTTCTTTGCCCAATGTCCACGCCAGTATGAAATGCTGCCAGTTCCTGACCAAACCGAAATGTTAAGTGCTGCAAGCCACATCCCCAAAAGTTCCTGAATTTCAGGAAGTACTTTCAACAGAGATGAGCAAAAAGCAAGATGTCTCACTCCTTAGTGACTCCCATCGTCAGCTTCAGAAAAAATTATGTGTCTAATTCAGAATATTATTGATTAACGACTTCTGGATGCAGTCTGAGGTGTATCATCTGCTGCTTCGATCTATTCGCCATTTGTCTTGCACGTTTGTGATAACATGGGGCAAGCTCGTCTCCAGGCAATTGCCTGTTTTTAGCAGGTTTACTTGCGTTAAGAAAAAAACCCTGCATATACGCTAATTTCGGTGTCAAAGTGCTAATAGCAACAGATTGTCGTGTGAGCGTTATATTGTCTCTGTCGAATCACATCATACTGCCCTACTTCCTGGGTAGTTTATAGAGATAAATGAGTCCACCATTATCTGGGTCTGTTAAACCAACTACATGATCTGTACTGGTACTCATAATGGGCGGGGCTTGAACAGGAAGTGGCTGTTGTTCATATCTTATGACTAACCGGACGTTATGAAATTTCAGCCTGAGATTGATGTGGCTTGATCAGAAGTTGCTAAATGAATTATTCATTAGAAAACTATTCAGATCTATGTTTTTGATCACGAGGGTAAACTGAGTACAATATGGACAGATCCCACTCTGATTATACTTTTTTGTGCTGGAAACTCATTTTTACAGAGTACTCGCTCATCCTGGTAGTTTACTTTATAGTTAATTTTAATGACAATGTAGTAATGCCTAATGACATGTGTGATACAGCCATAAAGAAAGCAGCCACGTGCCTGGAGGAGGGATCTGCTAATAGCCGACAGTTTGATCTGGCTCTTTATGTTGCATTTTCGGTCCTTTGCCTCTTAACTGAATTAGGGCTTTATTCCTTCAGTGGAAAAGGTTTTGTCCAAAAGCACTGCTAGCGTTTCATTTTCAGTAGCGCAAAAATAAAAACAGAAAATCAGAATTAGTCAGGATCACATTGTTTTTGTTTTTTTTGATGGAGAACAGAAACCACCTTGCTGTGATGCTCTGCGCTCACTGCAATCCCACGATGTATCCGCCGAGGAGACTTTTCTCTCACACTTTCTCATACAGCCTCTCGGTAATGACGAGATACCTTTTAACTTCTCAGCCGGAGTCAGCATCAATAATTTATTCTCATCTGTTTAAAATTTAAAGTGCCACACATTAACGTCCTCCCGCACCTGCTCTTTCACGCTGTCCACCCTCCTCTGGGCTGCTTTCTGCACCCCCCCCCAACCCCCCACATCCCCGTCTCCCTCCCTCTCCTCGCACTATAATAAAGACAATGACAATGAGTTCTCTTTCACCACTGAACCGGGGGATGTTAAATCAAACAGGGGCAGAGGAGGCGGCAGACCACATAATGTAAGGGCATCGTCCAGACGCCTCTGATTACGCTTTGGCCTTAATTGGTGGCGGTGGCGAAAACGATGAATTCTTTAACGCTGCCGTGCGGTTGTGCCCTTTTTTTTTTTCCCGAGCACAGCGAAAGGGGCCTGAGGAGGACAGCTACTTGGCACAAATGAAAGCTGACAGAAAATCCACACGGCACGACCAATCTAGGGGAAAAAGGGCATGACAATGAATAAGGGGGCCCGTGCTCTTAAGTAGCCGAGGCTAGCTCGCAGGGAAGATGTGTATAATTAAGCGGTCCGCATCGTGGTTCACATAGCGAAATCCTATTGTCTTGACAGGAGCTTAAGGTTGCCCTTTAGGTTGAGAAGCGCCGCGGTGTACGGCCTCATTTCTCTCGTTTTTTTTTCACACTCCCCCAGACCTCTGCGACCAAATTAATCTGCAGTTTTAAAGCTTGAATAAATCCAGTAAGTTAGAGATCTGCAGATCTAAAGGCCGCCAGTCCCTCGGGCTTTCCCCTTCCTGGTTTTTTTTTATTTTTTATATTTCTTTACCCCCTCTCCTTTGCCCACGGAGATTGGCTGGCAGCACTCAGTGTTATCTCCAGGGAGGCAAAGGTTGGGGGGAGGGGGTGAAGGCCACAGATTTGTCCTTATCTATTCTGAGCACACCTAAAACAAATTAGACCTGGCTGCCGTTGCTTATTTGGCTCCCGTGCTCTCATTAAGGAGCCGAATCCAAGCTATTTTCCTCAAGGTCCTGCTTCCTACCATTTCGGGCCTTGTCTTTTATCACAATAGCAAAAGGTTTCTAGGCAGCCATGCCAGGTTTTCTCATCTCGCCTATTTCATGTAGTCATATCAACACTGCACAAAGAACAGAAGCAGAGCGGGAGAGAGAGAACATCCCCCCCTTTACTCCAGGATGCTGTTTTTCCTGCTCAGGACTTGATGACGGCCTCTGACATTTGTTAATTGAAAGGAGGAATCTGGTCAATTGGATTTTTGTTTTTTGCCCTTTTCATGCTTTTTTTTCTGCTCTGTGCTTTTCTACTTATCAAACAGGAGCCTGCCTGAATGCTGTTTTTTTTTTTTTAAGGATTTTGATTTGTCTTTGCAACATAATGCACATAAAATGCAGCAGTGACTGTTTAGTCAAACCATTCCCATCAATACTAGGCACTTGTTAATCTCTGATTACGAGGACGCTATGTTTCTATTAAATTGTATAATTGGTGTTGTTAAACTGTCTGTAGGTATTAAACTCCCGATGTATTCTGCTTTTTAGACATTGTTCAACTCAAATCCACATGATGTTGATCTTTTCAAGTCTGGCTGGATGTTAGTTTGAAAAATGCAGTTTGAAGTTCTCCTGTTAGACTTCACAACACTAGTCAGACTTCTCTAATAGAAAACTAATATTTGTGTTGGACTCATTTAATGAGATGTCTGACAGCACAACACTGTGAAACATAGACACTTACTTATGTGACTTTCTCACAAACTCTGTCCTAGTCTCAACTTCTGAAAATATCAACTATTAATGATCAAGTCTTTATTTCTCAATTTCAAGCATCATCGTCTTATCAAAAGATTATTATTAACACTTGGGCTCTAGTTGTCACAGTTTTCTTCAGGTTTCTCACTGAAACATTATTATAAACTTCTAGCTACAAATTCAGAGAGTATCTGAAACGTTATACCAGCTGTCAGGTCTTTAATTCATGAAACTGTTTACGAAGGCGACCCCATACATCAGCTCAACTCACAAATAACTCACAAGCAAATTAACATTTCCCTGATTAATTGATTTTAATTTACAGAAAACCTGCTGAAGTTTGTTTGTTCTAAAAACATTGTGACACCGCAGTGAGAAATTTTTTTGCTTTTAAAGATTAGGATTTCATTTTTTTCTGGCATGTACTATCATCACCTGAGACACATAAAAATCCATTAAAGGGCAACTCCACTAATTTTACACATTCAAGTGTGCGTACAGGCCTTAGAGAGTACTCCTGCATGTGTTAGAAAAATAGTATGAAGCCCTTTGTGGCTCCGGAGGAACCTGAATGCAATCTGATAAACTGACACGCTGGCTAACTTGCACTGTGGGTAATTTAGGCAGCACATTTTTTTAAGGAAGAAGATTGTTTCTTATTTTGCCACTATGAGTCCAACAGTGTTATATGACTGCGATGCAAGACCAGTCGACTGCTCTACAGAACTTGGTGCCTACATTCCCCCAACAATGAAACTTGGTAACATCACTGGAGTAAGATTACAGATTACATGCGGCTTCCTCTGGAGCTACTCAGGCTTTATACTACTTTTTTAACAGATGCAATAGTGCTCCCCAAGACCTGTAAACATTAAATACATAAAGTTGGTGAAGTTACCTTTTAAATGAAACAATCTAAGAGGTTTGTTTGGGTGAACTGCTGACAGATTGTGTCACCACCTGAGTCACTCTAAGGGGCCACAAGCCAAAAACACTGAGAGATGATGAGAACCTTCACATGTATATTGTAAGGCCAGAATCAATCTCATGAACCTAAGCAGACAAGCATAACTTTTACATGTACGGAATTTAAGCAAAGGCTGAATCCCTTTTCGCGAGTCTCTCTGCAGAAATAGAAGTAAAGTTGGGGCAAACAGTTGAGGTAAACAGAGGTGAAGACACAGCTTGCCCATATACGAGCATTTATTGCATTTGAAAGTTAATGAAGGACCTTTGAGCCATAGGAGCTCAAGCTACGCAAAGGTAACTGCTCTGGAAATGTTAGGTTAGATGAGATTCCTTTGCCAGACTAATCCATCCTGGAGCCTGAGAGCAGCACAGAGACAGAGAGACAGAGCGAGCGAGAGGAGGAGAGAGAGAGAGAGAGAGAGAGAGAGAGAGAGAGAGAGAGAGAGAGAGCTGAATCTGCTGCAGAACAGCACAGCAGTGACACAGGGCAATTCTCTAGGGCCTTGCATTAGCGCGCTAAATTAAAGGGGGTATTAGATTAAATTGGCTCTCCGATTTCAGGGGTGTGAGTAAAATTCTGATTTGCATTTTCCACCGCTGCTTAAGATATAATTAGTTCAGGGTGATTCCCATGTGGAAAACACTGACAGCCAAATCTAACTGGCTGCCAGTAGCTTATCATCTCTTCCAAGGCGAAAAAGGTACACTCAGCTCGTGTCTCTGCGTCTGGCGCGCATGTTTGTTTGTTTGCGAGCATGTGGTAAGAGTGTGGATGCGAGCGTGGATCTTTGAGAGAAAGAGTGAGAGACGGAGTTGCGCATACGTGTCGCCGTTCTCGTGTGAATTTGCAACGCACGGACTGTAAAATCTCCTTCTAAACTCACTTCAGCACCGGATTCGTCACACTTTCTCAATCAAATCCCGGCGAAAAACTGCGAGCGGCCATTAGCACCGCCGCCAAGGTGGGAAAAAAACAGAACTCCCTGTTAATGCACGTATAAAAAGTTTGTCGAAGCGAGAGCGCCAACTTCACACCTTTAAGTTGCCTTTAGACTCAAACCCATTTCCGCAGCAGAAGGTGCACCTGTAATTACAGACGCAGAGTCAAAAATAACAATTACTGCTGGAGAGGTCCATAATATGAATTACTGAAGTCAGCGAAGGAGCTTTTAAAGAGCAAGTGTGGATTTGTTTGGGGGGTTTTCACACCCTCGGTAATTCTAACCGTCTTTGCAAATGGATGTTTTCCAAAAGTGCGTCTACCCATGCATTATGAACGTGAGGCCTGCTTCCTGGACACCTGTTTGGGACACCTGTTAGTGCACTCTATATGTGCAGTTGACATTAAATCGAGCCTCAGATTGCAACTTCTGGAACAACCCTGTAACCTGTCACCCATCAACGACTCCTTATTTTTCATCTCTTAAACTCTCTGCTGTAAGAAACATCAGAATTTCCCATACTTTTTCATATCAGCTTTGTTTGCTAATGTACTAGAAAATTAAATGAAATATTCAAACCATTATATCCAGTTCCAAATGAAAATAATGTCTCTCTCTTCTAAATTCATCTTTGTCTTTTTTTTTTCTCCCAGGTAGTTTCTCAAATGTCTTCTTAAGTGTCTTCATCTTCAATTCTAGCCAGGAAGTAGGGGTACTAAGGGGGGTACAGCAACCTCTAAAACAAGGCATTATAAACAAAAAGACAATTGATCATTGTTATTGATCATGAAGCTTGCTACTTGACCAGTAAGGTGTACGAACTAAAAACTAAAAATATAATAATTAAGAATTTGTCATTGACAGCGTTCCTCCTGCGCAAAAACTCACGAAATGGAGAGATGTCGCACACAATTTACAATGACATCATTACAGTATAAAGCCTGTGAATGGCTCCCAGCGTCTGACCTTTCTTATACTTTCTTGCTTAAAAATACAGACACTCATTTCCAGGAAAAGTCTCAAAACAAGATGATTTCTGCTCGTAACAGTTTGAAATGATCTCCCTGGACTGACAATACCTGGATTAACAGTTTGCAGAACTTTTGGAAACTTTGGAATCTTAACTCGAATGTTAAATAAAGCTCTCTAGGTTTGAACAGACCTTGTCTGCATAATGTGCGCTTGTAACAGCCTGACCTGCTGTTTTGGGGTTAAAAACCTAATTTAGTCTCTTGATTTCTGCTGGATTTTGAAGCTTTTTTTCATCCCTGGGCCTCCTGTCAAACTCATCAAAAGTTCCTAAAATTTTAATCAGGGATATAAGCTGTGGGTGGCATGCTGTCAAAGCCTGGACTGAATTAAAAGAAAAACCTCCGCTAGATTATAGAGTGCACGAGGCATAAATGACGACAATCACATGAATAAATAATAACATGTTATGTCACATGGTGCTTGGTCAGGAAGAGGCTTCAGCATTTGCGTCAACCGTATAATCGCTTCCATACGGAGCTGATGTAAACATTATAAAACACGAGAGAAATCACACCTGTATGCAGAGCCGATGGCACCAATTCAGATTGAACAAAGGAATCCATACGTGGTGTTGTTTTTTTCTATGAGCAGATTAGGTTATACTTTATAATTAACCTCTTTTTCCTCTCTGTGTAATGACTTAATTAATGAGCAAATCATCTGGCCCCCAGGTTGCCTTTATTGGTGACTCATCCATACAGGCTCATGTTAAGTCAGCGAGCGAGTTCAAACTCTCAGACTAAAGAGAAACCACGTCTGCAACCGAAACATTCATATTCTGTCTTTGCCCGTGCTGACCAAATATCAGCCCGGAAATATATCAATTAAAAGGAACCATTTAAAAAACAACACTGTCCTCTGATTGTGTCCTAATCAAGCTTCTTCCTACTTGTCAATTAAGCCTCTTAATATGTTTTTTTCACTCTGCTAAGTGACCATGTTTGTTTCTGCCTCCACACTCTTCTTGACATCCCTAATCGACCATAATGACACGAATATGATATACAATGACTTCATCACAGCCCTACTGTACATGCACAATCATTTCCTACAGTATCGGTGGGAGAGGGGCACTTCTCCCCCCCTCCCCGCACAAAACTTGGGGGATGTTTTGAGAAACACCATCAGCAGCCCCTGCCATCACTCTCAGCATCTCTTGGTGGTCGGAGGCTGAGGCTTTGTGGGATATTGATTCTCCCCATCCAGAGACGGTTTCCATAATTGGTTAAAATGACCGGGTGCAGAGAGGGATGGCTCTCTGCTGAAAACCATTTCCCAGCCCTGCTTGGAGCTGAGCCAAGCTCGGGGTTGTTCGGATGCGTTCCAGCCCCAGCCTGACTGGCAGCAATTAGGGGTGTCTGAGCCAAGCTCAGCTTGCGCTCCACACAAACACCCCTAATTACTGCCAATTAGGCTAGGCGGGTAGGCAGATTTGAGAAGCCGGGGGGATGTTCAGGCATGGGTGGGCATGGAAACAATTTTCAAGGGCTTAGAACGTGACTGGATGAAAAGGTTAATGCTTTGGAGTGCAAGGGGATAATAACAAAAGAAGGGGAAGCAGAGCCCCGGCTCTCACCTCCAGCGACGAGCCTGGCTTCTTCTTCAGCTCCTCGCATTTCCTAAATTTGCAGATCTGGTGGCCCGTTTTGCGGTTCCGACAACTGCTGCAGACACCACAGTTGATTAGCCGCCTGCAGGGTGCACAGACCCCACACCTTTTCCTTTTCTTCTTCGCTGGGTTTCCACTGGATACCGAGGAATTATTCTGTGGGCAGTCTGCCAGATTGGCAATTTGAAACGCACTGTCTGTAACGGCTGCTGAGGCTGCGGGGGAGTGAAGGGCTGTCATGACGATGACCCCGGGAGGTAATGAGATGCCCCCTAAAGCCGGGATAGCGGAAAAAGTTCCAACGCGTTCTGGGAGATTCATTATCTCTGCTTCAGCAGCGCCGCATTTCAGCTTGTTCATGCATTCTCCTGCTAAAGGTCTGCAGTGTTCGGGGGATAAGGTAGAGAGGAAATTATTATTTGCCATTTGCAGCGTCTCTGGCGGCACGCCAGGCTTCCCCGGCCTCTGGGAGTCATTTCTATGCATGCTGGTCCTATTAGGGTTTATTGCCGCTGATTTCCTTCCCCAGAGCATGGCGTTATCGCAGTTCCAAGGGGACATGCCAATTCTGGCACTGGGAAAAATGGGCGTTGTGATGCGGGCAATCTTAGCAGTCTGTGGAAATGCCCCATTGGTTTTATAAAAGTTTGCAAAAGACCTGTACCTTTCCATTTCTGCGTTATAATCCAAAAGCTGGCTTAATCCACCATCCTGAAGATTATCCTTTTGTAAGAGAGACACATCTGCGTTCTGTCCGTTTTCAATACAAAGCGCATTGTTTATGTTAGACATGGCTGAGGGATGGCTGTCAATGTTTCGGAGAAGAGAGCGATGGTTACAGCGGCCTTCGTGGAACTGAAGCTGGTTACGAACAGTGTGCTACCATCCTGGTCTGTCTCCTCCAGAGCTAAAACCAAACAAGAACAAGAAGAAGAAGAAAAAACACAACAACAGTTACACATAAAAGAGGCAAATGTTTTCATTCTAATCAGGTTTCATTTCTCTGCTTCAACTTTTTCTCTGAAGATAACAGCTGAACATTTGAGGAATCTTCTGGCACATTGTTTACGCTCTGCGTTTCATAATGGGACTATCACAAACAGTCAGAACTGATCTCCCTCTGCTGACAATAGCGTGATAGCTGTGACAGACCGTCATGTCATTATTATAATGGGGGGTTGGGGGGGGGGGGGGGAGAATTAGCGTGCTTCAAAAAAAAAGCCACACTTTCAACATTGTTTGGACGTCTTGTCAAAGTATTCTTACATTTATTTATTTTTTAAAGACAGTCCAATCAGAAACTTCACAGAATGAATAAATACATTCTAAAACACCAGAGTACGTTTTATCAAGACATAAAAAATGTTATATTCAAACCAAAATATGGCTTATTTTGAAAAAGTTAGAGGAGAGCCTCACCAGAATTCAGATCATGACAGCAGCAGCTACAAACACAAAGATTTTTTTTTTCTTTCCTTTTTTTTTTAAACCTCAGGCCTGCAATATAAGCTCTTAAAAATAATCTGCTGTGGGTGCCGGGAGCAACGTAGTTAAATATTTTTTCCATTTGTTTTCAAACAGCAGAGGTGGCCCATCCATGTAAACACGACCCCGTCCTGCCTCTTAAGAGCACCTGGAATTCATTCATGGCCGGCTTTTATTACATTAACCCAATAACGGCACAGATAGCCACTGGTTGATTTACATCCAGATCAGGGACCAGACCAACTACAGTGTCAGCTGCCTCAGGATGGGATGTGTGTGTCCATAGGTGTGTGTGTGTGTGTGTGTGTGTGTGTGTGTGTGTGTGTGTGTGTGCGTGCGTGCGTGCTCCATTTCCTCTCTCTCTCTCCACCAGTCTGTCTGGATTTGGTTTCCACAGATAAAAGCCCATTAGACACATCTCCCCCTACTTCCATTACCTTTTTCTGGGCTTTCTCTCTTAATTGCCAAAGCTGATCCATTGCTGGAACACTAAAGCATTTCAAATCACTTCCATAGCAGCTGTCTCGAAAAAAAAAAAAATTGTAAATAAAAATAAAAAAAAGAATTATAAATATGCACACATTGGAGCTGATCGTACCGGGTGGCTTTATGAGAGTCCTCTGTATACTGAGGTGCAGTATTCCCCTTCGAAAACGCGTAGCAGGTAAATATTTACCTTTGCCTAAAAAGTGCCAAACGAGTCCGACAAACACAGGAGATCGTCTCTGCACTAACATATCCAACATTATTTCTTTCAAACTTCTTCTTTTTTAATTGTAAAAGGCACACACGTGAAACCAAAAAAAGGCTCCTATCCACAATCCAAAAAAAAAAAAAGAATCCAGATCTGGAGGGGGGTTCAATGCCGATGTGGCATCCACAACAACCCCCCCTGGCAGCCACCAGTAAACAAAAAACCTCCTTGGCTTAATGATCAGCCCTCCTCAGGGTCATTATTACTTAATCAATTCACCCCTGGAGCGAAATACGCAGCCCAAAGGCAATCAAGTCACGGACATTGATTTTCAGCCTGTAAACAAAGTTTAGAGAGACAGAAATGTTCAATACTTGGGGAGCTGGAAGAGAGGAGGGAGACAAGAGAGGGAGAGAGAGAGAAAGAGGGGGGGGGAGAAATGTGGAGGGTGAGGAAAGAAAAGTAAGAGAAAAAAAAGAGAAGGAGAAGAAGGAGCCACGTCCGATGACGAACCATTGTGCCGCCGCTGCACCACGATGCCATTAATTGCGCTCAGTCTGGTCTGAGGCAGACATTCAGATCAAAGGTCATGCGTATAATCCAGAGGAGGGCAGCGCAAACACTATCCCATAATCTAAATTAATCTGACATTGCCCGGCGCACCGGACAGGAAGAGGGGGAACGGGGGGTAAAAACGCATGCAAGTGGACGGCACAACATGGACACACACACACACACACACACACGGAGAGAGGGAGAGAGAGAGCGAGAGCGAGAGAGAGAGGGGGAGACAGAGAGGGAGAGCGAGAGGGAGAGAGCGAGCATCACCTACCAGGTTTTCCTGTTGAGAAGAAGCTCCCCCAAGATGCTACCAGCCTGCGACCGTGTACCGAAACATTACGAGGCGATGCGAGGGGGTAGAGGAGACGAGAGGAGAGGAGAGGAGAGCAGAGGAGGGGAGGAGGGGGGAGAGAGGAAAAATAACAGCGAAAGACGCGAGAGAAAAGACGCGCAGACACGGGCTGCAAAAAAAAAAAAAAAAAAAAAAGCGGGGCGCGAGAGTGTTTTTTTTTTCTTTCGCTGCGCGTGCGGTGCGTTCAGAGCGCTCAAAACAAAAGGAGCATTTTTATCCACTTTCTTGTCACGTTAGGACAGAGGAAGAAGAAAAAAGGAGAACAAAAAAGAAGAAAGGTCGTAAAAGTGCATGAATGGGCTCCCTCCAAAAAAACACACACACATACACACAAAAAAGAAAAAAGGTGTCGCGGAGGTGGGGAAGAGAAATCGCCGGAGAGAGCGAGGATGAACGAGGGGGTGTTAGGTGTTTCCTCTCCTCTTGATCCGGGGGCTGTATTGTGTGCGTCTGCCTGCCTGCCTGGTCGCTCTGCGCTCGGTCCGTGTCTCCTGTCGCTGTGTGTGGCTGATTGGTGCTGAGGTGAGGAAGCAGGGATGTGGACACCTACTGATCATTGGCTAGAAATTACTATAGAAACACTCGGGAGGTGGGAGGGATGGATGGCTCAGGGCGCCCTACAGGGGGAGAAATAAATATCTGCTGGAAATATCCGCGCCTTGGAAAAACCTTATAGTGGCCTCTCTCTCTCTTTCTCTCTCTCTCTCTTTTTTTTCTTTGATGAAATATTTTTTAATACATTTCTTTCATGACGAGGCATTTAGAGAGGAGGAGGAGGAGGAGGAGTGTGGGGAGGGGGAGGAGGAGGAGGAGGGTTGTCATTTGCCAGATACGTCTTTTAATAAGGATTGGGGAAACTTGTCAAATTAATTTGAATGGAGCTGAGCTGTGATTAAGATAAAATGCCTCCGCCGGGTTGTTTCACCCCCCCTCCTCCTCCTCCCTCCCTCCTCCCTCCTCCGTCCAGCGACAGCCATAATTACTAAGACCTCCGGGATTCATCACCGTTATAAATCCCGCCTGCTGGCCACCCATGCCTGCAGCTCCCACAGGCTGACAACACGGGCACGCATGGCACATTTATTCCAAGAGTCCACCCTACACACACACACACACACACACACACACACACACGTGTGACACACCGCGTTCATTCATGTTGAAGCCTATAAGCTTTGAGTTAAAATAATTATGACTGCAATCTGCGTCCCGGATTATATTTTTTCTCTCGCATCAGCGTTTATCTGTGAGCCTCAGGGTTCAGTTAAAAAGGAAAAAAAAAAAAGTTAACATGGGTTCATCACCTCTGGAACTCCACAGGCCAATTATAAACGAATCACCTTCACACAACAAGTTTTAGCAGCTGTGTAGCGACGTTTTCAGAGAGATGTTGGTGTTGATGGGCTGTAATATTTTACTTTGCATGCTTGGATCATCAAAAATAAATAATCAGACGTTAGGAGAATTAAAAGAAATGGTACAATGAGCTCATATGAAGTGTTTTTTTTTTTTTTCTTCCCCACTGCAGATGGAAAGTCAGTTTAAGTTTCATGGTCCACAAACCAGCGTTGCAGCGTTCTCCCAAAGCACTGAAGTAGACGGGGACTTGTTTCAGGAAAAATACATTAAATTTACATTATAGGGCATTTATCAGACACTCTTGTCCAAAGCGACTGACAGTAAATTATACATATACTGATCAGCACACCAGGAGTAGTTTTGGGGTTCAGTATCTTGCTCAAGGACACTTTGACATGCAGCCCAGGAGAATCGAACCAACAGCCTTCCAATAACAAGATGCTGGCTCTGCCCCTGAGCCACAGCCGGCCCCATACAATGATCCAGCATAATCCGACTGTGATTTGAAAATAAGTTCGTTACACCCTACACACACACGATCGAGCTTGTATATCCACTTCAGACAGGGTGAGCGCTAATGCTATTAGCTTAGCAGCTGCAGTTTTAGCAGCTCTGTAGCTTCTTTTTAGAGAGATCACCAAAAATAAACAATTAGATGACAGGAGAGTGACAAAATGGTATGATTAGCTCAGTTTAAAGTGTGTCTTTTTTATTGGGATTGCCTTTTTGGGACCATAATAAGGCCCTCAAATTGTTTTAGTAAGTTTTAACAAATGGGTGAGCGCCAACACTATTAGCATAGTAGCTACAGTTTTAGTAGCTCTATAGCTAATTTTTAAAGAGATGATAAAAAATTAGATGTTAGCTTCAAAGCTAAAGTGAATATTTTCACTAAAAACGGGCGCAAATAATGTTTTTTTAAAAATCAGTTTGGGATCTGGAGGCTTCGAGAGGCTTTTCACTACGCCGGACAAGCTGTATGGAGTCATTTTATGTTTTGTTTTGGTTGTTTTTTAAGTTTTAAAACAAATTCACAGCCACTGCAACAATGTTCCAGTAATATTTTGTGGAGTGAGAAACTTCAGATAGATGGCGTGAATTTATACTTTAATGGTTAATAAATCATTTAGTAATACTTTATAGATCAGTTATGAGCCAGAAGAGCCATTTTTTGTTTTGTTTTGCAGCCTGTGTTTCTCACTTTCTGATAAAAAATTAAGTCTGCAGTTTAACATATTAATAAATCACTAATGACGGGTTTTAATCCATCACGTCTGCCGTTAAAAAAGAAGTTAAATGAATTTGGGGCCAGATCGTCTGCAGCCCAACTCTAAAAAAAACCCAAAACAAAACAAAAAAACATGCAGAGATCGTCTGCCCTATCAAAAAGATTTTTCACAACCAGACAATAAAAAAGTTATTAATGGTTTATAACTGATAGAATTAGAAACTGATTTATGAGCCGGATTTAAAGCACACAGATGAAATCCTGTCTCTTATTAGACCAGTGGTTACTAAATGATGCGTGGCGGCACACTGGTGTGCCATAGATTATTATTGCAATATACAACTGTAGCTGTAATTAATGAGTAATGAATGCCTTTTTAATTAACTATATCAGTATACTGTATTATACACATACGTCCTGATAATGAGGCAAATTCTAAACCCTAAAACAAACGTTAATAAACCTTCGAGTGATTAGTTAACATGTTATAGAGGCTGGTTTGCAGGGACATGAATACAGGTGTGCCTTAAGATTTTTGGCTCAGCCTTTAGTGTAACCCTTTTACATTAATTATTACTCCGTCAGTTATCATTGGGTCTGCAGCTGACTTGACTGATTTTTTATTTATTGATCTATTCCACACATCTTTCTCTAGTCATCATCCAAGAGTTAGAACATAGGAAAGAATATCCATCACAAGAGCGGAAAGCTCAAACGGATGTGAAATTATTCACTTTTTTCTTTTTGCAAACTGTACAAAACTGAACAATACTGAATTTCATATCACAGAAGAAAAAGAAAACCAGCTATTATTCATATCTGGAGTCTAAACAAGAAGCTAGGACCGGTGCACCGTTTGGTATTTTTGTCCAACTGCATACTTTCTATCGCCAAAATAGTTGCAGATCGATTATCTGTCAATAGACTTATCACTTAATCTTTCCAGCGTGATGTGACACTTATAATGACAAGATGTCACAGAGAAATAAACAATCCCTGCGTTGCTTCTATTTGACGCAGGTTTTCGGCGAGTAAACAAACTGACAGCGACGCTGACACATATCCGAGGCGTAGAGCCCCTCCAGTCGAGCTGTGTGACACAGGCCTATAGGCTGCTAAAGGCTACACTTTAATGAATTTATTGAGAGCTGGCAATAGATGGGACAGAGAAGAAGCAAGGACGTTAAATGTTTTACCATTATGTGCTAAAATCTGCCGGGACCTGACTTTGTTAAGAAGTGACACAACGGTTTAGACGGATATTACGTATCTTAGTATAAACATTAAAGATAAATGGTGAAGAGGCGTTTAAAAAAGTGAAATTCACTGATGCGTGTTGACTCTGAGGAGGCTGAACTCATAACAACACGGGCTTTAGTCGTGCGTTTTGGAGTTAACACGCCGCCACACCTGCTCAGACCCACAAATGACCTGAAATCAAAAGACCTTAAAACTTCCTCTTCGTCAGTCTACAGTTGTCAAATCATCCCTCTCTCGGTGTCTGTCAGTCATCGTCGGCGGCGTGTTGACGTACAAGACAAGAAAAGACTTAAGAGGGGTGCCAACAGAGCAGCAGTGGTGAGGATTAACAGACACTGGTAAGTATGTCGACAGAGGTAGGTGTTAAAGTATATGTGAGTTGAGTTTGGGTTTGTGGTTAAGATTCGAATAAACAGTTGTGTCTGTCAACACACCCACACACCACTGTCACCCTCCGAGCTGTGATTACTCCTGTATGGGTGCACTGACTTCATTCGGAGAGAAAAACACTTTGACGAATAAATCTGCCACACGCCACTTGATCGCAATCAAACTAAGTACCAGTGTACGCACTTAATACATTTTTACACCAAACACACGTTAACTTGCTCCTTTCCTGTTGCCAGAAGATGAGTTTTCTTTTTTTTCTTTTTGGCTGTTGTTGTCACCTTCAACATCACGAACAAGCCGGAGAACAGGGAACACTAGAAAGCAGCGTGGAGGCCAATGACAACAGTTCCCTTTTTTATATATCTTTAACTTCAGTCTCTCAAAGCACGTTGTTCATAATCTGGGATCCAGATGAACCTGCGAGCTCCTCTTTCATTTGCTCTTGCAGACGTGACACACTCCCTCCTCCCTCACTGGACAGATATCCAGCTGAGCCGATCAAAGCTAATATGTGGCAGGTATAAACGTTCAATATGTACGAATACTAGTTTAAAACACTCAAAAATTAAATACAACCATGAACAGAATGTGAAGAAATACAAGTCTTGGCATTACGTCAAAAACTAGCCCCAGCCTGTCCTTTTCTCGTAAGTCCACTTGGATCTCGCAGTTCAGAAAGCTTGCTGCACAGGCTAGCTGAGCTAACTGTTGCAGCCGTTGCAGTTAGCAGCAGTTAGCGGTGAATACGAATTTGAGAGGTGGCCAATTCTTACATATTGGACCACTAATAATTTAAATAATTTAACTTTACATACAATATTTTGTTTAATATGATGTTCTGCGAGATAATGAGATAAAGGTTTTTATTGTATGAAGTAGGCTAGCGATGAACTTTGACTTACTTCATCGGCGCAATCCATCTAATCTGCTTATTAACACATTTTAGACAAAAATCTTTACTCGTATTACATCTACAAGGCCTAATTTAAAGGTTTATTCTGAGTTTTGTAAGACAGGGGCACGACTGCTGTGCTGGTGTTTGGGTTTAACTCTCCTGTCTGTGTGGAAGCTAGCTCACTGGTAGCTGTAGTGTTGCGTTGACAACATCAGAACAACACCAATGAAGACAGAGCAGGGGGCTGTGATTCATGCTGCTCTTTGAATTAACCTCAAAAGTAAACTGAGATCCAGTGGGAGCTAACAAGCTCATCATTTCATCTGTGCTTTGAGCCGTGCGTGTTCTGCCGTCACGTAGCTTGGCACGACGTCCCACATGGTGGTGTCCCTGACTGGATGTAGGTCTATCCAACTGTGTCCGCAACCACTGATAACATTCTTTGGAAATCAAAAAATAAATGGAGAGATTCCGGACCAAATCACATTCGCAAACTCATCTCATGCTGATGCCAGCCTCTGTTGTTCTAATAGACTGTATGTCCAAGACTTCAAAGCGCATCGCAGCAGCATGCACAGATCAGTGGGAAGTCATCGCTCTTGTTTGACCCAGGAATGAATGCCGATTGTACTTTTTCCCACTGAAGACAAAAAACACATGTAAGTGGGTGTCAGCAGGTTTCTTTTGTGCAGTGTCAAAAGGCTATTAGATTGTTTTAATAACTCCTTCACTGATCGAGGTGTGTAAACACTTTGGTCTGATGGATTTTGTCTTCAGATGCAGACATAAAATGAGAGATAATGAGAGGAAACATCTTGTTTCATTCCTTTACAGTCTTTTAATCATCCTCTGCTGAGACTGACTTCAAACCATGAACACACTGATGTAGACTAAACAAAGTATTTCCTTAAGTTCATTATTTAATATAATGTTAATAAAAGCAAACATCCTTTTGATATCACAAAAAGCACATTTGTCAAATATTGTTTTTTTGCAGGAAGGAGTTTTTTTGAATACATTTGTCTTGACTTGTGCCCAAAGTAACGATGAATCAGAACTTTTGTTCTTCAAGATTGACAGTTACAGTAAAAAAAAAAAGGGGGGGGAGCATCCTTGAAGCGTTATTTTCTTCAGTATCAGACCCCGTGCATCTGTGTGTGTGTGGAAGCTCCTCTGTCTGAAAATCATTTCATCTTCCGGGCGATAATAGCCCCCAGGGGAAATCTGCCTAGGTGGTCCTAACCTCTGCCTGCAGAGCCACGGCAGAATGTGAGTCTGTAGCAGTGGGAGGCATGAACCCTCATGGCAGGCCTTTGTTCCTGTCTGCGTGCTCCGGCGTCTCTCCCCATGCGCCTCCTCCCCCTCTCCCTCCCTCCCTCCCTCCTTTTTCCTGGGCTTTTCAGCTGAACTCAGAGGAGTAATTAATAACCATGACCCCAGATTTAAACGTAGCCCACGTTTAGTCGATGGAAATAGAATCAAGGAGGAGTGAAGTCATAAGACATGGGTGTTTGAGGGGTGATGGTGTGAATCCATTGATTCATCTGTCTCAATTTGATCCGAGCGCACACATCTGTCAGGAGAAAGATAGTGAAGATACGAGCGTCGTTGATCAATCCAGTCTGCTTTTCTCCTCCTGCTAACCAAATTAACATCTTGTTTGACCAAATATGAATAAAATAAATTAATATTTGGCTTCAGTGGACAAGAGGGGAAATCGACCTAAAGGACAGAATAAATGCTGGCAATGTGGATTTCTGCAAACCAGGGATGTGTTGCAACTTTACATTTAATTGTGTTTAATTTAATCTTTATTTTATGACAATGGTGCGCTTATGGTCTGATTAATTTTAGGCCACTTGATTAGTGTTCGGACAATTCTGTCAAACCAACTCGTCCTCACCAGAAATGGCTGTACTGTTCGTCAGTGCAAGCAGCTGACTGTACTACGACACATAACATCATTTATTGTTGGGGGGCGACCTCTAGTGGCTGTAGTAGCTGTGACCTGAGCAAAGGAGGACTTTAGATGACAATCGACAAGATCAAAAAAGTCAAAAGAGACAAACAAACATAGAACTTTATCTCAGGACACCGCTGATCATGTCCCGTGCAAAACCACTGTCTTTTCCTGAACCTAAATCTAAACCTACACGTAAACCGTGAAGTTTTTTTGACTAAACCTAACCAAGCCGCAACCATTTCACAACATTAACCACATGTGGACAAACGTCTTGAACGGTCAAATGTCATTTTTTGTGAAGGTGTGGGATCGCTCATATATGTTGTTTTGGGAGTCATTATAAAACTACCTATTTAGTCGATTATGCATGAGAACGTGTCGCGACAAACACGGTCACATCATCCTGTTAAAACCACTTGGTTTTGGGCTGCAAATTGTCCCACAGTCTCGCCAACAATATCTGGTTTTATTGCCGCTAATGCAGCTGGAAAAAGCCCTGACTTTGATTTTATTTCAAAATATCCTGTGGTTTCACGCATACAAATATTGTGAAGCTGTCACATCATCATCCTGTCCTCCTCCTGACGTCAGCTTATATACATGTTATTTGAATGTGATATTATATGTTAAAACGTTGCTATTATACATATGAATCATATGAACGTAACGTATCCGTAGTTTGCAGAAATGTTCAATGCCACATTTTATTCCAGAAACTGGGCCGTAGAAATGATGGGATTAGCTGGCTTCCCTCCACCCCCGACTGTTATTTCGGGCATACTGTACATTTTTCCTGTTTGAAAAGTGTCTGGAGGCCCCCGACACTTCCAGGAGGTATAGATCTTTGTATGCGGGCAAAAAGGAAACCACAACAGTCACAGTTGTTTCTCAGCGGAATTATGAAAGGGAAAAAATCTGACCAGGAAAAAGGGAGGAGCACGACTGCGTCTCCAGGAGGTGTTTCTGATGGGCTTCGCACAGACTGTTGTGGTAAACAGCATTCCTCTGAGGCCTTTAAAGCATGAAGAGAAAGACACAGACAGAGAGAGAGTGAAGAGAGACGGAGGGAGAGAGAGAGAGAGAGAGAGAGAGAGAGAGATGGTGAGAGGGAGCGACTTGGGAAAATAAACAGTATGAGATTATGGGTTTGGCAGTGATGCGCCACAGTGCAGCAGCAACCTTGGCAGTATTTATTTAGAAACCTGCCTCATTTCCTCCTGCAGGCTGTAATGCATGGTGCCCTCACCTCGCACACATTAGCCTTTCGCTGTGATTTGATGTGTATCAGCCGTTTTTTACGCCGCTTTCTCCTCGGATACAGTCGAGCGATCCCTCCTCCCTCCGCCACCGCCTGCTAATTGGAGTGTATAGAGCACCCTTAATTATCCAGTTAGTAGCTTTGCTGAAAGAAAAGCTGACTCCTGGCACACAGTCTGGTACAGATGACAGCACCTACACACAGTCACTTCCACCGAGAAACCTCGAGTAACGTGGATAGAGAAGTGTGTCTTCATGTAGGCTACATCGACGAAAGTTGGCAGTCACATTCTGGAGGTGTCTCTGCTTTTAAAACTTTCTTCACATAGAAGGAATGACACTGGAGATTTGTGGCATTATTCCTGGTTGTCTCTGTTTTTCTATTTTAGCACATCGCGCACCAACCAACGTGAAGATTTACACCCCCCCCCTCGGATTAATCCATCACTCTCTGTGACTGTATTACATAAATGGCCTTTTAAGTTGTGTTTTCTTCAAGTTTTGATTCTCGAGCATACTGAAAAACTCTTGCCTTTGGATAGATATAGACCAAATCATCATATATTTATTTGAATGTGTTGAGCTCATTGAACAGATGCTGATGCAGAATAGAGCAATGGTGGAAGAAGAATTCAGCTCTGTTCCTAAAGTAAGGCCTGCAATCCCCAAACTTACTTGAGTAACGTTTGTATAAAAAGGTATTGCTAGCAACATGTACTTAAAGTATCAGAAGAAAAAAAGTACTCTTTCTGTATAACGACTTCCCCTGTGGTATTTTTGAAATGCTAATACTGATGTATGCTACGTCAGCAGCGAGGGAAGAACATGTAAAACTGACAGACTTGGGAAGTTCAGACATTGTTCCGGGAAATAATGTCTTTTCCTAACCCTAACAAAATGGTTTGTGTGCCTAAACCTCATGAGACCGTAAGAATAATGGTGAAAAAGTGCAATATTATCCTCTGAAATAATATGCAACAGAGTAGAAATACAAAGTAGCAGAAAAAGGAAAGATACCTCAAAACTGTATTTGCAGACAATAAATTAATACTCTCGTCAAAAGCAAATCTCCGTTATGCTGTTGAACGTGAGAGAAGAATACAGAATACTTTTGTAACATGCGATTTTGTGTGATTTGTCTTGTATGATGGCCTCTTTCTTACAACATCTTTACATATTTTTCTTATAGCCATGTACAGCATATAAAATAAAACATTATTTTATGAGCTATTTTACATACTGTGGATGTATAAACACTGCTGACACACTTTAAGGCCAGATAGAAGTGGTAGAGCTCCAGTATGTGTGTAAAGATTTGTGCTTTTTTTTGAAAACAGAGGTTCTACTTCCTCTAACTCGATGCACGTTGCCTGATATGAAAATATGAAAAGAATCATATTGATTGTAAAATAATGATCTTCATTGATACAATAATTAAATTTAACAGCATGTCAAAGTACGTTGTTGTGTTACAGACATGTGACCAGATGTTTGGTCTGATTATGTGCTCACGACTGTCAACAGACAGGATAGAAGAACAGTCTGGCTGCAGGTGACAAAGGTCATCAGCTGGAATTAAAAGCAACGGTACGGAGCACGATCAATATTTGCTGTAACCCCCGTCACAGGGCTCTCCTGCTACATGAATGTAAACACACAGACAATAATGATCTGTCTTCGATGTCAGAAGGTATTAAACTGACCAGAGACAACACACACGGCTGCAGTGGAAGAGCTAGGTGTCTATAAAACATTAAAGTGGGCTTTTTTTTGGAAGTTAACGTCAAACAGTTTTCTCTTGTGGCAGCTGAAGTCCAACTCCCACTGCAACAAATTGGTGTTACTAAACAGAAGAGAAAGATAACTTCTCAACTTCACTTCACAAAAGTCTCATATTTGTATCAGGTGAGTCTTAAGTAATATGAATCTAAAATGAGACCTCGCACAGGGTCTAGACCTCAAGGTCGAGACACTCATCCTTCAACTGTTGCACCGATTTAAAACATCTTTTATACAATGAGGCAGCAGGCCAGTTTGTTCTACAAACAAAAACAGGTGAGTCAACTTCACCGTTCCTCTTCATGAACCAGGTTTGGGCACACTTTTGTTTTTGTGCTAATATGTGCAAACACAGTCGCCATGCTTATCTGTCAGTGCGGGAGGGCAAACAGTTTCGGCAAACACAAACATCTTGGAGGCACCCGGTTAAGTCCATGAGTCACATTCAGGATGTGACTCAGTTTTAAGCGGTTCACACCACATTGTGCTTGCGCTCGGATTTGTCAGACTTAGGTGTTTACATGCGGACACGACACCCCACGTATCTCAGCTGCCCTGGCAGTGATTTTGCTTGTATGCAGCACCAGCCGGAGATGAAGCTGTTAGAAATCCTGTTGTTGATTTTGGTTTTTCGCTTTGTTTACTAATTGCCGATACCAACTCTAAAAAATCTCATTAATTCAAATCGAGACCCCCCGTTTACACCTGGTATTAACATGCGATCTGTGTCTGGAGGGGTTATCTAGACGATGGCATCTGATGACAAGCTTTCCACGAGCATTTACACCTGGTATTAATGAGTGTTCTCGTTATCTCGATGCAGCACACATAATCAGAACATATCAGAACTGATATGCAAATGAAGCAGGCAGAGATTTATCAACAAACACGTCCCGGGTCAAGGAAAAGTGATGCTGCTGCAAAGGCTCTGCTTCTCCTTTGCTGAGCTGTACTCCTTTGGAAAATGGTTGCATTTCTTGAATACATCCATTTATTTCCCTGGCTTGTTTTGGATAGGCCGGCTTGCATGGTGGCCTTTCCATGTCTGCAAACCGTGGATATGTTGCAACAACATTATGTTACTGCAGGTTAAAAATTCTATTTTATGTGGTGACAATGCTGTTTATTGTCTGGTTAGGTTAAGGCACAAAAAACACTTGGTTAGGGTTAGGACAAGATCTTGTTTTGGCTTAAGATGAATGTTCCGGCCGCTACAAACATGCACGGTTAGAGATGTCCCAGTATAAGCCTACTCCTTTAAAGTTTGCTAGGTTCCTCAGAATAAGCTTGTTTAGCCGATGCAGTTCCAGTTGGAATCCTGGAATACCAACTCAGAACTTTTCTACTTCCTACTTGCAGTGGATTGCAGAACAACTCCGGTAGCTCAGCTTGCTTGAGAGTGTGTCTTTAACTGATGATGTGCTTGTCTTGGGTGGTGGTCATAAATACTCTTCCAACTTGTGGTACAGCTGCTAACGAAGCTCTGCTAATTCGGTGATAAACATGTTTCATTTCCTTTTAATTCTTCACAATAAAAGTACCCCATTAAGCTTTTATTGTGAAGCAGCAAAATCAGGAAAAGTTGGGTTTTCACAAGCAGGAACTCCAAACAAATCTTGACACAGCTAAAAGTACACACGATCAAACAGTAACATAAAGCAGATGTCTGAAAGTACACACAGTGGACGCAGGAGAGAAACTAAAATTCAAACCAAAGAGATTCAGTTAGAAGCTACAAAACTTCTGCCAGCCAAACACACAGAGACTCTTAAAAACTTCTCTCTCTCTGGTCTCCTGCAAAGACATGAGTGTTGAGTCTTTCAACACGGGCTTGTTTCAGGGGGTCATCAGATGGGTTGGCCGTGGTTTTGAGACGTCACCACGTGCCACACGGATTGCAAAGGCCTCACGCAGGAGATGGTCCATCTCTGCTGCAGCTCGGCACACTCCAACTGATGACGGAAGCGCAAATGAGTGCAGCATGGTTCGACTCGGCGTGGCTAAAAGTGCCGACTGAAAAGCGCCACTTCAGTTTGAAGCCAGTGCCTCGATCAAGGGGGCTGACAGGAGATTTTACGTATAACATGAAATTCTCCCAATGTAACCATGAATGCAACATACAATGTTTTTGGCTGGTAGGATATGAAACCCAAGATCGCTCTCGCTGTGAAGTGACACTAAGACACCGCTTTGCTTTGTGTTTAATATTGAGTTTTGCTGTCTGCTGTATATAAAGATTAACATATGCTAGTTCACAGCTGCTAAAAAGAAATAAATGTTTGTCCTTGAACGACAAAACCTTTCACTTAATCATGATTTGTTTTGTGCTTGGTGTCTGTGGTGAATAGCAACGACTGAGTGTAGAAAGTTCAGAAGAAATGCTAAGCCTTTCAGGCAGACTTTTCAAGAGAGCAGCACTTGGTTATGGATCAAACTGAAGTCAGACATAAAATTTACAACACTTCTGTCTGGTCCAGTTGCATTTAGGCTTATAGAGAATATTCTCTACCATCCACTTATACAGCATTCTCCAACATATCAGTCCTTGATCAGGGTTTAACTGATGTCCAAGTGTGAATAAGGTGTCTGGATGAACTATGGGGAATTGATGATCTTGATCTGACAGTGGACAGAAATTAGACGTCAAACACAAGCGGAAAAATGCGTTTCTGTTTAACATAGAGAAAGGGGCACGCATGCACGCACGCACACAAACACACACACACTATCTCAATATTAGGTGAAAGGACTACAACTTTTTAGCCTTCTTTCACAGAAGTGTCAAACAGAACTAGCCTCTATTTATCTGCGTGTTGACTCAACCTCCATGCAGCAGCCTCAGCTTTGACAAAGTCCACAATGGCAGATGCTGAATCCGTCTCTTTCACAATAGCAGTTCAAAAATCAATGTAATAGAGCAAAACAGTCCTGAACAACGACGGCTGTGAATGAGCTCTGCGTTGCAGTAACACAAAGCGCGGCTCATGAAAGTGTTGGTGACACGTCGTGCAGGAGTCATTGTCTTTGACTGTGTTATTTAAAAAGGGCTCTGTGTATAAACAGCTGCCGATCTTTGTATTCTCAAGATGAGCTTTATTTTGACAGCTCCTATCTTTTAAGTGGCTGCCATTCCTGCCAGGTAACATGGTGCCGCATGTACTTTCTGGGTGATGCAAGATGCAGATAACTGAGGACAGATTTTTCCCAAACTTATTCAGCTCATCTGAAATGTTAAACTGGTCTGCTTTCACACCTCAACCGCTCACATTTGGCTTAAATCCTTGACTTTTGGGACATAATGCCTTGACATGTCAGGTCTGTTTAGCACATCAGAAATTCTAACTGAAACAACATAAAAGTATGAAGAACTGAAAAATGGGTCTCAGTCTGTGGTAGCCTCCCCAGCACAAAGCAGCGCAGATATTTTCCTCCTCTTGCGGCATCAGTTCAGTTCAGTTGTCCCAAAAGAATACCAGTCTGCTGCAGAGTGTGTACGGTATCCTTGTATGGTGCTGCTTTTAGTTTTTGTATTGTGTTTGCTCACTGTGCAGCTCACAACGAGTGCAAACAGATTATATATATATATATATAAAGTAACAGGTCAGTGACGACCTGTTACTTTACCCCACAGTTATTAAGTTCTTTTGGGTTGCCAACGCATCTCTGACAGATCATCACTTTTTAAGATGACGTGCCGTTCATCTGGTGTGGGGGCGTGTATTTACAGAAAGCACAAATTCCACCTCGATACAATTTTGATTTGATTCACTCCAGGGGCCTGCGATGGATATGACACAATATCATCAGCCCATTTAACATAATCAGTCAAGACTCTAACTCTGTAAAACTGAGAGGAGCTGCAGAGTCTGGTGAGGATTCTCTGTAGGTTCATCAACATTTTCACATTGTCATTTGATCAGCCCAGTCACCAGAATGACATTTTGGCAGGTAGCAATCCCGCAAACCATCATATGTATCATATTGTGAGCAATACCCAATATGTACCAAATCACATTCAGATTACATGTTTATGACCTGACCTATCATATCCAGAGGTGGAGGGGGCCGTGGTGGGGTGCAGGTGACAAGGCTGCCAAGCCAATGACTGCAGTTCAAGACTGCGTTTCAACATTTATAAGCTTGAAACCTGTGGATATTTAAAGGAGACAATTCCTAGAATTGTTGATTGCGACATCTCAAGCCAGGTTTGATGCAACCAAAACCAGGCTTTTTAAGCCAAAACATGATCTAATCCTGACCAAGTGGTTTTTGTGCCTACACACAGTGATGTCACAACATTAAATAGAAAATTTACCCAAAACAACATACAGTTGCAACATATCTGTGGTTTGCATACATTTATATTGTCAACATTTATTCTGGTGTTTATGTTGCATCTGATACATTGTTAAAAAAAAAAAAAAACCTGATTATAGCCACTTTAAAGGTTTGGTTTTGACATCATTGTGTTTTTTGGCAGTGCCGTTCATTGCGTTGCTAGGGAGATTCCTGCTATCAACACATCCAAAATGCTGCTTTCACATCAATAAAAAAAAAACACCCTCTACAATATAGACAACAAAAGGTTCAAAAGTACTGCTCGTTATGCTGCTTCCCTTTTACACTTACAACCTGGAAAATAGGCAGGCCGACCGTGTGTAGCACACCGTGGTAAGACGAAACTGTAAAATATCCCCGGGTCAAGCTCAGAGTTGAAATCGAGGTCAGACACTGCTCCACTTGGTTTAAAAGTTTAGCGCTTATCCGGAGTTTGGTGTCACCAGCCGTTCAAAATGTCATCACCTGTTTCTAGAGGCATTATAATGTGACAGAGCATTGGACTTTTCCATGTATTGTATTTATTGTGAGAAGGATTCTGTGCTCGCTGGATGGACCTGGGCTAACCTGCTCAGAATATTCCCTTCCATGTCACGCATGTGAAAGGTGTATTCATGTGTTTCCTCAAGCCCTGATGGATAAAAAAAAAAAAACACAGACGAGGCACACTTTTACACTCGGTGTCAGTCATTCTGTGAGGCAGGAAAGCATAGAGGGAGGCATCTATAAAACAAACATGGTAGCAGCAGTGGAAGGGCACAAGTGGCAGGATGGGAACTGCTGCCAGACACATTACAAGGAGCTCTAATGAGGGAGCCCACACTCTCATCGCCCCCCCACCACCGCCACCACAGAGGAACGCGAGGCGGGAATTAATTGTGAGGGCGATGATGGCGAGCGAGCTGAGGAGCAGGTCATTACTGCACGCCTCCTCCTGGAGCGCCGCGGGCAGAGCGTAGAACGCCACGCTACTTGCACAATTCCCATGATCCCACAGGGGGAGGGGGGGTTGTGGGGGACAGATAGCAGGAGGGGGAATGAAGGGGACACAGAGAGAGAGAGAGAGAGAGAGAGAGAGAGAGAGAGAGAGAGAGAGAGAGAGAGAGAGAGAGAGAGAGAGAGAGCAGGAGGAAAATATACTGGAAGAGGAGGAAGCAGCTTCCTCTTTGTTGGAAAGGAAAATATAAGAAAATGTATTGATTCATGGCAGTGTGCATTATTGTGATGTTGTTTCTCTTCATCTGATGTATACTGTGGACCTAATTCTCATTATCCTGTCTTTGACAAGTATTGTCATTAAGAAACAAGCAAAAATGTTGCAAAAAATGACATCTTATTTGTCGCTTCAGGTCCTTCTTTCCCATTTTTCCTCTTAATAAATAATCCACCGTGAGCTTGATCATTACTGGATTTAATTTGCAATATGACATTGCAAGGTGGACACTGTAAAATAAAAAAATGAAAAAAATATGCTGCTGGGAAGATTGTTCAATAATGAAGTGCAAAGAGCAATGGCAAAAAATAATACGACACCTCGCGGTCGAAGGAGAAGCAAAAAAAAACAAAACAGATTCGCATCAAGGTAATGATCAGATCTCCTCATGCTTCACTCTTCTAATCTGCAGCCAGTGTAATAACTGACTCTTTGTCATTTCTCTTTGTGTGCTTTGTCGCCCTTATGAAACCTGTGACATCAGATTGAATGCATTGGACACATTGCCCTCTAGTGGATGTTCAACGTATGTAGGTACAATGTATATCACAGCCGGAGACAAAAGTGACTCGCGTCTAGGATCTCTGCAATTTCAACAGCAGATGCGAAGGGAGTAAGACAATTAAATGGTTGTCCTCTGTGGTGAGGACGGCTCGTAGCAGCATAGATCTGCACGGAAATGTATTTATAGCAACAGTAAAAACATATCATTAGTCCAGCGTGAATGTGAGTAACAGTGGCTGTGACAAATACATATATTCATGAATCACGATAAATACAGGTACAATTCTTTTCACACTGATCACGAATGAGCAGATGAAGACAAAAGTGCAACAGATTAGCTAAAAAGGGATTTTTTTAAAAAACATTAATTCAACCAATCTATGCAACTGGTGCTGCTAAATTACATTCTCTCCTTTAGACATGGAAAATTCATTATGACTCAGTAATTAAATACAAAAACAGATACACAAGCAAACTGACTTTTCTCAGCCAACCCCTCTCTCTCTCCCCCCTCTGCCCCCCCCTCCCCCCATTAACCGAGGAGCTTTTTGCGTTATCTTAACTTATAACGAGAGAGCGCAGACACACCTCTTTGATGATGTATTTAACGACCCCATTCAGCGCCTTTCCTTTTTCACGACTTTCATGACTCGGAACCCTAATGAGACCAGTGCTGTTGCCTTGGGGATGGCCAAGCCCATTGCATTAGCACATGAAATCATTTAGGCCATGTCTCCCGGAATAAAAATATCATTATGGTGAAGCTCTCTTTAAAAGTGAGCTGAAAGCCCGCTGATGCCAAGTGTTTTTTTGTTTTGTCTCGATGAAGTATTCCAAAGAGAGCCGGGAAGGGACACAATGTGACAGGACCTAAACTGCCCTCTGCCCCCGCAAAATACAGAACACGACAGCGACGTATGTGAAGCTGAATTTTAACCAAAAGTCAAAGATCTCAAGTTGGATGTTCTGCCTGGTCCGCAAAGACTTAACCATTGATGTGTTTCTATTTTAAGGGCTATTGTTGGTCTGCTTCAAACTTAGATGCTCCAGAAAAGTATGGAAAGTTATTGCACCAAGAATTTATTCTCACCAGCTGTCCACAGAGTCTGTACTGAACTGGGAAAAAGGGTGTTTAAGTATGCTGCTCCCTTTGTTTGGAAATCAGCTGCAAAATTACCTGAATCTTCAGTAGCTGGTCTCATTGGACACATTTAAAGTATATGGCGAGCATCGCGGAAGATAATTTCCTTTTAAAAGTTCACAAACACACACTATTCTGAAGCAGGAGTGTATTCCAGCATATGGAGTAAAAGTGTGGAGGTCTCTGGACTTAAAAATGCTGCTCAAACATTCAATGTAAGATCATTTTTTAAAAATTATTATAGGACAGTATGAACTTTTTGAGTAACATTTATGTTCAGATAACTGTAAAGGAATGTAGCTGAGTTTGTTTTGTTGAATTTGATGTGGTTTGTAAGAAGAAAAAGTTGAACAAAGGGACTTTCATTTGTATCTACAGTATCTTGTGTTATCCTTAAGAAAGTGGAAAGCAATATAATTTGTTTTAGTTTCCTGCTTCGGTTTTGTTCATGGAATGTGTACTAGTTGGTGTAGGCGTATTATTATTATTTATTTTTTTTTAAATATAACAGAAATTAGTAAAATAAACCAAATATAAATGAATAAATGAATGAGTTCTACGTGATGTAGAACAGATCGTAGATGAAGTCTAAGGCATGTTTTATTGCTCATAATATAATCATAATAGGGGGATTTAAATTGACTTGTTGTAATGTTCATTTCTAATGAGTTTAGACCATTTTAAACCAGGTTTGGCAAAGTAAACTTATATGTGAGAAGTTGTTCATCGCTGCAAAGATATTTTTAGTGTCTCATACATCCATGAGTGCTTGACACTGCTGCATCTGCATGAGGGTCGACGTGACTGGTCTAACGTGTGATTTTAGCTCTGAGAATAAGTACTGGACTTAAATTAAAAAATTTTTAAAAAGTGCATGTTTTAACAACTTAAATCATGTGAGACACCAATATAGTCACATTACCAGGCAGGTTTATGATGTTACCGCGTTAAAAAAAAACAAAAAAACACAAAATAAAAGCAGTGTGCACATCTATAATGTATGGATCCATCACAATGTGGAACAACCACTAACTTCGATCATTGAAGCAGACAGACAAGTCATGACAGACTACAAAATAAACATATCAACAATTACACCAACATTAATTCCCAGAGCTAAACAACTACGATGGAATACGATTTGATGCGCTGTTTAACTTTTGATTCGACCTTTACTTGTCTTGTACAGACTTCGTGTTATACAGTCTCGTTTTCTATGTTGTGTTTTTGCTGTGTGTGGACCGCAGGAACAGAAGCTGCTATCTTACTGGCAGCTGCAGGGATACAAAAGAGAATGAAAACAGACAGTCTGAGTCACAATGACGTTTAATTTCGACCACAGTCTTAACGAGAAACGTGTTATGAGTCAGGAATCCCCTTTAACTGACCATTTTACGCAATATTTGTTGACATCATCAGTCTGATCTGATTCTTCTTGTTTGGTTTATCAGGACAACACTTGTGCTGTCATGTCTTGTCTTCATGAGATTTTACCAGTCAGTCATGTGACACAATGTTGTTCACAGCTCAAGTCCCTCCGTTTGCTTGACCTCACTGTACGGGAGGTCTGGTCTCACCCAGACAACGCTTTTATCACAACCACATCAGAGAGCTACAAAGCATCGCGGCTCCACAAGCATTTGCCACTCGATAATCTATGAGTCATCTTGAACCTCAGCCGCTGCAGGATTGCGACTGAAGGTCAGAGTTCAGGCCACATCACAGGGATTCAAAACATCCTCCCTGTTTGTTGCTTTCTGCAGATTTGTCCTGATAAGCCTGGAGGATTTACGCACCCTACACGCTATTCCACCTGAGAAGATAAGACTTTAGATATGGTTATTTTTCTTAACACCATCTTTGCATGCAAATTTCACTACAAATATGAGTTTTTAGAAGACAGTCTGAAATATCTGAGAAGATGATTCCTGAGGGTCGGGGCTAAATCGGCAGCTGCGACCACCTTTTTTTTTTGTTTTTACATTTTATTTTGGAAAGAGCTTTGAATGGAAGGAACCTGAGTGGGGTTTTAGATTTTGTCAACTTAGTGTAGATGTAGCCTGTAACAAACAGGTGAGAAAAGAGGTCAGGAACACAAATAGCAATAAAAACCTTTCTTATTTTCATCCAAAACACAAAGTTTTAAGTTTAAGTATCACACTGTTTGCTCACCTTTGTTTGTAGTCACAAAAATATCCTTTAAATGTTCTGAACCCTTGTAAAATGTGCTTGTTTGTGTTGATTAAAGGATAGGTTGAGGATTATGTCCGTCTTGAAACAGTCAGGTGCACATATGTAGATTGAAACATGTTTTGCTCGCCGCAATCGCTCCTCCTATGCATACCAGCTATTAAGACGAGCCATTTCCTCATATGGATGTGAAGGGAGACAAAAAAAACAGTCCTTGTTATGTGATGTATTCCACAGTTTATCTTCAGCAGTCTGAGATAGACAGATCAAGGAAGTATCTTCCAAAGTTCCAGTCCTTTTGAGTACAACGTTCCATCTTTATGTTGATAAAGAACCAATCACAATGTTTGTTTACGAAAACATCCCTGAAGAAAACCCCTGCAGAGAGCAAACAGGCGCATGGAACCACTGGGATATACTGTCAACTGAAAGGAAATTCTTAAGTCTTGTTAAGTTGTTTCGGGTAAAGATAGAGAGTAGAGAAGGTTTGGAGTTTTTTTCAGAATTCGATCTGAGCAAAGCAAACAAAAAGAAAACTCACAGAATCATCATCTGAAAAGAGAGGAGACCTGCAGCGAGGCTTTACGGTCAATTTGGTTGATCACGGCGAGTTATTGACGCTATTAATTACATGTACATTTTTCTTTCAGTTCTATCGTGTACAAGTTCAAAGTAAAGTGTCACATTTAATGCGAAGTTTTTCTATCATGATCAGTCAATATAGATAAAACCAGCGAGATGTGTGATTTATTGCAGGAAACCGACTAATGCATTACTTTTGTGTATAGACACTTAGAAAACACAGTAAGTTCCCCTTAACTTTATATGTAATAACTGGAAAAATGCTTAAGATTTATGTATAAGTCTGCATTTATATAATTTAATCAGACTGATTTATCTGGTTCAGTCAACTTGACTCAACATGATGGAAAAACTTGAGCATTAAATGCGACATTGAACCGATGTAATAAAATGATGGAGATGGAAAATTCACGACTTAAAAGTCAACGTCTTAGGTGCAGCAGAAGTCAGATAGTTCCGACTGATGTGTTTAATTATCTTTATATATCCGTGATGAATGATGATATCTGCGTGTCACCAGCATCGGCCTTAAATGGACTTTTCTGTTAATAAGACAGGCCGATGAGACGGCGCTTTAACTGTGGGAACTGTTAACTCAGTAGTTTTCTTATTTATGCCCGGTGAATTAATAGCATTGTACGTCTGCACCTGCCACTGGGCCGTCAGGATAAGAGCAGGCATAATAACATGTTATTCCACTTCAGGAGGGACTTGATGTTCTGTGCAATTAGGTGGAGAAAAGCGTATAATAGTAGTGGCTTCGTCAATCAGCCAAAATGAGTTTCATCAGAAAAATGGAAATCTGCAAAAATTGCGTATATACACTATGTCTTATATTCTTTATATATATTTTATATCAACAAGTTACAGTAATGGCTGAATATGAAAACGTAAGAAAACAAATATGTCGATGTAAATCAATGGCCAGATGGTGATTGTTGGTGTGATGTCATGGTGATTTGTCTATACCACTGCAGCACAGCAAAGGAAACACTGTCCAGGAGAAACACAACATATTCTATATTAAAAAGACTAAACTCAGACTGCTCAAGTCTCATGGAATCAGATAAACTCTGGTATACATTTTTACACAGAATGAGGTCCGAACAAATCTTATATCCTGCCAGTATGAAGAGGAAAAATGGTTACAGTGTGCAAAAACTCTTCCAGTTAAAAAACATGACCCTCCTCTTTAATTCCTAAAAGACTAAACCTTTGACAAATCGTCTTTTGACAATTAAGTTCATCCTATATCCTGGGCTGCAGGCTTTACATCCTCTCCTTTCTTTGCTGAACCGCAGACCTGCAACATTTCAATCCGCCACAAATATCTGCAGCACCACAAAACATGATAATTTATGTAAGTGCTTGTTTGTGTGTTTGTGAGTGGAGGGGGAGGGCGGAGGGGGCATACCAGGGAGCGCTCGTGTTTGTGCGTAAATCATGTCTAACCATATGCTGCCTTCCTCCGCAGCAAACACACAGCCGAAATTGATCGTCAACCATCTCCTGCTCACAACAGCGTGGGCAGAGGGAGAGCAAGGTCACAGCCAAGGACTTGCCACAATCAGTGACGGGCTGCGGAGGGGGGCTTATGTGTCACGCCACAGCTGTTACGCTACGTTCTCTGAGTCACAAGCACATCTTTACCGCTGCAAAACATCACCTTAATTACCTTAATGCCAGGCTGTCTCTCCCCGTCTGGATGAATTCGGCTCTGGATGCCTTAATCTGAGCCTAATCTCCACCATCCTCGCACACTGTTTTGGGAGTAAAATCATAGCTTTGCCTTTCTTATCTGTTTTTATTTCCTGTCAGGTTTAAGTGGTTTATGGTTCAGCAGTTCTGAGGAAGGGGAGGTTTGTCTGGTGATAGACAACATGGCTGGGGGCGGCTGTTGCGCCGTGTGCTCGTCATGCTGAACCAAGCCCGAAGCAGGTGAAGGGTTGATTTCATGTCTGTGCTATCTAGAAGGACCGTCTCAGCTGCCAATGCATAGATAAGCAAGGAGGAGGCAGCTGCTGCTGCTGCTGCTGTGCAGCTGTGTGACAGTTTCTGAAGCTCGAGCTGCAGGCAGCTCAACAGACTGCCAGTGCAGCAGCCTGACCAACAAGTTGAGCGACAATCTTGGGCAATTACAATGTTTTCTGTCTGACCTCCAGAAGTCTGAGCTAGGTGCAAATGTTCACCCCTTTTGAAAACAACAGTATTTCTGTGCCGAGATAAGAATTAAACATCTGATATTATACTTACAGATGTGGAACATGTGCACTATTAATAAATAGATTGGTGACAACAAGCATAAATAGTCTTTTTAAGGTGTTCAGATTCGCTGCTCCTTGTCACAGATTTGACAAGTCCGCTGAACGGATGACCAACATTCTTCATAAAGGATTTCCCTCCTTTGAGTGTTTTGATGATGGTGGTGACACACGCAACGTATGATTTGCACATTCTCAAAACCCTTTAAACCTTTAAGTGGCCTGACCTACTTACATATTTTTTGCTGTGTTTTATAACTTTAAACTAAGGTTTGTCACTGGTCTATATAAACACAGTAAGATCCAATGCTGGTTTTATAGTGAATGCAGCTATATTTGTGAGTCTTTGTTTAAACATTACGGTTCTTTGGAATCACTGGGTGTTCACTTTTGTTTTTTAAGAACCCAGCCACACCACACATAACCATATCAATATAGGTAATGCATGTCTGTAATATAGTTGAGCCTATAAGTCCTTTGTTAAGTTCCCTGTGTGACTGAAATGAGACGTATTTCGTTGGCTGAACGATGAAGCCTGATCCTCAGAGCGCACTTTAATTTACATTCTTGAAACACATACATTCATGTGTTCCTGGTTTTGTGGACTTCTATGAAAAAGGGCACAGAAAAATACATGTTTGTCTTGTTATGTCATTACAGAATGCATATGTCTATTGTGTTTAATATGACTAAGCCTACAATTAAAAGTATTTATTTCCATCTCATGATACATCAGACATTGATCCTTTGTCTGCTCATCTCTGTGTCCAAATCATTGAATTATTTGAAAAAGATCTAAGCTAGTTCATTGTTATAATAATATATAATAATGTATTGGTTATTTGGGCATTTTGTCGAAATTGTAGTAGAAGTTGTAACTAAAAAGTGGTGTAATAAGTAATAATATTTTACGCAGATATTGTATTATATATTACTTTAAAATGATGGTAAACTAGTAATGTGTAATATGCTGCATTATTGAAAGTAACTTGCCAAACACTGTTAACTACACAACTGGATTACCCACCAGTGATGACGTGTAAACCCTTCATGACGTAATGAGCATAATAGCACGGCGTGTTTGGTTTGGGGACTAGAACCCAAAGACATGCCTTGGTAGTGACTTGTCAATCACAAGGTAACCAAATGGCCCTTAATCATTCTCTTTACTGTCTATTTTACCATAAATGGGAACACAATCTAACAAATGAAAAACATGCTGTATTGAAGAAGACTTGAAAACTGTTGACTGAGACTATGAACATATAAGGAAACTATTTACTGAGGTACTAAATCAAGTGAGAAGTTGGGTCATTTTCTCATAAGCTTACATACAATCAGGCCTCTTTTTAAATCCAGTGGAGTCGCCCCCTGCTGGCCATCAGAGAGAATGCCAGACCAGGAAGCTCTGTCTATATTACTGTGTTGAAGAGTTTACATAAAATTCATAATGAGTCAAAATTGTACCGTATACAGTATAGAGTAGAATAGAATAGAATGGAATAGAATATACTTTATTGTCCCCTAAGGGAAATTTGTCATGGACTCAAAGTGCGTAGAGCATAGTAGTAATTGCCCTAACAGACAATAAACACAAATAAAAATACATTTAACAGCTAAAGGCGTACACATAGGCTACATACACACTCATGGCACATACAAGATTCAAATAAATAAAAAACAAAACAAACAGAACACTAAGTTTTTGCACACTTCCCAGGCCTCAGAGTACAGATCTATTTAAAATTTTGATGGAGGTGGGTACGAAAGAGTATTTAAAACGGTTCAGTTTGCATTTGGGGATTCTGCACCTTCTGCCAGAAGGCAAGAACTCGTATTCTGTTTGAAGGGTGTGGGACGGGTCCGACAATACCCTCCGCACCTCCCTGAGCACAGACTGCTCATAGATGAACTGAAGGGAGAGTCAGTCCTCCCCTCCCAGTACAATACATATGTGATACATAGTGTTTGAGTAACATACACACCACTAAAAGAAGTAGATGAAAGTAGCTCGACCAGCTGCCAACACGATGACAGGTAACATTCTGCCTGCAAGTACTTTAACTTGTTCCCTTAGACAGTATTCGGCTGGTAATAAACTTTTAGTCGAGTCATTTTTTTAATGCAGAACTCTTTACTTGCACCAGAGTTGTTGCATTGTTACTTCCTTCTTTTATCACCAACACTTTTTGAAGCAATTCTATTGAAACATCTTATTTGAGTAAAAGTAAAAGGGATCATGTTGAAATGTTACTTTGGTAAAAGTGACAAGTCACACACACAATTGCTACTTGGATGACAGTCTTCAATTTTAATTGTATTTCAGTTAGAAAAAAAAATACATGTGTTAATAAAAGGTACAAAAAGTACAAGTAATATATATATATATATATATATATACATATATATATATATATACACATATATATATATATATATATACATATATATATATATATATACATATATATATATATATATACATATATATATATATATATACATATATATATACATATATATATATATACATATATATATATATATATATATATATATATATATATATATATATATATATATATTAGGGCTGTCAAACGATCAATTGTTTTAATCGCGATTAATCGCATTTTGTCCATAGTTAACTCGCGATTAATCGCAAATTAATCGCAAATTAATCGCAATTTTTTTGGCACATTTTTTTCTGTTCTAAATGTACCTTAATGTATTTTTTCATGTTCTTAATACTTTTAACAACATAAGAAAGGTCAAATATGCTTGCGCTTTCAGCGTTTATTCAACACTTCAAATCATGCAGGAAAATAAATCCAGGGTTGTCTGCTTTTGGCGAGGGGGGGCGACGGGCTCTCTGCATCTGCCGTGTGTTTGGCTTGCAAGTGGTGTCCACTGACACTGCACGTTTTTCTTCTTCGCCTTTTTCACGCAGTGTGCTGCTTTCTGTCAGTCAGTATCACACTGATGATCGCCATGGCTCCGGTGCAGCAAAACAATAAAAAGTACGACTTGAAATTCAAACCTTCTGTCGTGATATATTTAGAGGAAAACTCGGGAGAAGCAGCTGCTAGACGTTTCTCTGCCTGCTGGAGGGAGGAAGAAGGCTAGCGAGGAGCCTGAGATAAACATGCGGGGATGAGTTATCAGCAAACGGCCACAACACGAGAGAGTGTCCCGCAAAATGATCAGGGCGATGGCGAAACAAATGTCCGCCACCGTGAGTGACAGCAGAGATGAGGAGTTTGCAGCGAGTGCTGCTTTTCAGTCCGCCGTGTTTTTAACGAACCGCCAACCCTGCTTCTTCTTCTGATTCTCTTTCTTCTTCTTCTGCCACCCTCTGTATCAAGACTACGGGTGCCGCCGACGGCCGTAATCATACAATGCGCGTTTTGCTTTTTTTTTTTTTTTTTTTTTAAATATACTGAGCGTTAATCGCGCGTTAAAAAAATTAACGGCGTTAAGAGGACGTTGCGTTAACGCGTTATTAACGCGTTAACTTTGACAGCCCTAATTACATGTATAAAGATAATGACAACTATGAGTTGAATACTGATTTTAATGTAATGCTATTTTGTCTTTGATGCAGGATGCAATCTGAAAAATAACTAGTTTCTAAAGTTATAAATTAAATGTAGTGGAGTTAAAAAGTATAATATTTGGAGTGGAAGTATAAAGTTCATGTACCTCAAAACTGTTTTTAAGTATAGTACAAGAGAAAATATACTTTGTTACATTCCATCAATGGTGACACAGATACATAACCTACAGTGAACTTTCAAAACTAGTTACCCTTACACTGCTATCGTAATATTCATGTGACAACAGGGAATAAAAGGGTGTGACTGTTATGTGCTCTGGCTGCTACTGCAGAGCGTCTGCCGTCGGGACATTTGGCAGGCAGGTGGGGGCCGAACCGTAGGAGGCCACCTGTAGGAGGACGGTGAATCAGGACGTTGTTTAGACAGTGTGGAGACATTAAAGCCTGCTGCTGCAGTGTGATGTGACATTAACAGTCACAAATGTCAAGTGCCAGCTGTCTGCACATGGAGTGGCTGCCTCTCGTGTTTGTTCATTTACAGGCGCAGATCGTATCAGTGTTGAAAGAACACCACGTGCCTCTTGCAAAAAAAAAAAAAAAATCCTGCAGATTTTCTCTCACTTGAATATTTCACTTCAGTTCTTTCACTTTAGACTGGAATACATTGACTAGAATATATACATGAAAAAAGAAATGAGAACATTTACTTTAAGGTGCAGAGAGTCAATGAAAACTGTGGATTTCTTTTGTAAATTTCAAAAACTGCCATCAGGTTTCACAAGAGAAACACACGGTCTTTAAAAGGAGGATCTGATGCATTGTAGGTCAACACGCTTCACCAGCAGGGGTCATCGTTTGCTCCGTGCCAAACACCGGAGAATGCAGTTAAACAGCAGGGACTCTGTGCTTTTTAAAGTGTGCAGCCTGTCGACTACATTTTAAAACTGATCAGGCTGGGAGTTGTGTAAAGTTCTATGAAAGTGTGTGACACAGATGTCCAGTGGGTAGGGATAGTTTCTGTTGCACTTTCTGTTGATGTAAAACATGTTTTTTACCCCACAAAGGAACCGACTGTTTCAGTCAAAACTGTTTCAGTAAAATTCATTGAGAAAACAAGATGCTGCACACTGCTCTCGCTCAGCATCACAACTTCTTAATAATACTAACTTTTCGGTCCCCGTGAAGCCTCAGTCAAGAGTTTTTAAAACAATTCATGCAACCAGGCATGTGATTCAAGTCGTGGTTCAAGTCTGATGACATATTTTCTTGGGCAAGTCAAGTCAAGTCACAGAAGACCTGCAGTATCCGATCTTGATAAAGAGAGAAGACAAGGTTAAAGTACGTGTCTAATAATGATATTATGGGCCAATTTTACTAACCTGTATAGAATAGTATGAATTTAATCTCAATATTCTAACTATTGGTATTCAGAGAAATAAATGTAATCACAACAGAAACAGTTTCTTTATGTATTTCTTCTCAACCAAAAGAATATTCCCTCCCCCATCCCTCTTAAACACTGGCATACTGACATTTTTGAGACTCAAGTCAGCCTTTTTCTGTCACGCACAGTTGCAAGTGATCAAAAGAATGAAAGTCCAGGTCACATGACTCCGGTCCACATCTCTGCCTCCAACAACGATCTGAAATAGATAATGTTCCAACATCATGTACAAGACTAATTTTTTACTTTTCAATGCAATGTTTCCACTTTTTACATTATCAGGTGCAATATTACCTTTAATTACTTCTCCTTAGCATTTTATAGCATTCTACTTCTCAGCTGCCATGACGGCGGCTAACGGAACAAGCTACTGCTAACGCGAGTTGTCCGAAAACCTTCTTTTTAGTAAACTCTGTGTACACAAACAATGTTCTCAATGCTTGTGTTCATGTGTAGAGACCCTGGTGATACTACGAGCAAAGTTTCATGTTGTGTCGAGCCTTCTTAGTGTTTTAAAAAATAGCGATTTTGATGCGCTAAAGTGCCCCTGCACTCCATTGAAATTTAGCTTGCCCAAAAACGAAACTACGGTAAATCTTAAAAGTGCCTCTTTCGTCATTATACTTTTACACGAAGGTTTGACACATACACATTCACAAAAAAAGCCTAGGTTGCATTTTGGCGAGGGCACTTTAGCGCTAGCGTCAAAATCGCTATTTTTAAAACACTAAGAAGGCTCGACACAACATGAAACTTTGCTCGTAGTATCACCAGGGTCTCTACACATGAACTCGAGCATTGAGAACATTGTTTGTGTACACAGAGTTTACTAAAAAGAAGGTTTTTGAATGACTCACGGTTGCTGCTGCACATCCGGCGCGCCGCCATCATGGCAGACAATGTCGATCCCCGAGTGCGACCTAACAGGCAAGAGAGTAATGGTGGACCTCCTACCTGTTAGGCTGCACTCGGGGATCGACACTTTTTGCCTGCCATGATGGCGGCGCACCAGAGATCCAGCTCCTACGGTGAGTAGTTCAAAAACTTTCTTTTCAGTAAACTCTGTGTACACAAACAATGTTCTCAATGCTCGTGTTCATGTGTAGAGACCCTGGTGATACTACGAGCAAAGTTTCACTCGTTTGCACTCCATTGAAAATTAGCTTGCCCGAAAACAAAACTACGGTAAGTCTTAAAAGTGCGTCTTTCGTCATAATTATGCTTTTACACGAAGGTTTGACTCATATTCAATCACAAATAAAGCCTCGGTTGCTTTTGGCGAGAGTTTCACTTTAAGGTCAGTGTTTAGTCAGTCATGAAAACAAAGAGAGGTTGTCTTTTTAGTTTAATTAGGCATAAAAAAACAGTCAATAAAGATCTTTCTCTTCTAAATTAAAATGTCTTCCCCAAAACTACATACTGCACCTTTAACATTGCTAATTCTTAATTGTCCATATGTGTGACACTTTCATTTCAACTTGTGTTTTTTTTTTTACTTCCTTTCCTCTTTTGGTTTATGGAAGCTGTAACAGGCTAAGTAGCTTCAATCTGCGCCCAAAAACAGAAACTGTGTCACAGCAGTGACCCAGGCGATGATTCCCCTCTGGGAACGAGAGATGTGTGAGGTGGCTGAGAAGCTTGTATCACACAGCTGGTAAAAAGGGCTTCCCCGCTCTTAACAGAGGGCCGTGCCTACAGAGGCTTCAGATGGGGGGGGGGGGGTCTGTATTAAAGGGAGGATGGAAGCACCTGCAGCCTGAATGCGGGAACCAGCTCTTAAACCTCTCACGAGCAGTTGGTCGCCACGGGAACAGCGCCAGGCCGTGATTGGCCTTGTCCAACCCTGCTGTGCCCGGGGAGGAACTTCTGCGAATGGTCAGATGGCACACGCACTGCGGACAGAGACGCGTTGTGACGCGGGGGCAAAGTCCTGGGATTTACGAATGTGCAGAAGTTTGGATAAAACAGCACAAATATTTTCTAATTCTGTGCCTTGTGGAGCTCAGTGAGTGCTCTCCAGTTACTCTCCCTCTCTTTCATTAAAACCCCCGACCCCCACCGGACCCCCTGCTGTGGCTTAAACAATTAGGCTATGTGAGACCCACACTAACGACTCTCCCTTGTCTTTTAAGATAACTACAGGAGGAGGGGCAGCCGTGGGTGACATCTTGTTAGGGGGGTTGGGGGGGGTGCAGTGATCGGCGGCTTGCTGAGGATACCCAGTTATTACCCTACGTAAAGAGTTTGTCTGTGTGTGTTTAGATTGCCCCAGGTGAGGTGTGTGCTAATACCACCGGTGCTTGTGAGAAGCGCTGGTTTTCTCAGCTTCCCGACGAGCCCCCCCGCTCAGCAGCTCTGTCGCGTCTCAGATGTCACCTTATTTCCTCCCCACCTCCAGACCAATGTAAAGAAAGTTGTAAATCAGGCTGCCTTCATCACGAGCCACTGAATTGAGTCTCCACCTTATTTAGGAGCAAATGACTCACACCAAATATAAAAAACAAAACATTTCAAGGCAGCAAAATGGATTATGTCGAAGGTGTCATGAGTTAATTCAAAAACAATCGCGAAAAATAGTGTGTATATCACCGTGCTATATAAATAAACTTGTCTTTTAGTAGTTTTAAACAGGGTTTCAGGAAAACAAAGATCAGTTTTTCTGAGGTAAAAAGCACCAGTACTGCTGTGAGCAGAAAGGCAAAATAAGAAAAATAAAGGGAAGATATAAAACCAACTGACAACAATCATGTCGGCAGAGCTCTGCACGAAAAAAAGCACCAAGAGCTGTGTCTTCATTCAAATGTTGCGGGGAAAACCTGGTTTTTCCTAAAATACAAATTCAAACAGCGGCCAACTTTATTTGAATTAAAGGATTGGTAATAAGGTTATTCACCCAAAAAAACTAAGGGGTTGCGAAGAACTTTACATTTTCTAATAATTTTAAAGGACAGTTAACAGTGTTTCAGCTGGCTACATCAGCCCTGTGGGTGGGAATTCAACATTAAACTGTAAAGCCGTCTTTATCATTCAGCAGACTTTGTGACTTTTGTCAGTTGCATTTATGTACACGGCGAGTCAAACGTTGAACGAATGACTCATTTCCCTCTGTGGTCTCACCACCCACTTTGATAATGTGCCTGGTGCTTTAAAGCCACAGTTTTTTTTACATGAAAGAGCAAAAATATAGCCTGTTTAGGGAGTAGGACTATAAACCACCACAGTGACACACAGATCTAAAGAGCCCAGGCCCAGATCTTTTGACCTCTGCAGGCAGGCTGATGCTCTCTTTGATTTGTTTGGCATAAATCAGTAGAAGCGCCAGCCCCACGAGAACACCAGTCAACATCCTCCACTAGTGCTCATCGTCATCTTTAGGTGTGAAATCAGTCAAGTGACAAGTGTGCCTAAATTTTGATGACCCTGGGTCAGCGTGAGGCCGCGGCTGTGTGTTTACAGATGAGGTGACAGCACATGCCTGCAGTCCTTTGAAATGTGACAAGGTGAGAGCAATGACGAGATAATCTCTGATTTACGAGGGTACAGTAGCTTTCAGGGGAGGCAGGCCGAGTGTGACCACTGGCAATACACATGGCAGGAGCCAACACGGCCATTTTAAGTCGCAAGCGGGGTGGGCTCTTACAAATGCACCTCTGGAGCACCGTGTCTACAAAATCAAGTCCTGAAAATTCAAACAGCAACAAATTAATTAATTCAAAGACGAAAAATACACAAGCCTGCTGCTTGTGAATATGAACCTGTGTTTCCACCCTTAACGCGACCAACTGAACGGAGAGATAGCTGACATGGACAACAAGTACAAAAACTTTGAAGTGAAGCTCAACTGTTGTTTTACAAGACAAGTTGACTGAGCGCACTTCCTTGTTTACAGCTGCCTGAGGGAGCTGGAAGGAAGCTGACCAGTCTAAACAACATCTGAAAGCCCTACAGCATCGATCACCGGGACGCTTCATTGCGGCAGTGGTGGGTTTACTGCCTTGCTCAGGGGCGCTTTGATGGCAATTGGTAAGTGTAGGGGGAAAAAAGGCTGTTCATTTATTCAGGATCTTCACAACTCGTCTGGGGATTTAAGTTGAGTGGGACAGGAGTTTCCCAACTATCACCAGGGCTGCAACTAACAAGTGCTTTTATATTTAAAGAAATGGTCCACTTTAGAAAAAGCCAGTAGTCTAGTCAACGGGTTGGCTTCTACTAATACCTGCTAGGTAACAGTAGCAGAATGTAACTAAGTACATATACTCATGTATGTATGTATGTATGTATGTATGTATGTATGTATGAGGTTCTGTAGGCTACTATAAAGTAAATATAATCATTCAAAACTGATGTTTTGGTTGATTGCCGCATCACCTTCTCAACGTGATGAAGTCAGTAACATGTCACCATGACGGCAGTTATAACTGACTAACGTTAATGTTTGCACACTTGCCACTGTAGAAACTGTGATTAACAATTGAATAAATGCCACTACACCCCTGGACATCCTGAAATGTCTTGTTTTGTCCACAGCCCCAAGACATTCTCCACCGTCACAGAGGACTGAATAAACCAGAAAGTACGCATTACCTCTATGAAATGAAGGACTAAGACCACAAGGCAAACACAAACACACCACTGTCAGCTGTCCACTGGAAACTGGGTCAACATCTTATCACCCAGAAATAGAGCAGACTGACCACTTACTGATATCAGCTCAGTTGCTTTTACACTTAACACTACTTCAATACTTACTGCAGTCCCTTGATTGAAACAATACTACCTGACAGATGAACAGTTCACGGAGGCTGGTATACTGCTGTGGTGCGTGTGCACTCAAGATATCAGGACCTTCTGTCTGATATCCATTTACAGCTTTTGTTTCACAATAAAGGAATCAGACATCAGACGGTTTTAAGGCTTGAAAATGGTTTTCATACCCTTATGGGTTCTTTTAACCTGTATCTCCTCCTTTTTGTTCAGTTAAAGAGGAAATAAATTAGGACTTTTATCCAGATTCATCTAAACAGAGTCCTTTGGATGATATTTTATAGGTTTACTGGCCAGTGAACTAGACCCACAATCTATATAATGTGGTTTAAAAAATGCTCACTTAACCAGTTCAACATCCACGCTAGTAACAGCTGACTTATGTAAAGCCAGAAGCCAAACCTGATGTAAAAGGGTCTAGTTTGTCGAAACAGGATCTGTGTCGAAGCTAGGGTGACTCCTCCCCCCTCCCTCCCAGCCTCTTCCCCTCCCCCATTCTGTGTAAAAACAAATCTCCTTTTCTGCTCTGCGCCTGAAACTATTGAGTCAACAAATGTCACTGCACCAAGGCAGGGGCTGCTGGGAAGGAGGTGGGGTCTCCCTTTAAGCCTTAACTGCAGCTAAAGGGAGATTATTTTCAGACAAGACCCACCTGTTAGTGGAGTAAAAAGAGAATTTAATTGTTAAGTGAATGGGGGTGTCGGTGACCGTTGATCATTGTGGTTAAAGCTGTTACCGCGCGTTGAAAAAGGACTTTTTCACAGGAAAAACTTAAAGTCTAAATGCTGGCATCAACTGAACTGTGTGTATGACTATGACCTTTAAATTCAAAGATTTCAAACACGCTCTCGCACACTTTGCAAACCGAACCTCAGACTGACAAGCCCTTTATGAGGACCTACCACAGAAACCCACAACAAAAAACCACAGCTGAGGTGACACTACTCCATTACAGCACATTTTCACTCTGGGTTATTTCAACAACTTTCCAGGGGCTGAATTTCTTTTCAGTCACCCTCAGCCCCCTTTTCCTCTCACACACTGCTCCCTCTATCTCTCTCGAGCCCACGTGGCCAGTGTCAACAGGAGGTGGGTCTTGGCAGGCGCGTGAAGCAAAGTAGGCTATGTAGAGTTGTCTTACACTCTAAAAATGAGCCAGCCAGCAGGGGCGAGGCGTGCCAAAATAAGACACAGCCGCTGCTCGACTGGTTGGACACCAAACCGGCCAACTCTGATCGCTGACTTCAATATTGAGCGCCGTTACACTACAGGGGAAGTCGTGTGCGTGTGACACAGAAAGAAGGAAAATGAAAGAAGGAAGTTGAGAAAGACAGAGTTGAAAAGGGAGGGAAAAACCCTGAGTCACCCAGCTTCCTGTCTGAGAAAAGGAAGGGGGTGGAGGCATCTTGTGCTCAGCCACAGCCAGACAGTTGAGACCGGTGCAATATTCAACATAAGTGCACTGGGGGGGGTGGAGTCCTGTCCTGCTCACTGAATCCAGTCCAGTGCTTCAGGGCAGCCATCAGAGTGTGCACTATTGTGTGCGGCTGAGGGAAGAAGAAAAAAAGAGGAGGGAGCAGAGGAGGGAAAGAAAACCTGTCTCTTTGTGTGGGGAGGACTCAGCAGGAAAGTGATTTTGTGATTATTTGAGTTTGCCAGCAAAGCGAGGCTCTTCCCACCGACCGGCAGCCACATCTTGTCTGCTCTGCGCCTCCTTCGCCTTTACGCCAGAGTCACATATGAGCGTGCTTCTCGGGCCGGCGAACAGCGACACCCGGGCTTCTCCTGATGATGAGAGCTGACGTCAGACTGGTTTCCATGAATATTGATGTGGAGGATAGTCTGTTTCATAGAAGAACAGAAAGAGGCAAGATGGCTGCCCTTTAGGATTTGTTAAAGAGGAGATCCAGACGGTTTGTTGGAATTTCTACAAAGTGGAGGGACGTAAAAAGGAGGTGAGGATTTGATTAGTGTGTTAATACTCTGCTCAGCCCTTTCCTTGCCTTTAACCCCGGGTGTGTTTTTGGTTTTTTGTGTAGCAGGCGAGGGATAGCAAATGTCCCCCACCGTAAAAGCAAGAGCCAACATAATAAGGAGGGGATATTAGATAAAGCTACTCCAACATGGCTGACGATTTTCTTTTTTTTTTTTTGGTGCCGGCTAAAACTGAAAGACACCTCCTGTGTTTTCCTGTGCATTTTGTTCACTCAACATTCTTGCTGCTTTTGAACGCATCATGAAAAATGGTGTACTTAGACTGCTTGTTCAGTAGTTTTTTTTTGTCTTTAAGAATCATTTAAATGCCTGTGTGAAGCTCTCTGCCTTCACTCAGCATTTCAACACAGCTCTTTTGGAACGGGCATATATTATTAAAGGTGTGTTTGAGTGTATTTGAGTGTGTATACTTGTTTAAAAGGGAGGAAACACATTATTGAACATTTATGTGTAATTATTAGCTTTTACAGAATGCTATTTTTACAGAATATGTTTAGATGCGGGCAGTCGTACCCTCAGTTAGCTTTATATTTTCACATCCACGCCTGTGTATGTGTTTGTTCGTGCTGTTCAGGCGAGTATATATGTATATATATATATATATATATATATATATTATATATATATATATATATATATATATATATATATATATGTATATGTATATACATATATATATGAGAGTAAAAAGTCCAACCTGGATGTGTCTGTCCAGCAGTGAGTGAGTGCAGAGTGTGTGCACAGCAGTGGAGCTGGACTAGCTTCTGGCTTTGTGTATCTCTGTTAATCAGCTTTCATTGCTTTCACCACTGAATGACAAGCAGACACAAAGGCAAATCCCAAGGAGAGGCGAAAAAGAGAAGAGAATTGTGGTGTGATAGTGGCAGAGTGTAGTGAAGGCACACAAGGTCAGAAAAGCTCTGTAGGAAATGAAACTCTATCCTACTGCACCATTAACTGGGGGAACAAGTAAGGTAATACTGGAGCAGGTTTTTCCTCTTTGGAGGCTAAACAACCGACTGTTGCCAGTAAAGAAGCAACAAACAATCCTATTTCTAGAAGTTGATTAAACTTTGTCTTCTCGACAGGATTGCGCATCTTTCACGCCGCACAAGTGGTTAAAGGACACAGAAGTTGGTTAGGAAATAGCTATTGACAAATAGATTATTGACAGAACAAAGAGGAATGCGTGTCTGTGTCTGATATGTAATCATTTTTAAAAGGAACTGGAGCAGAACATCAGCGTGGTGACCAAATACTCGCACAGATAGGGGGACTAAACTGCAAAAAAAAGAGTGATAACAATGAGGTCAACACTTCCAAACCCTGACAGTTAGTTGTTTTCTGTGTGAGTAAGCACATTTTTTAGACATACACTCATTGAACAAATGAAAATAACATGTAAATTCTCAGTTGTTATGGTCCTTATCTCAATTAGCCAATTGCTAATTGGTTGTTGGTTTTTTTCCTGAATTTAAGTGCTACTGTGAGATTAACATCTGAATGGCCCATTACAATATAACTGATCTCCCTCAGGTTTGTGTATTGGGGCTTGTGTATTCCAACAGTCGTAATGTAGCCACATGGCCTCAAGTAAAATGCAAAGTAAAGGCATGCCTGCAAGGTGGAGAATAATGACTAACCTTTAACTGGCCATTGGGACTTAAGAGCCTTGGCAGTCTGCAGGAATTCAGATTAGTTTGAGCCTAACACAGTGCTTTTTTTCCCCCCCCAAGAATTTAAAGCTACCAGTGAAGACTGAGAGAAATGTGTGGATAAAATGGGCTGTAGAGAAGTGAAGAGGCAGCGAAGTCATAGTGAAGTTAGTGGCTTGAAAGCTGATGAGAGACAAAGAAGAACAGTATCCTCTGACAGCCAAATGCTCTCTTACATCTTCTGAATTAAGCGTGTGTTTCAGAATGTTTGTGTTTACATGCAGCATTTCTGTGGCGGCCTTTGAAGAACCATGTAGCCTCGACTCTGCAGTACACACCCTTTCAGCTCCTAGTGCAGGAGAATCCCATATTCAGCCTTTGCGAGCCGTCAGGTAACTTTCTAACCAACAGTGGTGGTGTTTTGCCCCTCTGATGCAACGGCGTGGCTGTGTTTTGATACGGCAAGCATGGTCGCTGGCTGTGGGATGTCAACACGAGCGCTTACGCGAGATGGTCTCCGTAGTATTTCTTTAAGTATGCTGTGACTGCACGAGATCAGGTGATGCATGCCTTCGCGTGTGTATTACATGTGGCGTCTCATGCGGAAGATCCGATTAGGTCATTGCAGTTGTTAACGTTTAGTTTTTTTGACGTAACCTTTGCGATTGAACAGGTAAAAAAAAAAAAAAAAAAAAGTCTGAGGCTGAGGTAGTTGCCTGTCTTGGATTTCTTGATTTATGGGCACATTAAACATCTCATTCCATGCTACTGTATATGTATTGCATAGTTTGGATGGACAAATGAACATTTTTTCCGACTAAATGCAAATGATTAATGGTTGCCAAAGTGTGGTTGAACAGTTTCTGTTCAATTGCAGGATTTACAAAAGCATAAAAGTGCAACAAAAGAAAAATTGGGAAAAGAGCACAACATTTTGCTGGGGGTGTTTCCATGAGCCTCTGCATGGCTGCTGTTACATCAGCAGCTGAAAAAGGCACCAGAGCCTTAATGGGCCTACAGGGGGCTGAGTGGGGGAAGGGCCCAGATAGATCAATCACATGCACATAGCTTCTCTCATCCATCCACACCTACAGATAAAGCCGTGCGGTTGGATTGCTCCTTCGTCATGGCCCTAAGTCCCCTTTATGTCACTCCCAGGGCAAAGACAATATCACCTTTGGGAAGAATGTCCAGTTGCCATAGCGTCCCACAACAATGCTGTCCACTTACAATACCCAAGCCCTTACCCAAGCCCTCACCTCTGACCCTGCTCTGTCCAGCCCACGCATCATATTTCGAGCCAGGGGGATGCAGCACAAATGACAGAGCAACAGGCCCAGTGGCAGGTTAGACATTTTAGATTGCACTACCTTGCTGGCCGGTCATAGCTCCACTGCTTTCCTGAGACAAAATGGCGAGATACTGAGTGTTGTATTGATTTCTGCAATATTGATTTCCCTCTTGTCTGCTATTGGGGGTTGTTTTTCAATGGAGAGCGAGGGAGAAGCAGCAAACCACAAACTCAGGGTGTTGCTGCAATGGAACCTTTGTGCCATAAAAGCAGCCACATATTTGCACAGAGTTTAAAAAAAAAAACGGAATTGCACAGCATTTGACTACAACTGTGCAACGGCAGTGACGACTGTCTTGTTGATAAAAGTAAAGAAAAAAAGGTGAATTTGCTGGATATGATTGAATGAACTTTAGCCTCAGACATTCATGTGGAGTTCTGATGGTAATTATTTAGCTACATGCCATATGCCACCTTATTTAGCATCATGTGGTTTTTAAATTTGCCAGACGTTTTTTAAAGCTTTACATACTGATCAGTTCTGCAGCCACGTGCTTATCTTGGAATACAAGCCAAATCACCAAAAAAATATGTTAGTCATCAATAATTACCTAACCAGATCCACTTTAACCCCCACCAAGAATCTTGGCTTTCCGTCCCATGAAGGCCTTTCATTGCCAAAGAGAGAGTTTGTTGTAATTATGGCCTGGGAATGGTTTATTGGTCATCACTGGGATTGTGTAATGTTAATAATGTTTTTATGAGTCCAACATACAAAAAATGTTATCAGTCATCGCCGAATGAGATGCACAATGAATCCCAAATGTGACTCGTGGCTGTCTTTCTCCACGGGGCCGCGCGTTGTTAGTCGGGCAGAGGCGTAATTATGGAGTGAGAGTGATAAAGCTCTGTTCGAGTGGCACGCGGCCGGAGGGAGTGTAGCTGGCCCTGCGAGCATGTATCGATGTCAGGGTTTACCTCAGGGGTGAGGCAGCGAGGGCAGCGACTCAAAAGCTTCCTCCACGTGAGCGCAGGCACATGGCCCGCTCTGTTTACAAACACTATCCTGGCATTCCGCAGAGAGGGAGGCAAGTGAGATGTTACGCAACCATCCCCAAAGCGAATAGCATCCCTTCCCGCCTCTCGCCCGGTCCGCCTCTCCTACGGTTGGACAATCTTCTTGAAAGCCGTTTTTCGCCGGGTTCCGCTACGAGACGTTAAGAATACAAGAAAAGAAATTAAGAGCCACGGTAAGAACGGGGCCCGTGCTTCGAGAACGTAGAGTCTGAGAACAGGCCTTTTCTTATGTTGATGCCGCTGACAGCACATAGCGTCGGCTCAGGTGAAGGCCTTAATAGAGACAGGACAGAGATTAAACTGGCTGAAAGTGTTTCTGTCAAGTCGGCAATTTCACAAACTCCATTTGCAGCTCCAGTTCTGCTCAACAACAAACTTGCAATATTTCATGCAGAAAACCCCAACAAGTGTTTTAGTCCACAATAGTGCTTTCAACTGCAGTGAACAGAGAAATGTTTCCTGATTCTAGAAGTAAAAATGTAATCTTTAGTGAATGTATAAATAACAACTGAGGTAAAGCAAGAGCTGTTGGATAAGGGTATTTGTTATTTGTTTGTTCTTAGTCAAGAAGGTGAACAGATGCAGATAAAACCCTTGGTGTTTCCATATCTGAGAATGAAAGAATCCAATCAGCCAAGATGTCACTTTTTTTAAAATGGGGTCAACTATGTGTGGCGTAACAAGTAGAAAACATGTACACAGGCTGTCAATATGCCTTACAAATCTTGAAAAGTGACCTAACCCCATGCTAGGATCTTATCCTTGGTAAGACTCTTGTGTCAAAATGTATAGCGGCCAGTCAGTTCCAGTTAAATCAAATCTGTGACAATGAGAAGGCTTTGACACAGGTCTAATCCTGAAAGGTTTAGGGTTAGGGTTGGAAACAAATGGCTTTCAGGACCAAAAGAAGTGACTTTTAGTATATATCTCATCAAAATCCATCTCCTGTGTGAAATTGGCTAATTTAGTTTAATATCTGAGAAGGATTTTTGATGGCTCAGGATCTGCAAAGCTCCATCATGATAGCACAACCTCAACTGGGTTCACACTGCTTCTAATGGCTGGTTACCCTCTTCTAAAATGGCTGTCAGATATAGATGGTTTTGCTGCTAGGAGCTGTCACTGAAAAGGTTAGGCCCCATGGCCCCCCGTTGTCTACACAAGGAGCACAAAGACAGACAGCTGGTCCTGAATGTCATTTAGAAGCGTAACCCTACCAAAGGCCTTGAATGACATCACTAGCTACTTCTGAGGGCTTCGAGTGGCTCAGGCTCAATATTAGGTTTCCTGAGTGGAATGTACAAGTGCAGCAGCTGGTGACTTTCCGAGACGGACTGCTCAGTGACCATCAGATCGTTTTGCGTCCATATATGTGTTTTTTAATTGGGGGAAGTTTCTGATCTTAGCTTTGGGAACGAATTGGATCTCTTGACTGGATGATACGCACAGCATTCAAGCACAGCTACAAGTGCGGTGACACTTGCTGTACCACCTTCCAGACCAGAGCAACAGTCTTACAGATGTGGTGGACACAAATGCAGTAAAACACTAAGCTACACGACAAACCGTGACCAATGTTTCCTGAAGGTCTGCCATATTTAAAGGACATTGAAAGGAACCCATTAAATACCGTTTAACATCTCTGTGCTCTCCGATGAATTTCTACGGTGTGAGAGATATGGTGAAGGGTTTATAAATCCTCACACTGAGGCCATGAATCAAAATATCCCTCACTCAGAAGGATTTGTGATTTCAATTCAATGAGAGAGTCACGTGCCTCCCACTCACTCAGTGGAGGGAAAGAGGGAGCTTAGCAACAGTGGCTTAGGTTGGGCTGCTTGGAAACCAACGAGGGAAGAAATATCACTACATTCCCCTGTCCAGATGACAAATGAGCCCATATCAAATATTTCTTTATTCAAAGTTATTCTCGGTACTACTATGGTATATCTATGGCTTCAGGCTTAATGAGCAGTAGGAGAAAGGAGGAACTGGATGACCAACCTTGCTTTTTGTTTAATATAAACCCATTATCTGTAGCTCGCAAGCAACTCAAATCTGCCCTGGTATTTAGCTCATTTAGAATTCCTCCGCTGCCATGTTGTGTGCCATGTTTAAATCTCCCTTCTATCATAATGTTTCCCTTCGCTCTGTTTACTGTTCAACTCTGCTTCCTGTTTAATTGGAAGCTGGTTTGGATTTGGATCATGCAAACAGAAAAGGAAATATTTGCTAAATAAATGTGCCTGTGAGCTAATCACATGCCAAGACTCGCAGGCTGGAAGGTGAATTGGAGGAACATGGGAATCGGCGTTTGTTCATCCCTTGGCTTTGTGTATGCTTCCTTCTTGTGCCAGAGTGTAGTAGATATGAAAATGAGCGAGGAGGAAAAGGTCACCATAAAGTATTCTTTCTTCTGTTTAAACTACGAGCTTTCCTTTTAGGTTTCGCAGCTGTGCACATTTCTAAAATGCAATTTTAAAGGTGTTGATCCACAAAAGTGCAAATGTGGGCTTCTGAATATGTGGCACTATTGATTTACTGGCAGGATCAATGGGTAAAGCACATGTGCACACCGTGGCAGAGCAGCCTATTCTGCAGTCAGCCGTGCCGCGGTAATGTTTAGACCAGATGGGCTTTGGAGCGCTCATAAGATGGTCGCCATGGCTACCATGCACTCTGAAAGAAATTAACTTTGCCGTGCGCACAGTTCATCAAGTTAGTCAGATATATTGACTGATGCGTAGACAAAGGGTTTCGGAGGGGAGACGAGACAGAGCAGCTTGGAAGGAAAAGTGCAGCATGGTGAGGGGTTGGGGGCAGGTTACAGGGTTTGTACGCTCTGAAGCCCATTTCTTAATTAGAGTCCCCATGTGATGCAGCTTGAAGGCACGGAGAAAGGTTTAGACTGCATGTGTAAGCTTTGCACAGGCTGCCTCCGAGCAAGGCAGGCTTTCTTTTCAGGTTGTGCTGATTAAACATGAAAAAAGCCAAGACTAACAGGTTTATGAAGTCAGACCTGGGCTAATGTTCAACGGCTGTCTACTATCTGGACTGACCTCTTTTTGGAAACAGTCTACACCGACATGCATGTCAGTGGCTCTGAGCGAAGGCACTGTTTCACTGAAATGTTTTTCATTTCTGGATGGCCGACTAATAGATCTGATCTACAGCACTGTGGCTTGTTATCAGCAGCTGCCTGGGCAGTTTCACTCTCAATAATGCTATCTTATTTTCAAATTTTAAAAAATTGCATGAAGATATATATTATATTATTTGAACTGACAGTTTTAAGCAGAAAAGAAGAAGGGTAAAATGCTGAAAACATACAACTGATTCAGGTTGACAAAGTGTACCAGTAGTAAATGCCTGCATGATGTTTTGGATGTTTGTAGTCTTTCCAGAATACCTGCTAAACAAGTACTATCAGTAGTACAAAGAGGTGGGGTCCATCCCCTACAGCAAAAGTCACTGAGTTATTCATACCAATGTCACTTACAAAAACATTTAAAAAACAGTCACCTCTCATATTTGCCATTCAATTCACGCTGAAACCTCGTTAATATTCACAGACTAAATGCTCTCAGACATTCAGAACCACACATCTTAAAGCAGCAAAACATGTGACAGCCTGAAGAATTTGTCCATGTCTAAAGGCTTCAGAGCCACAACATGAACTGTGTCAAGGGGAAAACTGTCAACAATTCACCCACTGCAGCCTCGCCCCTGAAAAATAGACGCAACATAACCAGTTCTGTCAAACCACAAATCACTGAAGCCGAAACTCCTCAGAAGAGAAACCTCCTGGCTTTTAATGAGAAAATATATTTCATGTGTCTTGTCCACAGTTTCCTGAGCTCCACGAAGACAGAAAACACCGAACCTTGTTCAACACTATCAAACAATCTTGGATTAGTGTTGACGTTCTTCTTAATTATGGCTACGAGCACTTGATATGGCTTGTTAGTTGATTTTCCCTGTCTCAATTTATCTTTTTACCTTGAAGGAAGTCGTTCAGTTAAGCTAAAATAAAAACTGCAGGCAATTCATTATTGCAGTTTTGTCTAGGTCTCTGTTTGACTGTTACAGCTTCACCTTCTGACTGTATTATCTTAGGTTGTGTTCAGCTAGTGACGAGGCAGTAATGCTCATGTCTCATTACAGGGAAAAGGTGCCCACAGTGAAACTCCTGGCCTTCATTAGTCAGCTATCCATATACAGGAAATCATCAATTTATCTACTCATGGCTGATTATTATTCAGGTTTTAGGGGCATTTGTTTGGTCATGAATACTGCATACTCAGAATATGCATCTCATTTTGAGTTCCTACCGCAGTTTGCATGAGAATCATAGAAACTCTACGAAACTGAGCTTCCTGCTAACATTTGTCATCTACAATTGCTGCTTGAAGAATGTATGATGGCCACCCTTTGCAGTTGCAGAAGCCCCTGTATCCATCAGATAGTGGAAGAACAAGAATAATGGTTACATCAACGCGTCCAATGATTTGTGGGATATGTTACGCCGTTTCAATTGGTGGGGAATAGAACATGCCTCGTCTAGTGTTGTTACAGGCACAAATACAGACTGAACTGCTTCCAAGCCTGTGACTTCAGTTTCTACATTTCTAAGTGAGAAGCCACCACATGTTTTTGACGATTTGTAATCATGATATCACTGGATATTTCCTCAGGGAAAATGTTGAGCCGTCTTTGCGTAAACGAAAACTGGGTGAATCTAAGAGGATCTCTAGCCATGTTTCTGGCGACCAATGCAGTCGCCTCTAGCTAAAACAAAGTCTTTTTCTAAAGCTAAAAACCAGGATTTTTTTATGCCGAAACCTAAGCAGAGCATAAGCACAGCACTGTCACAACAACATAAAATTTGAAATGAAAGATAAAGAAATGTGAAGTTTAAACATATCCATGGTTTGCAGAAACCTACAGTGCCAACATTTATTCTGGCGATTGGGCTGACTGAGTAGACTGCCTGCTGCATAAGCTGTATGCGTCAGAGTCTCTTCTCAAGCAAAGTCGAAAAAGATTAGCTTGGAGGACACAGTTTAGCAAAACTTGCAGAGGGGTGACAACAATGGGAGCAACATGACTGCAGTTTGAAAAGGAGGGAGTTCCTCTGTATAGTGACCTCCTTGCATTAATCGGAGCATGCATGGCTGCATGTAAATTGGAATGTTAGGGGAGTATTCATTTTCCATTAGCCATCAGAAATTTAAAAGGCTTAGTAGGAATATTGTCTTTTTCAGACTAAAGGCAAAAGCTAGATTGTTTTGTGCATTGGACGAAGCGTCTACTAATGGCAAATAAATTAATGCAATAAAATCATTCTGAGTAGTTCAAACTTTCTCAAATGGTACTACAGCTCGTTAACAGATGTCAAAATAGATTAAAAGAAGGAAGTGTGACAAAAAGCTGGAGGAGCACATGGACTGCAGTGGGAATCTCCATGAGTCAGCCACATCTGTCTCGCATTAGACATAAAGAACAATGTAGATTGTAGAGACCCCTTCTTCTTGAGGAGGGGGGAGGAGGCTCTCTAGGGAAGAAATTACAAACAGAAGTGAATGTCCTCTGTTTTTCATTCCATAATCTATTAATCTTGTTTCAGATTCAAAGACGCAGACCAAGATACTGAATGGCATTTGCATGCATGCACTGAAAATCCCCTAAGAAGTCAAGAAATGAGAATGTGAAAATGAGAGTGCTAGATAATATAAACATGAGTGATATGTTGAATCTGGTTGAAATGCAATATTTTTATTCATTTCTCATCAAGCTGGTTCTACTTGCTCTGTTTGTGGTCGACCATGAGGGGAGAGGAAAGGAAAGGGCAGGAGAGGAAAGAAAAAAGGAGATCTGTTGCTCCAGGGTGTCACGTGATGCAGCCACTGTTACGTCACAATGTGGTGATTAGGCCATGGTGAGCATCAACAGGAAGCTGCACTGCTTCACCTGACACAATGACTGGACCTGAGGGTGTGCACTGATAAGTCAGATTTCCCTTCTCACGCAGTGATCTTTGCTGTTTTTGATAGAACCTACACATCACTAACTGAATACGTCAAGCTACTGCATAATACTGGTCACACAAAGGTAGTAAAAGAAACACCCACCCCATCCACAGTTTGTACACATTGATGCCTTCTGACAAAAGATACAGAAGTATCCGCTGTCATGCCACAACACTACAGAGCAGCTTCTTTCCTCAGGCTGTGAGACCCCTGAACTAATTTACTCATTAGTCTGTATTGATTTTGTGTGTGTGTGTGTGTGTGCGTAGCCAGGGGAAATAATAAGACATTTGTGCTGCATAATTACAATCCTGAAATTTGAATATATTTGCCTCCCTTTAGTGGCCAACACAACAGATGTGCTATCTTTAAATCTAAGATAGAAGCTGTATATGCCCTTAACATGTGTAGGATAAATGTGTAAAAGCTTTATATGAACATATGTTGGTGTACAACCGTTAACGAAAACAATGCTACGTATCATTATAGATTACCTTACAGAGAGGAATAGTTTGATATTCTGGGATATATTCACTTGAGTTCAACATGTGTTGTATGAATTCTCTATGGGAAATATCAAACTTCAAACAGCTGCCAGTTAGCTAAGCTTAGCACAAAGACTGGAAACAGCTAGCCTGACTCTGTCCAAAAGTAACAACACTGCTCAACAGCAGCTCTAAAGATCACACATAAAAACAATATATGTTATTTGTTGTGCCTAAGTTGTGGTTTTACACTATGTGCTGAACTATTTCTAGACCGGGAGCCGTGACCTCCTGGAGTAGCTTTATATTTGTGGAACTTGCATGAGAGTGGTGACATGCATAATTCCCAAAATGTCAAACTGTTCCTTAAAGGTAAAAGAAAAGAATGTGTTCATCTGATCTGACACATGGGGAAATATGGTAAGATGGCCTGGTGCTCGGACCAGTGTGTGTGGTCTACTTTTATCTCTTTTTTTTTGGTCAGGATTTCACTTTCATGTTTGGTTTGTTTAGATATTTCCTCTTTCCGTTCAGGGTGGAGTGCTATGAGTAAGTAGATCCCACATGTTGCTAAGGTAGCTCATGTGACAGAGGGGCAACAAGATCTAAGCACTCCGAAGAAAATGTTGCAACGATCGAGCTAGCATGTAAATTTGGGGGATTATAAAAAATGACTGCAGACACAGGGGTCGTTTGTTTCTTAGCCAGGGTGGAGAGAGTCATATGTTCAGACTGATAGAAAGAAAGAGAGAGAGGGCACGAGCAACCATGTGAGGTGCATTGTAACCACTGCGTGAGCGTGCCGTGTGACATAAATCACAAGTGTGAGATGCCTGAGTAAGAGACCCAGTGAGATCTAGAACATGAATGAACATCTGTCATATCGTGCCTGACGAGCATCTGACCGTCAGTAGCAACACATGCTGCTAGCACTTTACTTCACATTGTGCTTTGTGACTTGGGGTGTTCTGACCTTCCAAAATTTTCCAGTCCACCCCTCAACCTTTCCCCAAAACTCCTTCCAGTGGAGTCAACTCACTGAGTTCATATGTGAGCCATATGTCTTATGTCATAATTCAACATGACTGCACATATGTTTAAAGGAATATTCAAACAGACTTAAATTTGGCAAATGTGTGCAGAAACAGTCCTCCTGCCGTTGTTGTAGTGATATCAGAAGTTGAGGGTGGAGCATGTATTATTAAGTACCAAGAATGCAATGATCATAACAAATCATTTCAAATAAAGTAAATCAGTGTTTGATTTAATAGTAGTCTTAAGGAGACTTTGTTGTTTACACATAGAGCTGGAATGCAGAGTTGTGAAAATGTTGTAGGAGGTCATGGGGTTTGCAGAGCAGCGAGGCTGGTTCTATATTTACAGGAGGGATTTAAACAACTGTAGAATGCAAGTCATCTGACCTAATTACACTGGTAGGGGTTGCTAAGGATGAGGTTTCACTGGCAGCTCTGCAGCATGCAGTCTGACCTGTCTAACTCCAGTCTGTCAGCATACACAGAGCAGCCATTACAGTATTTCTACTTTTGACAGTGAATATCCATTACCAAAATCAATGTTATAAACACAGACTTAGTTTTACTTCCATTACATGTTCAATGTCGTGATCTGTCTTTCTGTTTTAGTTGAGGAAGAACTAAAAGGTTAGTTTAACTCAGTCAGTTTCAAGTTAGTGGCTGCAATGAGACTAAACCATTGACATATGACAAAAAATTACTATTACAGATCGTGATTAATTTTACAGGTAAATAAATCTTATTTGGTTGGTGTATTTTACACCATGTTTAAAGTATTACCTCTGTATAAGTTGGGACCTGAGACAAAAGAAAAAACAAAAATATATATACACTATTAGAAATAACACTATTTCTGGTTCTGGCCTTTCATTATGTTTTGATACTTTCAAGAGTCATTTTAACTAATATGAACTGGATTTCACTTTTTACCATAAGTACCCTCGCAATACTAAAGTTGTGTTTTTAGAATGAAAACAACATACTCCACACAAATAGGGGGCAGCATATTATCAGAGTACCCACTGACTGCTGCTAACTGTAAATGTGGTTAGCAGGGCAGCTAAGTAAACCGTACAGCCAATCTCCCGAGGCCAGAGCTATACCATCAGACAATTACCTCCTAATGTACAAAGTAGTCGCATGAGACATGATGGTCAGGAGCTAGCTTGTTAACATGCTAACTTCCAGACATCTCTGCAAAACAAAGATATAACTTCAAAACTGTAATGTACTAATTCATATTTGTTAGTAATTGTAGTTAATTTTTGATTGTTTTAAACTTAAACTATTACTCATTGCACCATTAATACTAGCTAATACTAATAATAATCTGTGGGTATGGTGGCTAAACGATTAGCATAGTTACGAGGAGCAGGTGATAGTTGTGGAATAGTCGGCTTATATTACAACGGATATAAATATTGAGCAGTTTGTTGTGAATGAGGTCATCAGGCATGTGGGTTTTACTTTTACCGAGTGCTCTAAAAAATTTATAGTCTCAGGACTGGATGCACGCTCCGTGTTCTTATCTTTCAAACAGGAAAACGCAAATGGGCCCATTTCAGCGCAGAATAGGAAATGTACACTTGAGATTACGGCTTATTCTTGGGACTACTCTGCAAAACAGCGGTGTGGCTTGGCAAGTGTGCATTTGATTTACAGTTCTGCCTCCAAATCTACCCTCTCTCTCTCTCTCTCTACCGCTCTTTAGCCTGGCCTGCCTTGGTCTCAACCTGAAAATGCAGAGACCTGAGTTTCCCAGCAGCTGTCGTTAGTGGTGAATGTCACATGCGGCTGCCAAGTCACGCCAAATAGACCCCATCTACTATGGCAGCTCTCATATTTCACTAGCTCTCTTTGGGAATAACAAAAACACAGTGAGAGTCTGGTGCATTAAAAGTTTGTTACACGAGAGTTGGGAAGACAAAACACAAGGCGACTAAATATCCACAACACACATGATTTGATTCTAGTACGGACTGAAAGATGATCTTTTAGTATTTTGATGCACAAATAGAAAAGTTGTGCACTCCTGCATTAGGTAGAGCAAGAAACAAGACACTTAATTGCTGCAGCCTTTAAATGACTCTTGTGCAAACTGTGTCCATTGTTTTACAACACTGATCACACTGAGTCCACCCTCGCCCCCAGGCTTCAAAGCACTAAGGCAACTGACCGTCTATAAATGGCAGCAAAATACATAGCTACAGAGACAATAACTATGGGCAACGACTGTCTACATTTCAACAACAGCGCTTAGGTCATAACTGCACAGGCTAGATAATAGACTGAACAGGAGGGGAAGTAGATGATAGCAGATAGAAGTACAGAGGAACCTCAAAGTGTAATTACAGGGCAGAGGACTGGAGGTGTAGGCTGTTGGAGAGGGAGGGAAGCCAAACAACAGCATATAGAGACAAAGAAGTTGACTTCTGGAGGGAAAAAGAAAAAGGCTTTGTTGGGAATCCAGTTCAAGCCAAGCAAGTTAAGTCATATCATAAACTGAAGCACAGTGCTCATTTCCCTAGTGGACATTAGATACTAGAAAGAAAAACCAAAATAGATCAAAGCATTATAACTTCCAGAAGGCCCACACTAAAGCGGCTGCAGCGATGAGCCTCTGGTTAAGTTTAGTGCTCTACTTATGGGAGCAAAAATAGATCTCCCTGTGAATCACATTTAATACATTATTTAGTAGCCAAATATCCAAATGTCTTAAAGAGTCCGAACTGGACTTACAACATTGCGTAATTGGTGTGTGTGTGTGTGTGTGTTTGTTTGTACGCGTACAGGCGCGCACACACTCAGCTGGGATCTCTGGCTTTGTTCTGGGTTTGCAAAGATTTTTTTTTTTTTTTTTGTTGTTGTCAGTGTGGGTGTATCCAACTGTGACAAGCTGCTTGGCTCCGTTCGGTCCTTTGTAAAGCCTGGAGTGTCCCATAGGAGCGGAGCTGCACTGAAAGCAGCTTAGCACCAGTGTTCACCTCTTGACTTGAGTTACTGATTTACAGGCTGCACCGTGGGCCAGACAAAACAAAGGAGTAGTCACATGGGGTCGGGAAGTGGTATTCACCCGCTTACCTCATTGTTGCGTTTTTCAGGGATCAGATGCTTTCTATTAAAAAGAGTTTAAAAAATGGAGGGAGCATCAGTTTATTTATATTAGATTTAAATTTTCCGTTCATTTCCTACATTGTTACTTCAGTGAGTGTAGAGTCTACTGCAACAAGAAAGAGACTATTTTTATAACACATTTTCGGTATATCAGTGATGTACAGTGCATTAATCCTTACAGTTGTAAGCCGAAATGGCAAATCCAAAGGGAAAATAATCATTAAGTAAATTGTTGGTATAAAGACTTTGTTAATCATTCTCATTTATCTTCGATACTTCATCTACGAAATCATCAGATCTGCTACGGGTGAGAATGTCCAAATGTTGTGTCGTATGAATGAGGACGCCCTCTGGATGCAAAGCTGATTTGTAATTCGTCAAACGGCGCCGTGCACGTTTCACAACTCCCACATGGTCCTCTCCTACTCATTTGTCAAAATAACACATTTCAATTTTAATAACTTTGACATAATCATAAAGAGGCTCCATGTCACTTCTGATTACGCCGCTGGTGGTGGCGTCCCGCTGTGGCACTTTACATCCATCTGCGTCTGACAGCAGCAAAAGGGAGATTAGTTCTGCAACTTGTTGCCCGAGCGGCTCATGAGGCTCTTTATCTTCAGGTTCCAGCGCTGTCTGAGTATAACTGATGTGTTAACGTTTGTATACTTGCATTTAGTGGAGGTTTAAGTTATCTTGATATTATTTCGCATTAAATACATTGTCCAAGTTGTTGAATTACAGTGTGTAGTCAATCTGACCGCAATATTATGAAATCAACTGTTATAGCCATTAAAGATATTGTAAGATTTCAACATTATAATGTCTATAAATGATTAGACCGCCGTTATAAATTTTGTTGAGTCATGTACTTAGATCATCGGAAACGTTTCAAACAAGGTTCAAACCCAGAGAAAGGTGTGTTTCTTTTGGTCTGTCGCTATAACTTCTGGAGAAAGCCTGCGAATGTGACAAATCATGGCACAACTGTACTACATCGGGACTTATGGCTGAATAGCAATGAAGACAACAACATCATCAAACAATTAATCAACAATCAATTGTTTTGATTAAGACACCCTTGCTGTAAAAATACATACTATGCAGTTAAGCCAGGTAATATATGGGGGCACTTTTAAATTAAATCAAATAATTCAATGTAATCCCTTTTACGGTTTATGTTAATTGGTTATTTTTAAGTGAGACGTGACATATTTTACTATGGCAAACTATAACAAACCCCCCCTCAAATTCTAGTGGACGATTGCATGACAAGGCAGTTTTTTTCTTGCTTAAAAGGTGATACTTGTGATGCAAGATTCCCACTCTTCACTCCGCACACAAACAAAAAAACACCTCTCAGGCTCTTTTCACTAGTCACTGACCTGAGAGAGTCTTTGTTTTCTGAGCGCTGCTTCCCTCTTCCACCTGCCAACAGGCAGCTGGCTGCTCTGTTGTGACAACGGCGGGAGCTTCCAGACACTCTTGTTAGGGCTTGGCTCGTTAATGGGAGATTTAGCACTCTAAGACTGGGGGTCTGGAGGGCTGCTAATGTCCTGGAGGGGTGATTGACAGAAAAGAAGATGATTAAGTCTTTTCTCTTGCTTGCCTGCCTAGACAGAGCTTCACCTGACTGCTACCTGTGCAGATTTTCCAGATTGGTCGACCGGACCACAACTGCAACAAACAGTTTTATTTATTTATTTATTTGCCCCATAATGGTTCACATGAGCATTTTGGACATCGGTTGAGGACATTAATTAACATGATCATAAATACTGTCCCTGTAGGGTCAGAGGATATTCAAGCCTTGAATTACTTTTATAAAAAGGGGAAACTTTTTGAACAGCATTTTTTAGTTGGAACCCAAAATTGATGTCTATTGGTGTTGTAGGGTTTCTTTTAAGAACTTGAAAGAAACTTTTGCAAACTAGCTCAGTCTACAGTCATCCCAGAGATAGAATACTTGTCTTACTTATGCGTAGCAGAATATCCATAAAATGCATAAGCATAACTGAACCTCACATCTGTTGCATGTCATTCTTTCGTGAACAATACACACGATTAATGGATGATTTTTATTTCAAAAGCAATCCTTGTTATTGCTGAAATGAATACTGTACAGACACAGTATAAATATTTTTTAACAGTTATCAGGCTTTGGACAAAACATGTCGTTTCGAGGCGACAGCCCTGCCAGAATCATAAGCAGCTGTAACCACTTCCAGATGTGACAATCAGGCCCGATGATGGAGCACGTTTATGCCAAATGAAACATGCCATAGTACCTCAAATATTTAGCCTTTTTTTTTTGTTTCCTTCCCCCTCCCCCAAACATCAGTCAGTGCCTATAGTGAGCCCATACTTGGTTTACATTAACAGAAGGGCTTTGGTGGAAATCTAAAGCTGGATCCAATTATGTTTTCAAAGGTTGTATAACAAATTTTTCTAAACTTGACCATAGCACCCGCCAATTGTGACCCAAGACTTTACTCAGAGCACCAAGGACATTATTTACTCCTTTTAAGTACATACAGAGTGACTTAAAGAAGTCGATCAGGAATAACTACAGTTACTGTAGAAAAACTCCTTCACGAGGCTCAGTTGGTAGAGCGGGTCGGCCTATGTTCGGAGGGTCGGCGGTTCGATCCCCGCCCCTGCCAGTTGGGTCATGGTCGTTGTGTCCTTGGGCAAGACACTTCACCCACCTTGCCTCGTGTGAATGTGTATGACTGCTGTATGTTTGTGGTGGTGGTCGGGGCCGTTGGCGCTGAATGTGCAGCCACGCTCCCGTCAGTCTGCCCCAGGGCAGCTGTGGCTACTATCGTAGTTCACCACCACCGGTATGACTGTGTGTGAATGAATGGAACCTGGAACCCTGTGAGGCGCTTTGAGTACTCAGAAAAGCGCCGTACAAATCCAATCCATTATTACTATTATTATTATTATATTATTATTATTATTATTATTATTATTATCCATATGCTGCCTTTAAAGTTGAAAACATTAGAAACAGACTATTGGGTTTCATGTTATGTTAAAATCAAAAAAAGGCCACTTTATTTTTAAATATGCTCAAGCATGCCAAATTCCTGCAGGTATTCAAAGTAGAAGGTAGTTGTGATGGCGTAGAATTGTTTGTACGTAGGCAGACAAAACCTCCAAGAAACCAATTAAAGTCAGGAAAATGCATCTTTTCTCGGCCTCAACATATGTAGGAAAACAAAGGTTGGGGACAAACACAGTTTGTTTAAGAAGATCTTTGTTATAGTCAGTGAAGAGTCAAAACTAGCTAAATACAATTAAGACGTGAACAGAAAACAGACATGCAAAATACAAATGTTACTACATTATTTTAAATGCAAATACTGAGGACAAACTCAACAGGTTTTTCAATAAATTGTATAAAAAAAAATTATTCTACATAAATTAGTACAATTAGCTCTCTCTTCTGCAAAATGCACTTTTCCTTTAATACTTTAAACTTGATCTAGGTCTCTCTTGGTGCTCGTCAGCTGCCCATTCCTTTAGCATCTGCAGGAGAGTTGCTCATAATTATGATGGATTAGACTGCGGCTCTTTGTGCCTGTGCGCTGCAATTGTTTTGCAGATGCTGCGGATGTGACACGCATTAATAATTGAGGGAGACAGAAATCAATATTGTACTGGAATCACTGGAATCTATCAGAGAGAGAGAGAGAGAGAGAGAGAGAGAGAGAGAGAGAGAGAGAGAGAGAGAGAGAGAGAGAGAGAGAGACAGAGAGACAGAGAGAGAGAGAAAGAGCACTCAGGGAAAGAAAAAAGTAAAACCATCAGCTCTGCTTGCTGCTTAGCCTTCTGCAAAGACCCTTGTTTCCATAGATCAGTTTTATTAAATTATTTTGTAACGCTAGCTCCTTTCACCTTTTGTCAATTACTCTTATTTAGGACTGTTTAAGTGTTACATACCTACTTTCTCATTCACAAAGTCGTCAAATGGCCTGGTGTTCGCTAAACATCCATGCTCTTTAAAATGCTACCTTAATTGCTGAGCGGATGCCATACACAATCTAAACAAATTCAGATGTGAAATAATCCTCTATATTTTGCTTTTATTTTGAAGTTTTTTGACTTATCTTTACAAATAACATTATCTTAAATCCAACAGTGGAAAAACAGAAATAAGTAAAATTTATCAGGATGATTATGTGGGAAACAATTGTGGGGGTAAGATTATATTTTGTGCTCATTATAACTTCCTGACACAAAGCATACAATACTATGTGTTTAGCTCTGATAACAAAGGCCTCAAACTTGAGAACTGAACTGAATTAGCATATGTGACATTACAATGCGTTAAGGGGGAAGAATACCATGACTGAACAGCTGACAAGCAGACACCTCCTCCTCCCATCTACCATCTGGGACATTAACCTTGCATCCTACTGCCTTCAATCAACTCGACTTAATTTTTCTTTAATATATTCCTTTTTCTTTGCTATTATAACCAATAAACCAAATTCATCAAAAGGGCTTAACTCTACAATGTCACTCTTTATTGGAAGTTATTAAAAGAACAGTTGTGTCTGTGGCATTGACCTGGAGTGAGGTCAGAATCAAGGAAATGGATTCAAACACATGCCATTGTATGTTTGAAAAGAAGCGAGACACTATTGTTTCACATGTTGACTGGACTGTGTTTCACACAGATGAAAAGTCAAGAAAGGTGTCAAACATAGCTGCCTTGGATGTCTTACAGGCCATTTAAATTAGGCAGTCTTATAGTTTTTCTTTTTTCCTCTGTCAATTTAGACTATGTTCCCTATATTTCTGTTTAAATCGATCGTTGTTCGAGTGACCTCTAACTGATAGATGGGCGATTTTGTTTCAAAACAATGTAGTCAGGCAGCCTTTTCCTATTTTTTCACCTACTGAACAGTTGGATGGTTGACCGTAGGCATTTAGCCTACTGTGGTATTTTTAGATTTACAGCGAACATACAGTACATAACAGGATGTGACTGCTTGTAGTCTGAGATAAGGTCTTCAAAAGGAAACAGACATATTGCCATGTATTACTGATATTGGGAACTAAAAATGTGACAACCAAACATGGCGTGCACTATCAGGACACCTTTTGCTAAATTGTGTAGGTTAAATTCAAAATGGTGACTCACACCATGTGCAAACACTTTTTTTACTGACCTTCCCTTCACGAAGGCCACATTCAGATCTGAGGCTTCTGCTTTTTAAGTCAAGTGAGATGTCTGTCAGCAGTGGATATCTGAAAGTAGTGAAATTAGGATTGTTGGTGTTGGACCAAAAAGATAGGGCTTCCTGAAAATTATTAGTGTAACCTGAACAGCTTTACAGACAAACGTTAATCTTATCTCAGAGCAGCAAAGTTTTCATTTCACCATACTATAGTTAGTTATGATGCAGCAGTCTCCAAAAAAAATCAGATATTCAAAGGTCTTTCACACAACTAAGTTTAAATAAAATTTCTGTGAGACATGCTGGGTCCAATAAAGGACATTTGTTTTCATACTATTTTCCATTTGATAACACATGCATGACCTGAGCTCAATGCATCCTTAATACACAGGGTTGTAACCACAAATGCTGAGCAACTTCACAACTCAATCAAAAATGTCCCATCAGCTCAGCAGTTTGTATTACATAGTTTATAATATTGCATTTTAAGACATTACTTTGTTTAAATAGTGATGTAAACTAATAGTTTTCTTTCTCTTTCTGCCTTTCAGGACGGACAGAGGGCAGCCCGTGGATGGAATCTGAGCAGGCCAGATGGAAACAGAACAGGCCAGACATGAGAAGGAAGAAAGTCTGATATTAGCACAATTTGGCACATCTCACAACATCTCTCACAAACTCCAGAATGGAGGTCAGTCTTCAGAAGGAGATTCTCTGCAGATCACTGGGGATACGAACTGGAACCATTTCAAGTCTAGCACAGGTGCAAACTCCATGAAGAGGCACAGGGAGAGCTGCAACAGCCCTGCTTCAGTACAAGGGCTGTTCGATCAAGGATCCTATATGATGAATGGAGAGTTGATGAATGGAGAGTTGAAGCATGCACTCACTGAGCAGTCCTTACTGGTGCACCAGTCAAAGAAACTTAAGGTAGATTCTGAGATTAAAGGAAATGACGACATGAGCTCCAGTTTGGTGGACAACTTTCCTGAGCTGACTAAGGCAACAGAATTTGAGTGCAATACCCCACAGACAGAGATTAAGTTGGACAAAAGAAACTGTCATTTTCCTAATGGTGATATTTTCGGCCTACCAAGGAATAAGCAGGTTTCGATTCCAAATGGTGCTGTATCACCCCCCTCAAACATTGAAAGCACTCCAGGTGATCTTTTAACGAAAACTTTGTCTCAGTATTATCCTGAGCAAGTGTCAATTGCACAACAAACATCTGGGCCACAGCTTAATGCTGTCAATGGTTCACTTGCAAATAAGCTGCCCAGTGAAGGTGCACAACCCCCCTCTTCAACCTCAGGATTGCCCAATTCAACCCAGATGCCTGACTCACAGCAACAGCCACCTGGGGCATCAGGCAGTGTTGAAGGAGGCAACAGTTATAACTCTGTCAGCTACATAGTGAATGGATACTCCAACAATTTTGAAGCAGACCACCAGCAGCAACAACATCAGCAGCATCAGCAGCAGCGGCCACGATCTTACTCCGGTCAAGAGCTATCTCAAGGTCAGCTGCCTGGCATGATACCACATACAAATACTGCCAATGGCTCACAACAACACCAAAATGGCCCGCAGTGTTATCCAGATGACACGAACCCCCAAGGTTTATATGCGAAAGCCAACCAGGAGTTTAACCAGAACTCTTTTCTGGAGCGAAATGCTTCTCTGCAGGCAACAGAGGCAGGTGGATTTGGATCCTTTCCCAACTCTGAATTGCAGATGGGACAAAATGAAGAACGTGGGTCTGGTCAGCATCAGCACCATGTCAATGACAGGGGGCACCAGTATGGGATTCAACCCCAGACCTTAAAACAAAATACTGGCAACAATACTGGATCCATGGGACCCAGTCTCCAGCAGCCACGTCATGCTGGGTTAGAAAATGGGATGGAGAGCACGTCTCAGCAGAGAGCCAACTTATCATGTTCGACTCCCCACCAGGGAGGTTGGATAAAGCTGAACTCTTCACATTCCCAGCAGCAACCAGTGAGTGACCCGTTGTCCCAGGCACAAGAGCCGGACATGTGGAGGGGCTTCCCTGCTAAGCCTCAGTCAGAGCAGCAGACAGCTAACCTCCAGGTTCACTGCCAGATGTTGGAGCCAAATTCAACGCAAAGATTCAAGACGCAGGGAGTTTTCACAGACAGCAGCCAGGGGTCTAACAGCTTCCAGCAGCAACAGCAGGACCGTCCCCCAGCCCAAACACACTGTGCTCCAGCCCAGCACAACACTGCCCCTGAGTGGCAGCAATCAAATTCTAAAGCACCACAGATGCATCAGTCTTTACCCCAGAAAATGCCAGAGCAGTGTAACTTTCCCCAAAATCAGCAGACAGACAGCCGCTACCACACCCAGTCAGAGCACTTATGCGAAGACCCTGACCTGCAGGATATACTTTCACCGGGGTTTTTACCAACACAGCAACAGCAACAGCAACAACAGCAGCAGCAACAACAGCACTGTCACATTCAACGCCCCCTGTCCCACCCACCACAATTTGAAGGGCAGCAGCTAAAGTCTCCTAATTACAGACCTCGCAGTCAGCCTCAGCCAGGTCAGCAGCAGCTTCAACCCAACCAGTCTCTTAGAAACAATAGTGCTCAATCGAACAACCAACACATCCAGCACAGCGACCATGCAACATTCAGTTACAATAACACAACAGAGATGCAACAACTACAACATCAAAGGCAGTATACACCAAACTCAGGCAACAGTAACCTCAAGCAATTTCAGCCACAGCGGCCTAACAACCACTGCCACCAGCCCAACCACCCGGACATCTCCCAGACCTCAACACAGTCACAACCTCACTTACCACAAGGTGCGCTAAACCAACAGGTGTATCCTAAAGCTGAACAGCAGCTGAGTATATCATGCACTCAGTTCCAAAGGGGACCTCGACTACCTCTGGGGCCTATGGGTACCCATGGAGACTTCCAGAGGCATGCAGCCCTGCGTACACACCTGTTACAAAAGCAGGAGCGTCAGGGCCCTCCTCATCCCCCTCAGAGCATTGGCGATCCGAAACATGGCCTGAGAGCAGTGAAAATTGAAAATGGACCCAGATTTGAGCTGCCCTGTTCACAGCAGCAGGAGCAGCAGTTACAGATGCGAGAAGCAGGCATGGGTGAAATTCAAGTAAAGCAGGAGAATCAACAAACCCTGTGTGATCAAAGCAAGAGGCCGGGAAGCATCTTGGCTTCAATGGAACAAAGCCTGAGGCAGTACCAACTTTCACCTGTGTTTGAGAAGAAATCCCTTGTCATCAATTCATCAAATAAAGTGAAGGTGGAATCTTCTGGGCCTGTCACAATTCTGTCAACTAACACAGACCTGAGTGGAGCAGAACTACCAGCGGCTGCCTCAGCCAATGTAACTCTAAAAAGACCTCCTGATTCCACCCCTAAGAAGGAACAACTCTTACAAAGCTTTATGGAGTCTCCTATGAAGCTATTGGAAACCCCTATAAGGAATCTATTAGACACCCCCATGAAAACACAATATGACATTGCATCCTGCCACTGTGTTGGTAAGTCTCATGATGTTGGTTTTGAAACAATGATTGATCAATTTGTGTATAAATAATAATGTGTGCTCCTTTATGATATTTAGAACAAATCAGTGAGAAGGATGAAGGTCCATACTACACTCACTTGGGGTCAGCGCCTAGTGTTGCCAGTATACGGGAGTCGATGGAGAAAAGGTTAACTACAAATTGCATTCTTACTGTAAATATGGGACAGTGTAACTGTAACTGTACACAGCCACTGTGTACTATTTTACCTGTGTTTACTTTTATGCCTCTATTTTGCTGTGAAGGTCTGGTCTAACTGGTCCTGCAATCAGGATTGAAAAAGTAATATACACCGGCAAGGAAGGGAAGAGTACACAGGGGTGCCCCATAGCGAAATGGGTAAGAATCTTTTTTGTAAAATGTTGAATATTTCATTCGAGAAATGTTTGTCTTAAATATCTAAAATAGGTAAGAATCTTTTTTGTAAAATGTTGAATATTTAATTCGAGAAATGTTTGTCTTAAATATCTGAACATGAACAAATTCCTACACCTCATCACATTTCAGGTAATTCGTCGATCTAGTACAGAAGAAAAGCTACTGGTGCTAGTACGGGAACGTACTGGTCACACATGTGACACAGCCTGCATCATTGTGGTAATCCTGGTCTGGGAGGGCATACTACCCAGCCTAGCTGACCGCCTCTACCTCGAGCTAAGTGATACTCTAAGAAAGCATGGAGCCCTCACCCAGAGACGCTGCGCTCTCAATGAGGAGTAAGTGTTAGCACTACAGAGCCAAAAGTTGGCCAAGTGGCCTACAGTAGTTTTTATCCAAGTACAAAAGTTAAGATAATCATAATAATGAGTGTTGTAATTATGCAAGGTAGTTTTATAAAAGGAACATGTAGTTGTTGCTCTTTTTTTTGCCCTTTTCATTATTTTTGATCCTCAGTCATCAATTCTGGCTAACACTGAATATCCTGAGCAATAATGACACAATCAAATCTTTGTCTTCACACTTCAGGAGGACCTGCGCATGCCAGGGGTTAGATCCTGACACCTGTGGAGCATCTTTCTCCTTTGGCTGCTCCTGGAGTATGTACTACAATGGCTGCAAGTTTGCCCGGAGCAAGATACCAAGAAAATTCAAGCTACTAGGAGATGATGTAAGGGAGGTAAGCTATAATAATGATAAAAAAAAAGTAGAGGACCACCAGAGTTACCCTTAATATAGTATGCTAATTGAGGTAACAAAACACTGGTCAGTGAGCACGTTAACATGCACACTGTAAAACCTATAAAATCATTTTCTGATTTATAGAGTTACCAGATTATTCAAGTGGTCATGTCAACAGCATAATGTGATATGCTTTTTTTGTTAAAAAACGATTTATGAAAAATCCACTAAACACCTAGTTTTTTGCCCAATATTTCGTTTTATTCGGCGCATGTGTACCATTAATCCAGTTTCTTCTGTTCTTCTACATCTGGGCATGTGTAAAATCGTTGAAAAAACAGATCATAACTGTTTTACTTTATGTACTTGGAAAGAAATCCAACTGATTAACTGAATCATGTAAACCCACTTTTTCCATTATCCCATTACTAAAGTGCATGTAAATAAGTCAAATCAAATTATCATCATAACCTGATTATTGCCAGTTAGATTATTGTGCTCATGTAATTGTGCTCATTTTTGTCTTTCAGGAAGAGAAAATAGAGCAAAACTTTCAAAATCTGGCAACCTTACTGGCTCCCTTGTATAAAAGTTTGGCACCTGAAGCTTATGGAAACCAAGTGAGTATATCTAGACATTGCATAGACCATTTCCTGTCTACATCTCAATGATTATTATGTCAATTTTTACTCAAAGATGTAACTGATTTTCTCTTTAAATCTAAATCAATCATGTTTTGTGTCACATGTATACATGCAACCTGCACAGAGGAATTCATTACCAACACTAGGTCAAACCTTACACTGTGTATAGGTATTTTATGAGAGTATCTGCATTTACATTGACCTTTACCAACTACATTGTTTAGTGACGTTCGGAAACTCTACGTATACTATTCCGTTTACCTAATGTTTTCTGTACAAAGGTAGAACATGAACATAGGGCACCAGATTGTCGTCTGGGTCTCAAGGACGGTCGTCCCTTCTCTGGGGTCACTGCTTGTCTGGACTTCTGTGCCCATGCTCACAGAGACCTCCACAACATGCAGGGGGGCAGCACTGTGGTAAGCAAAACTTGGGAAATGTATATCTTTCTACCTATGTTGTATATGTTTACGAATAGATACAGAGACTCAAACAGCACACAAGCGTTGCCTATGTCCCAATGAAGCATGACTTAAGAACAAATATGGGACTAGGAAAAGCAGACTTGGTACTTCATATCCGCGACATCCCTAACAAAGAGTATTTAACTTTTTCCCCAGGTGTGTACATTAACAAGGGAGGATAACCGCGAGATTGGAAAGATACCGGAGGATGAGCAGCTCCATGTACTGCCTCTTTATAAGGCTTCCACCACTGATGAATTTGGCAGTGAGGAGGGTCAGCAGGAGAAGATCAAGTCAGGCGCCATCCAAGTCCTTAGTGCCTTCCGCCGCCAGGTGCGCATGCTTGCAGAACCTGCCAAGTCTTGCCGGCAAAAAAAACTGGATGCTAAGAAGGCAGCTGCCAACAAGAATGCCATGCTGGAAAGCTCTAATGATAAGGCGGAGAAGGCCCTGCTGGCCAAGGCAAAAGCTGGCACTTACGAGAATATCACCCAGAGCACTTCTATGGCAGGTAGGTAACATTTATTCAGACACATTTCCTAAATTATATCTTAAATATTGTATTTATTTTTATAGTGAAATGTTTTGAACATATTCAATTAGCACTAAACATAAAACTTGCTTAGGCCTTTATCTTTTGGGTGCTTTGTTTTCTAGGACTTATTCCAGGCGCTCTGGGAGCAGCCCTACAGTCAGGTCAACGAACACACCCCCTTGGTGCCCATCATCAGCAACTACCACAACAACAACACCAGAGCATTCTTCCCCCTTATCCTGGCTCACCAAATGCAACCAGCTACCCCAGGTTCCCCAACCACCCTGGGTCTTTCCCAAGCACTTCCAAGCCAGGCAGCATGTATCCCCTTCAGCCACCGACACCAGCTAGCCCTTACCCTTCCCCACTACATGTACCAAACTCTTACATTAACGGATCAAATCGTCCATACCCAGGTTATCAATGTAACGGAGGAATGCCCCTTGACAATTACCATCCATACTATGCTTCAAACCCAAAGCACCTGGACGTGTATCAACAACAACGGCCAGCGCTTTATACAGAGCAACAGTACAGTGTACATCAACGTTATGGAGTCAATTATCCTCCGAGGTATGTTGAGCCAGGTTTACAGGTCAATGGTTACGATGCCTGCAGTATGAGGCCAGTTCACCCTATGAGACCTTATGCCCCATGTGGTCCTAATGGAGCCTCAGATACCCAATTCATGGACCCCCTCTCAAGAGCACCTTCAGCTCATGGAGGTCTAGACTATACAGCTGCTGTGAGCAAAGGCAATCAGTTTGGAGGATACCCAAATCCATACCTATCTCGGAGTCCTCAAATCTTATCCCCAGGCCAAGATCCTTTCCATATGCAAATCAAGACGGAGATGGGCATGGCTCGTCCACAGATGCTTTCTGCTCAGTTAAGTGGTGGGTGTTTAAACCCTGAAACCCAGTCAGGGTTAGGTCTGCCTAATGGGAGTCTCATGGGCTCTGGTATTAAGCAGGAGCCTGGAACACCACAGACACCAACAACCCCACAAAAGCCAGAGATGTGGTCAGACAATGAGCACAACTTCTTGGACCCTGACATTGGTGGTGTGGCGGTGGCACCAAGCCATGGCTCAGTCCTCATTGAGTGTGCGAAACGGGAGCTTCACGCCACAACACCTCTTAAAAACCCTGACCGCAATCACCCAACACGCATCTCCTTGGTCTTCTACCAGCACAAAAATATGAACGAGGCCAAGCATGGTTTGGCACTGTGGGAAGCCAAGATGGCAGAGAAGGCTCGAGAGAAGGAGGAAGATGCAGAGAGGAATGGTGGTGAGGGGACACCTAGCAAGGGCAAGAAGGGGGTAAAGCGTGAGCATACTGAGTCATCAGAATCCAACGGGGAGCCTCCTTACAAGCGTTTTATCCAGGCACTAATGGAGGGGGGGTCCTTGTCGTGCACAACAAACACCTATGTCAGTACATCTCCGTACGCCTTCACCAAGGTCACAGGGCCTTACAGTCAGTTTGTATAGTAAACATTCATGAAGAAGACAACTGACGGTGCTTCACTGGTGCTCCACTGGTGCTCCACTGGTGCTTCACTGGTGCTTCACTGGTGCTCCACTGGTGCTTCACTGGTGCTTATGGTGTTTTGCTGACAAACCAAGACTAGCACCACTGGCCTCAACTTTACACTCCTTCCTATCCGTAAGGTTATCAACAGTGTTGCATTGAAAAAGGAACATGTGATTAGATGTGATATAATTCACCTTTCACATGAGGTCTTTCACCTCAAACAATCAAGCTTTACTAGTTGACCTTCCCTAGGATGTATTTATTTTGTTTGGCAACTGTTGCAAGACACACACTGTCAAAATCTCTGGTGCTTTCAGTCTGATACACAAGGACCTATTTTTAATGGAAACAAAGTTTCATTTTTGGTGGCTTTATTTTTATTAAACAAAATTTTGGAGATTTCATCTTGGCATAAAACACTGACACGGTGCTAAAGTGTGTGCTTATTATCATTTATTTTAATTAAAATGCCTTCACACTATCACCAGAACACACTCTACGAGTGGCACTCAATGACTTCTATTAACAGGACACCGAAAATTCCATCCCACTGTCAAATCATCAGCATAATCATGGTTTTTGGCAAGTCAGTGTTTGTTAAAGCACTTTTTGATAATTAGAGTTAATATGAAATTAAATTAAAGCTAAATGTCTTGGTAATACCTTTAAATCCTAAAATCTGGTTAAACTGTGTCGCTACATTTACAGATTTTTTTTCTAAGCATCACTAAATCTAAATTAATGAATTTATAACAGAGGGTTGTATGAGCTATCCACAAATCTGTTTTTTTAAACTATCATTGTGTTGGTGCTCTTTCACTATCCTATGTCATTTATACTGTAAATTGAGCCATTCTAATGGTGCATTTTTAACATTTTGAGGCAAAAAAATTTACATGTGTGTGTCATTTTTGTTTTTTCCAGGTTTACTTTGTTGTCAGCGACTGTTTTTAATGTTCCTTACCTAAGGTTCATTGAAACCTGGACAAACCTGGACTGTGAATATTACATGTAGTTTTATGTCTGTGGTGCTTAGTAAATGTGCTTTTATACACTGAGGAACATGAAACAGGGTAAGCTCAGCGTCAGTTTCAGAGGGCAGCTGGCTTGCTGTGGGGTCTTTAATTATTGCAATCTAACTGTAAGATAAACAGGTGAGATTTGTACAGTAAGTTAATTTCCCTTTTTGGAATTACTGTTATAGATTTTGTGTTGTAAAGAATGCTAACAGCCTATTTCATTGTATTTCTTTGGGTTTCAACTGATTTTATATCATGAGGTGCTATTCAACCTACTAGAATCATACAATGTGAGACTCTTTGGGCAGTGAGAAGGCTTTTAAATAATGTATATTACAAACCTCTCATATACCTCAAAACTAGTTTGGCAATAGGATATAACATATTTTTCTCTCTTCCTTTGTATATTACTTTCAAAATGTTATAACAGCTCAATTTCAGCCACCAAAAGGCAACAAGTTCATTACTTTCTTATCAATTTGGTAGAAAGTGCTACTTGAACTTAAATCTTTGATGTTACTGTAAAATCAGGGACATTTTCAATGTCAATTTTGTGTGCATCTTCATCGCCTGTATTCATCTTGTCTTCTTAATCATTCAGGTACTTGCCATTGCATCCTGAATCCAATTCTGTACTTCACACAGACAAAATTATTTTGTGAGGAAAAAAGATGCTTTCCTGCAATTTTTTACTTATATCTTAGCTAGTAGGATGGTGGTAACCTTTTACAAGTAATTTGAACATATATGCACTGAGTTGACTAAAGGGAAAGTATGATATTGACTAAATAAAAAGCAATGTATTTGCTTTTGCTATGAGGCAAGACCAGGGCAGTGATAAATGTAGTTGCACATCTTTGTGCCAGTGTATAGTTAAATTTATTTATAACCACTAAGCAATTGTATAATGATTTCTCTTCCCTGTCTATTTGATTTAATTAATGCGATATATAATGGAATGACTGTCATGTGATAGTAACAACTTACCCCACTCTTCAACATATTCATTTTCTGAAAGCACTTCATTTCTTTTTCAGGAAAAAATATGTAATAAAGAATTACAAAATGTTTTATTTAAACAGATTGTAAATGTGTTAAAAAAAATAAATAAATTATGTCACATTGTACATACCAAGAACCTGTATTGCAGGAATACAGCTCATTCTTTAATGTTCATGTAGATTCTTCTAGTTCTGTCAAATTGACCCACAGCTCCTCTATCAGCAATCCTCATCATATCTTTAAATATCCTTTTTCGCTCTTTCAGGTTAAAGAATGATCACGGTTAGATTATCCAGAAGGTCTTTGTAAATGTATGCTCACTGTCACGGCAATGTTTACAGTTATAGTATCCTGTTCGCTCAGACATTAGAAGTTATAGTTTTTGTTTTTTAACTGTTCCAGTTTTGTAAAATAAATCTACATAAAAATGTTGAATTTCATTGTACAGGACCCAGCTACAGTAGCAGGTTGTGGTTAAGAAAGCCGAGGTGTCTAAGATATAGCGGGTTAAAAGCATAGCCATACTTGAAGATGCTTCAGAGTGTTTCTGAGTGAGTCAACATTACTTGAATGACTTTCTGGGCTTAGCTAGCACACTATATGTGCTCAGCTCAAGGGTTAAGCTAGCAGTTGATACACACTTGGTCTTTTTGCAGTTAGACACTAAAGGTATAAGGAAAAAAAATGTGCAACTCCTAGCCTGTCATTTTATTTTTTAAGGCTTCCCTTGTTCTCCTGAAGTTTGGTATGCTACAAAAAAAATGATATGAGGATGGGTATTAATACTGTAAGTATTGTAATGTACTGAATGCAGTTTATTTGAAAGCTGTTTATTATATCATTCCTGATATTGCTGAGATGTGGGTGTTTTTTTAATAAAATTTATATTTATTTAAAGCAATTTGATTTGTTACTCCAAATTAATACAAATACCTATATTGTGTTCATTATTGTCAATATGTGTACATTTTTAAAGTGTAATTACGGATGAAACTGGAAAGAGATCATATCATGTTCAAGCCTTATTTGTTTTATTTACTCAAACAGGGAAACATGTTTTCTTGTTACAAACAAACTGCGTTGTGTGTGTGATTACAAGCACAGATTACTTACATTGTAAAACACAAATTAGAGTGCGTTAACATGACTTTCAATCTTAACACAAAGTCCAGACACAAAACAAATCTTATTTCTGGTTCTTTACTTAACATTAAAAGCATACAGATCTTCATTCGCTAATATTTTCAATGTACTGGCTATTAGTCTCGCCGCCCCCCCACAAATTGTTGTATTATAAACATAGATGGCACTTTATACATTGGAGAATGAGTTCTTACCAAAAATAAATCCAGCTGCTTACAAAAGATGCAACTGCTTCATGTGATGTTAAGTTTTGTTGGCCTCCATATTATGTTTAGGGCTTCAGACAAAATGCCATTTATCCACTGTGCAAGAGAAAATTTAGATTAAAAAAAAAAAAAAAGTTAGTGTAGCAACATTAAAAAAGTAAAGTCAGTGTGTCACTATTTACTTACCCTCTGGAGACACAGGATGTGCACTGCCATATGCAGGGGCCTGTGTTAAATAATATAGATGACAGTTACCAAACCTAAGCCTTATACAGCTTTATATACCATTATAGTGTTTACTATCATCAATGTGAAACAACACCATATGCAAGTCCTCACCGACTGGACCACATCTTTGGTCTCGTCTGCACTGCATTTGAAAGGGCTCTCACAGCAGGAGATATTTTTGCTGAGAAGTAAAAAGGAATAATTTTCAATACATGTACATCACACACTCACACACACACACACACACACACACACACACACACACACACACACACTCACACACACACACACACACTCTATCTCTCTCTGCATGGGTTTTACCTTATCCAACTCACCATTCAATTCCTCCACTGTTCGTCTGCTTCCGCACTAGTGCCCTCCAGTGCTCATGGGTGGACTTAATGATCTCAACTGCAAAGTCCTGAAAAAAGGACAAAGAATGTCAGAGTGAAAGACATTTTGATATCTTCAGGGAGCAACTCATTTGAGCCTATTTAGTTTTATCCAGGATGTAGTCCAACCCCCTCGTAAGAAAACGGACATGTCTTATCCATCTACTGTATTTTGTGTTACAAAGATCGCAGTACCTTGTCTTTGAATTGTCCACTGAATCCAAATTGGTTCTCAGGTTTTCCATCAGGCACCTTATATTTCCTAAACCAGTCGACAGTGGCCTCTAAATGACCAGGCCGACTCTTTCGGACATCCTCTATGCCTGAAGAAACAAAAACACATTCAACAAAGTAAGATCAGAGGAGCAATTTGCATCTTTTGTGTCTTGTATGAATTAGATATGAATTTGTATTCCATTTACATTTGTTTTTTGTTTTTTTTGGTTTACATCTCAAAGAAATATATGTTGAATATGAATCCCTTCCATTTATAAACATAATCAATTTATAATGGTTCATAAAAAAAAGGCTTAAAATATTGAGAAGCAGGTTTTGCAAATGATGTTTGAGGTTAAGAAAATGAATTCAACATGTTAGTTTGGCCTTGAGCAAAGACACAATGGTTTAAAAAGAAACTCTGAATGTAAACAGAACCATGTTGACAATAAAAACTCCATAGGGTTCATTCTCAGTGAGTTTTTAACTATAGAGAGCTAGATTGATGTAACTGTCTGAGCTGGAAAACTTCTCAAGGATTTCTGCAAATGCTTTTTCAAAATGTAATCACTTGAATGTGAACTAGCTATATGAAAAAATATGTATATAAAAACCTTATTTATAGTATGTGGACAAATGCAGATCTGACAGATTCTGGAGGTTGGGTAGCTAATCTTAAAGGGTTCTGCATTACTACCATGACCTTTATTCTTAATTCCAGATTAAAAAGGGTAAATTTCATAATTTAAGATTGTCCTATGTTTGGAGAATGGATCAGCATAAGGTAGTTTCTAGATGATCCGGGGGAATCACCCACTGTTTAGGCTTTTCGCATCTGGATCCTCAGCATTGATAGCAATGACCTTCCAGTCCATTTCTCCCTCATCGATCATGGCCAAGATGCCAAGCACTTTCACTTGAATCACCTGACCTGGAGAGCACACCTGAAGAACAGACCAACAGAAAAACAGTCAACCACAAAATGAAGTTTTAATTATTATTATTTTAATTTTCAAAAGTGAGCAAAAAAACATCCAATAATTATAAAATTTGTATATATATGGTGGTCTTACCTGGGTGCCGATCTCACAGACGTCAATAGGATCATTATCACCACAACACTTTGTTTCTTTGTCTGTGTGGTTTGGGTCTTCCCATGTCTTTTGCAAGAAACAGTTAGATTTCAAAACCATTTAAACTAACTACTTGGAAATAAACATAAATTCATATAAATGCACACAAATGCACTCATGGGCATACCTAGGATCAACATTAATATAGCATGAAGATGGACATGTGCATAAAACATTTCTCAAGAAAAATAAATCTTAATGACCTAATTTCTAATGTAACCAAGACCATTCGCACAGGACAATTTCCTCACCTGTGGGATTGCCCCATAATTCCAAATGTAACCTTTATGGGGAAATATGTTGGCAACATACCGGAGCTTTCCTTTCTTTACGTCTTGTTTGATCGGGTTCAGCGGTTCTTTTGTTGCAATCTGGAAATTGAAGCACTTATGAAGGTGTATGTATGTGTGTGCATTTATGAGTTATTCTTTTACAAGTGCATAATTTTGCCAGTGTTAAAAGGTACACCCAAAGCCTCAGCTTCTGATGAATGCTAGGCTATCTATTTAAAAAGCAGTAGCCTCAAGTTACTGTAACTTCATAAAAGGCAAGTAATTGAAGACTTGAATTAAGCATTTAATGCACAACTGCCTGTAACCTACTTAGAAACTGTCTGATACAACTGGCATAATCAATGTGGGGTCTCAATAAATAATACATAAAATAGCCTCAAGCTAGTGCTGTGTATAATTCTTTCAAATTAAGTTTCATTATTATTATTATTATTATTATTATTATTATTATTATCAAATGAAAGCTGACAGACCTATTCATGCATACCTGCAGTGTTATTACCGTAATTTCCGGACTATAAGGCGCACCTGAATATAAGCCGCACCAGCCAATTTTAGGGAAAAACACAAATGTGTACATATACAAGCCGCACCCGATTATAAGCCGCAGGTGTTTTAGCGTTTAATTACCATATGTAAAGGCTCGTGCACAGAGGAGATTGTCGGGAAAGAGACTGCTGTTTGGGGAAGCTTCCATTTTATTAACATTTCAACAAACAAGTTGCATATTTGCATAACCTATGACCACGCAAACGTCAACACGCAAGAGTCAGAGACGCACAAACAGACGCACAAAGCTGCGGACTGGTTCGCACGGACAGTTAAAGACAACATGAATGTCATTTAATTCAACTAACAGCGAAGTAAAGTGAGAAACTTCTCGGTCAGACTGACAGACAGCTGTTAGCTCCGTTAGCACCGCCACCTGTCTGACTATGTGTTGTTAGCATAACAAACCTGAATCACTGACGTTGATGACGTCCACCGACAGAACAACGCGTTCCCTCGACGCAGAACTCCGAATGCTCAATGACGGTGTAGGGTCGACGGCGTAGCTACGCTGTCGCCGCGACGCAGAAGCATAATAATAAACCAGGCGTTAAAGGTGAGGGACGTAACCTGTACAATCCATAGATTGAGGAGGTCCCCTAGTGGCCGTTAGCTGTAAAAATCCATAAATTAGCCGCACCGTTGTATAGGCCGCAGGGTTCAAAGCATGGGGAAAAAGTAGCGGCTTATAGTCCGGAAAGTACGGTACTTAAAATGAATTAAAATGCCATGTCAGCCTTTGGAAAGTATAATAATGACTTCAATATGAGGAACTGTATCTATACCCTTCTTACCTCCATTTTAGCATTTGACCACCGAGGAACCTCCACAACCATGTTGAAGAGCACCTGCAAGTACAGAAGAAAGCTATATGCAGTATATGCTGGAAAGAATGTTTTCAGGTGGTAAAATTAACAATGATTAAATGAATTTGATGTACCTCACTCTCATTCTTCCTGGGTTTTTTAGCTGGCACATCATTCTCCTGTAAGAGAATACCAAAATCAGTGTATTCCTGGTGGGAATATAATGTTTACGCATGGCAATACCTAAACATTGATAAATACTGCAGATATTTTATGACAATCAAAAAATAACTTTCTGCAATCAAAAAGTTACCTGTTCTGTCTCGGCTATAAGTGGAATGTCATGGAACGGTGAAATGTATTTTCCTTCAGAGTTTTCTATGACAAACAAACAAAAACAAGTTGAAAAATAAAACCTCCATACATATCAATTATAAAATCACAAATTCCATCCACTAAGGAAAGCAATTGAAAAGCACCAGAAAAAGTTGACAAGTAGACGTAAAGATTTTTTGTCAAAACATTCAATATAGTCATTTAGTTTAGTTTATTTAAGAAGGCATGATGTAAAGGAATAGAACACATGGAAATACATAGCGGCTTGAAGGTCCAGTGTGTACGATTTAATGGATTTAATGGCAGAAATGACTCAAGATTGGGCGTTTCACGTTATTAGGCGCCACTTAAGTGTCTCCTATTGCCTACACATGGTGGGACGAGGTGTATTCAGTTGGTTGCTATGTAATCTGCAACCTAAGCACTAGATGCCACTAAAAACATAGTTTTGTGCTGTCAGTTACAACTGGTATCCTCAATGTAGGGCCTTTTTGAATTAGAAATAACATTACTGTTGATTTACTGGTTGTACTGAACGTCATGTTCAGCTTTTGTAATGTGGCTAATGTTTACTCTTGTTTATACACCAATCAAACTTAGTTATTCTGTGACATGAGTTTTTCCTTTGTGTTGTGAATATGTCCGCTCCCCAAAAAATAAAACGACAACCACTGACTTTTATTGCACATCCATATCCCAATATCCCTAACTGATTTTGAGTATTGTATTAGACGCTGTATGAATACACTTGAAGCCATGACCAAAAAAAGGCTGACATCTTATTAAGCTCACATGGCTCACATATAGGCTACATTATATCACCAATAAAACACCACATGATGAATTAAATCTATCATTTAGTTCATTATGATGCTGATAAGTAGCTCCACAATGTTATTAGTTTAACCTCATTTGATATATATGGCTGAATTGTATACTGTTTATGACAGCAATATTTCTCTCTTTTCTGTGTAGCTACCTTCCGCATGACCACCCAACAGGAAGTAACACCACGTGAGGAAGTACCGTCCAGTCAAACATCCTTCTTCTTTATTTCTGCCTGTGAACTATTTAAATCGGCTGGAAACTGTTGGCCTGACATTAGCGAGGTTGCACACTGAAGCTATGTGCTAATAGCGCCACATGTCGACAAAACCTCTCGCTTCCAACTCCAAAGGTCAAACTTCTACCTGGACCCGGAGGTCGAGCTGCGGTTTACTGTCAGACACCTCGTCTTGTAATAAACCGGTAACCTGAACACAGGGGACACGCTTGGTTTCTCCCATCATGGTGGCGATGGTTAACTTACTAAAATAAATCCGGTAGTCGGGAGAATGGGGGTGTCCTCTCTCCTCCGTGTGATAGTGCATCGTTTTTCTCAGATAATACAGGTGAGAAACCGCCGCTGCTTGTGTGACGAGTTTGTTTCGAGAGGCGGAAAATGAGCCGAGAACTGTCACAAGGCAGCCGGACGAACAGCGCAGGAGCAGCGGGCTCATTATACACACTTCTTCCCCTCGGTGGGTTCCTGCTTCCAGTTTTCCAGCGCGCGCCCCCACATCCACCAACGTGAATCACGCGAGAGCGAAGGCACGGCTTCCGCTCCTTGGTTTTCAAAATAATAGTATCAAGTGTGGTGATAATGGCGGTGCAGGCTGATGCCAGGCCCTGGAACATGGACCTATTTGTAGGTTCTTCCCAGATGTAAACAACAGATGCTCTTTTTGTGATTATCAGGGAGAAACTATTGAAGATGTTTTTACAGATGGTGTCCATACTACTGGCTTTTGGCTCGATTTACAGAAATACCTATCAGAAATGCTTGAAAAAGATGTATATCAGAAAAGCTAAATTACCAAAGAATGTAGGGATGGTGGCCTGCAAGCAATTGATTCCTTTATTTAATTTAAGAAATTATTATTTATCTATTAATTTATTTGATCATGAACATGCAATAGAATAGGATCTTTGACCTGATGCTAGGTGCTACAGGTCTATAAGAAAGATCAGTGGAGTAACCAAAACATGTCACATATTATGTTTAACCTATTTATAACCGTACCTTGAATAGCGTGTACCTTAACAAGCCACAGCTGCTTCTTCCCTGTAACATTTTTATTTTGACAATAAATAGGTTGCAACCGGAAGTCGATTCTCTTTTCTACAGTATGTAGGCTGCACAATTCTTCCATTGCATGATGCATTTTACTGCCACCTAGCTAATCTGTTCCCACAAAACGCACAATACAGACACAAGCACATTCTCCAGATCCATAGTACTGTTAATTTCTTATCAAATTAAAAACTAATTTAGTAATAATATCTTTGTTCAAAGAAATGTAACATTGATGTCTCTGTACATTTTGAGAAAAAACATTTGTGAGCGTATTTAATTTATAAGCATAGCAGGAACACCAATCCTAGATTAGTCCTTTCTTTTCTTTTCTTTTCTTTTCTTTTCTTTTCTTTTCTTTTCTTTTCTTTGTACTCTGATGTTTGTTGGCCTGTTTAATGTTAGCTGTTTCCAGCCAACGGACTATAGTTACAATCATATTAGTTACTACCAGTGAAAGAAAGATGCTTAGATCTTTTGTCGCCTAGATTGGGATAAAACACAGCTTTTACAGAACAGAGTGGGTTTATCAGCCTCCTCCTCCTTTCTGAGAATCTTGGCCTTGTTTTTTAGAAACAACCATAAAGGTCCTTGTAACGTGTGCTTTAATGTCTCTCCGCTTTTGTTTTTATTACCTGAAGTTAATGGTTTTGGTGTTGTTTATCTCCACAATAGGGTACATCGTGAGATCAAAGTCCGTATGTATCCATTGTGCGCTGAGCAAACACCCAACCCACTCCCAGTCACCTTGATGTGTCTCTTCTAGTGTCGCATTGGTTGGTCACTATTCAAACAAATGACATGCATACCAGCCGCCATAAAAAGCTGGTTAAACAGAAAACAGTATCTTTGATACTGTTGCCAAATTACTTTGATTCTGCTGAGCGCAAAATCCTATGTGTTGCCTCGTGAAAAAATATGGACCTGCGATGTGGATATAAGTATTAAGACCTGACACCATGATGAAGGAGGTGAACTGGGCGGTTTGTGGCAGGTTTATGTGAGACTGCTGAAGGTTCACAGGGGGCTAACATGTCTCTTTGATCGGTTATAACCTTGGTACTGATAAAAAAAAAAAAAATCAGAAGAGTGGCACTTCCTTCAATTTCTGTCAAGGTGCCCATAAGCTAAGCGCTCGACCATGATTCCTCCAGTGATGGTGCCCAAGTGGTGAGCAGTTAGTCTGTGGCTGCGGACAACGTTTTAGGTATGAGTATTTCCACTTCATGTATTCACTCACCTGGTTGGTTCTGGCTGCTGCACACAGTGTCAAAAATACTGTCTGGAAACATGCTGTAGGTGGTCATAATGGATTTCAAACAGAAGTCTAAAATAAAAAGGATATTTATGTTTGATGAGTATAATTCATAGTGCTTTTGAGAAATCTGCTGTAAAGAAGTGAAAATAAAAAATCAATAAAGAAACGTATTAAATCAATTGCCAACTATTTGTACATTTAGTTAACTATTCTAGTGAATTATCAAGCAAAAATCAACTATGTCCTGGATTAAGCTTCTCCAATGTAATGGTTTGTTGTTCAAGGAATTTTTTATGGATATTTCCACTATTTTGCATTATTTTGTACACAACCTTGCAATTTTTGTCCAAACACTGCATCATTATGATTATTAGTCAGATTTGCCAGAAAGATGGAGTGACTGAACAAAACAATTCATGGTAATGAACTGAAGGAAAAAAAAAACATTGCGCATGCAGGCTGAAATTCAACTTTATTTTCACAAGGAATACATTTTTACTTAAGTGAAATTCAAAATCTGCATTTACAAATATCCTGATTGCACAAACCAGTATGATGTAGTAACCTAATTTTGACACTCACTTCAGTGTAGAAACCAGAATACATTATGTTTAGCTACAAATGTGTTTATGTTTACACTTCCATAGCCACGCCTTTAACAACAACACGTGTTACACTTGTGCTGGAGTCACACTCGTTACAGTTCACCCATGATACAATGGATCATTTCCCGAGCGCTCCATAACGACTGCTTTCTATGTGAAGTTTGAGCAACTAACCGTGTGCAGCTAGCCCCAGAGGATTACCGGAGGTGTGAATTCATTTGAAAGACTGCACTTCTCTCTTAGAGCAGGTCAAGAAAAGCCACACCCCGAGTGACATGATGTCACATAAACAAACACTGTCAATGCACTGGAGATAACATCGTTTACGGACCTGCCATGTTTGTATAGGGTCTGTGATGGTGCAGTATGTTATGTTGCAAAAACCCTCCTTGATTATGTCATACTGCTAACGCTGACGTCTGTCGTGTTTGAACAGAATTTAACTGTGCTTGTTTAACAGAGAAGAACATGAGACACTATATCAACATTTATTCATTTCGTTCTTGAGTTCTCCTTAAATACACACATAAATGATGATGGTGTGAGATACTCGATTTATACAGCGCAGTCTCATGTTGGTGGCCAGCTAACATATAGTGGCGAGCCATATGTGTTCATCTAGTCTAATGGAAGTTAAACAGGTGTGCAATGAGCACACTGCGCAGGGATCTGAAAACACAATGGGAGCCCTCATTACCTGTGGTTCAACGGGGAGGAAATGCATCCGTTCGTTGTTCTGGCAAGGAACGTAGTATCTGGTTGCTATGACCAGGAATCATTGTGGCAGCTTTGTGTGTTAATGAATTACCTGTCGAACCAGGTTTCCTGTCAAGTTGAGTGTCAAGTTATGGGCTGGCAATAAAAGGAATCCATTTTTTGTACAAGGAAACAAAGATAGAAAATGCATTATGTATGATTATATGAGGAATTTTTCAAACTCAGCTTTTCATGACAACTTCAAAACCACTGGAAACCAATAACGTTACAGTGCAGCTTGTAGAGAGACCAAGCTATTATGTTGCAAGAAAGTAGTTTTATTTAAAATAGCTTGGTGGATGTGTTGGGTGGATGACCGGGGTCGAGGAGAGGGATAAAGGGTGGTCGAACAGAGCGTATGTAGCACGGCAGCCCAAAGTAGGGCCCACATGCCAAAGTTGGCCTGCCACAGGGTTTGATTTGGCCCACCAAATGTTTCTAAATAAGTACTAGTGGCAGGTTGCACATGAAGTCAGTCAAATGCGGGAATATTTCTGCATCTTAACAATAAGATAAAATAGATTTATGAAAAAGAGGTGGTGGTGTGCTCGAGTATTTTTATATCTCTGTATAATCAACAAACTTTTGAAACTCGTGCATGTAGCAGGAATAAAACTTGAAATAGTTTAAAAAGCCTTTATTCAAAACATGGCTGTTTACATAACAGTAAAACTGGTTTGACATTAAAGGTCCCCCTCAGGGTACAACATACTGCGATGAAGACCTTCAAGGTCAAAAGTGGTCACTCTCACAGTAAAACAGATTAGATTAAAATAATGTTTACTTTTGGCCCATGGCCCTCGATTAAGCTTTGGCCCTAAAAGGGAAACAGTGTTGGCACCACTGATCTATAGAGACTGGGTATGAGGCTAAGGGTGGGGGCACGCCTCGATCAACTTATGGCTTCATCACCCATTTGTGATTCCTATAATGAATAATAATAAGAAAATGACTCAGATGGATGCCGACAGGTGTTTTGGGTTGTTAAACCCACCTATAGGTTATAATAACTTCATTCATGTCATTTATTTCAAAGACTTGTTGAATCTAGTTTACTCTATTTAACACTACCATGACCTGCTGAGAGGTTTGTTTTCCCTACAGGTAGGACATTCTACTTAAATGATTTGGAATTTCCCCGATTCAATTCATCATTGTGCAAAATAAAAAGCTCTCTGTGTTATTGAGTGTCATTTACAGCACCCGGGCCTTTTGCATAAATACTTCCTCGTCAACAATTTCACTTTGTTCAGAGTCTCTACGAGGTCCCATGTGCATTTTATTTGCAGCCCGTTCAAATTTTAGTCGCAGCAGAAAGAAGCTGATGATCACCCCGCCGTCTTCAAACCTTCAGGGGAGAGAGAGAGAAAGTGCATCTCGACACTTTCTCTCCCTTGATGAACATAAAGCGCCTGCAGGGAAGAGCATAGCACAGCAAGCAGAGAGGTGTGGCTGCATAGCTCTCATGACAGGTAGACATGGGGAGGAGCTAGATTACCTGTGCAGAGCTGGCAGTCAGTGTACAGTGGACAGAGCACCTGTTGCCCTTCCCAGGCTCTGTCTCGCTCTCTTTCTCTGTATCTCTCTCCCTCTTCCTGTCTCTCTTCCCCCTCGACTGGCCTGGAGGCACCGAGCGAGCTGAGGGCCCCACCATGGATCCCACTGAGGCCGGCGGGAGTGAAAAGGAGAAGGAGAAAGAGAAGGAGAAAGTGATAAAGAGGAGGAACCGGCCGGTGTTCCTGCGTTACCTGGAGAGGAGGAAAACGGACACCATCGTGGCTGATGACACGGCCAAAGGTGACTTCAACCTGGGGACGCTGGTGAGGAGGAGCCAGTCTGACAAGACGGAGTACAGCGCTAAACTTAAAGGTACACCAGATAATGACCTCCCCTGGGGTCAGAACTATGGCAACAATCTATACACACGTGAGCCAACACTAAGTCTGAAAAGTCTCTCAACTCTTGATAACACGCTGTGTGTCGACTATAGATGGACTTTAAGAGCAGAATGTATGGCTTGAAGGCAAACATTTAACACACACACACACACACACACACACACACACACACACACGCACACACACACACATACACACAGTATAGTATGCATTGCTATAGCTCTGGATACCAGGCACCTGTTGTGTTAGTTGAGCAGGAGATACTCCCACAGGGATGAAGCCACATATGCAAACTGGGCTCCAAACTCAGGCACAGAGGAGTGGCTTTACAAGTGTTCCAGGCCAGCAAGTAAACAAGACCTACACACCAGTGAAGTGCGAAGAGGGATTTGCAGATGAGTTTTCATCATCATGTTTAGCAGAAGAGTTTAAAAGAGATGTCAGACACTCAGTCGTACAGTTTGGTTTACAATGAATACAACATTAAAGGTGCACTATGTAGACATTTATAGATTAGAGGACATTTTTATCAGGAGATAAAGATCCTCAATGACTTTTCTATGCTTAAACAAAGTAAATAGACAAACTGTCTTTGTTGTCATGATTGAATAAACCGTAATAAGCCTTAAAGGACAACACAATTTCATACTTTTTTACTTTGTTTACATGTGGCGGACCCTGACATTATTTTCCTCTGAGAACAGTTGTTTATTTACTTATGGGAAAAAAATGTAATATTTCTGAGTTTGAACATCTTCTCCCAAACTGCGTCGTGCCCCTTTAAAAGAGCGATCTGACTCAGACAGTAAGACGGAAACGAGAGTGAGATGAGGTAAAAAAAAACAACCGTTCTGCTCCTGCTGTATGATGCCTCGTCACAAAAGCTGACCTAGTCTTCTCACACACGCACATGTCCACGTTTATGAAAATAAAACTGGCTTCACCTGTCCAATGAGTGCAGTCACTGACTGGGAATGCTGCACTTCAAGCAAAAAACAAATTACATCACTGCCTCAGTGGGGGGTTGCTATCAAAGATTAGCTGAAGTATGTAGGCCTTCCTGTGCCACCTGTTCCTGGGCTTCCTCTTCTGTGAACAATGCACATCACGTGCCAACATGACTTATTGTTTGAATTAGCAAAGTAAAGCCAACTTTTCACTTCTGTCTTTGTACTGATAGGATAACTTTCACACACACACACACACACACACACACACACACACACACACACACACACACACACACACACACACACACACACACACACACACTTGCCTTATCAGCAGCAGCTCTGTTTACTTGAAATAGAGACACTCTCTCCTCCTTTTGTACTTTCTGTTTTTTTTTTCCCTCCAACCTGCATCATGGCAGGCAGGGTTGTCAAAAAAACAAACACACAAGGTTGTTTTCAGTAAACCTCTCTCCCACCATGCTTGACGTTAGCCTCACACCTGACAGGCAGTATTATATATTTACAGTGGTATTACCATTGCAAATATTGACAGAACGATGACTTCACCGAAAGAGGAAACATGTGAGCTGCTGCTCGACAGTCAGTTCTCATCTGCTTGTCAGACAGGTTGGTCGAGCCGCAGAACCATGGCAACGTGACATCAAGATGTCTAATTATTTACAGTAACTCAATATAATACTTCTGCCAATGATTTACCAGCACAAAAAACAGCATAAAGGAACAGTAATAAACCAAATATTGACATGTATTTACCCAAGGACCAACTTACTTTGATGTGGATTTTATATTGTTTGAGGACTGAACTCTGTAGCAATTTATTAAACTAGACATAATGAAGGACAAAATGCATAGCAAGATAAATGTCCAACTTTTCCTTTTCGGGAATAATTTTAGCAGGCTTTCTCCAATTCCTGCATACTTTACCCAAAATCTATTCTCAGTATTCTCAGTGATAAAACATCCCATTGTGCACTTCCCCGGCGTGTCATTTTTCTTGATGGCGATACATGATACACCGTGCCTTGCATTCTGTTCTGGGGCAGTCTGATGGATCCCTTTCAATGGGCTGAAAGCTGAAAAGCCCTGTATCCACTTTCATGGGAACTCCTGTGCCGGCAACCACAGCCCACCAAACATAATGCTGGCTAAAGGATAAGTCAGCACGGCTTGAGATCCACTTCTGAGTCTTGATGGGCTATAACGCATTTTTAAAAATCTTTTGCAGCTTTGTGAATTTGTCAGGGAGGAGCAGTATTTTCTGGTTTTCACACATAATTCAAAGCTGTTTTTTCATGTTAAGACTCTGACCAGCGGCGAGAAAGTATCGGAGTGAAACGTGTATAAAAAGAGCTGAAACCAGATTAAAAATAGAACATGCCTCCTTTCAACGAGCAGCCAGCATGCTTCACCTGATCTGTTTCTCACGGGTGGAGGTTTCCAGGGATTCTGGGGTCTCTTTTTTTTACACCGGAAGCCCACGTAGACACAAGACACTGCTGATGTAGGAGAGTGATACTTCTGTTACATAACATTGCCACTCGTAGCAATTTGTCCATTGCTCCTACAATGAAAAATGTTCTCCCACAGTGAAATGGTGGGAATATATTTAGAAGGGGTTTATTTCAAAGCTTCCGTTGACTCAAATAACATCATACCTTATCTACTTCTTGAAGCATTATCAGGCACTGACAAGTTAATTAATAACTGCTGAAGGTAAAGGGCTTTCGACTGCACAGTTTGGTCTTGTGATGTGCTGAATTCACTGACTCCGGCAAACATACCTCTTCCACAGACATCAAATCACAGGGGGGACAGAGGGGACACCCATCCATCCTGGGAAAAATATGATTTGCGTTTATGATTTGTGTATTAATGACATTCAGTAAAAGCGCTTGTGCTCCTATTTACCTATAGCGGTGGCACATGATGTAGGCACAGTACATATGTGTTGTAAGTATACCCACTGAATACAATAACGCACATTTAGAGTCGTTACCAGTCTTCATTTTCACTGCTCTGAATTAGAGGTCACTCTTTATGTAATCGAGCGGTTAGCATGCATTTGCTAGCTAGCCACAATAACATTAGCCAGCGTTTGCAGCACTTTTAATTTGATTCAGTGAGAGAAGCTGGCAGAAGTCACAGCCCTTATTTTGGTGTTCACCTCAATAATTGCTCTCTAAAAAAATGTCATGTTTGTTGGTTGGATGGTTGGTTTGGCAGCAGGATTACACAAGCACTACTGAACGGCTTTCCATGAAACTCGGATGGAGGATGGGTCTCAGCCCAGAATAGACCTCATTATCTTTTGTTGTGGATACAGCTAAGGGGAAGTTTTTTTTTTTTTCACATTGAGATATATGTTGTTGCATTTATGGTTTGTTACTGTTGAGAGCCAAAGAAGCCGAATTAAAAGAAAGCTGTGATTTTTCAAAAAAATCAATTCAGTTAAGAGTCCTAAAACCCAGAAATCTGTAACAATGTTTACACTTTGGGTTCCCTCATCTCAAAGTCAATGAGTTTTTTAAATTGGTTGTAATTTAAAAGCCTGGAATAAGGTCTGTGGTTATCACAGGCTTAGGATAGTTTCACGTTTTGTTCTACAACATAAAATACACAGCTAAATGTCCCACAAATGAATTATAAAGCGCTTACATGTCTTAAAAATGGTGGTTGCTAACGAGTGGCTAAATGGGACTACAGTAGTCATGGACATTTAGCGTCATCACACTGAACACAGAGACTCCTACTCACTAGTTCGTCTTTACAGGCCGACTTTAGTTGCAAGCTATTCAACCTCTAACACCAAAACTTGTTGATTGATCAATTTATAGAAAAAATGTACAGTAATTGTGCAGAAAGACGCTTAGTGGTGGTGGCGTTCATGTCATGCGACAGCAATGTAGCCTGTTTACAGCCCAACATTAGCTTTTCATTTACAGCAATTTTAATCTACAAAAGTGGTGTTTGTCTGTAAGGACTATCATTCTGAATGAAATATCAGTATGTGAAATATAGTATCATAAATTTCTGTTTGCCACAGAGATTATTTTTGGTGATAATCCAAAATCCAATTTAAAAATCCCATTGGCTTTTTATGGAGGGAACCGGGGCGATGCTAACTTTCAGGTTAGCAAAAAAAAAAAAACGTCATCCCTACACCACTCTATGGCAGCTGCAACGCCGACTGTACAAAAGGAAATCATATTTAAACAAGGTCTTTAAAGGTGATCTGAGGGGAGGTCACAGAAACATGAACACCTGTGCAATGAATTTCAATTGGGTGTAAAAGTCCTTCAGATGAAAACCACCTCTGTGACATTTTATGTATTCAGTTTTTGTGGAGATTTTCAGGGAGCTGATGATTCACTTATGAAGGTGTTCATTTGAGTCCTGTATCTCAGGAAAATGTAAGGTGTAACTGTACGCGGTGTTGCGAGCAGAATGTGATCCGATCTCCACCGTAGTCAGCCATGTCTGAACACAGTCTGTGTACTGTTCGCATTCATGAGAAAGTTCTGCCCACTGGCCAGAAACACATCACACATTCTCCTCACCTTCAGCGAAAGGCAGCTGCTGCATACTGTACTGCACTGTTCTCTCATGGCAACACTGTGGCCCGCAGAGCGTCTGTAACTTGACATTCCTGTTGCATCCAACATAAAAAAATAAAAAAAAATTAAAAGATTAAAAGATTTGTATAAGGAAATAAAAGAAAAAGGAAGATGCAACTTTCTCTCTATCTTGCTTCTGAGATCTGGGTCTTGGTAATATTGTCTGCACAAATTGAAATTCTCACGGTCAAATATTCTACAGGTTTACCTCTGCGTTAGTGTGTGTGTGTGTGTGTGTGTGTGTGTGTGTGTGTGTGTGTGTGTGTGTGTGTGTAAAATTAGTAAACCAGGACTGCATGAATATATCCCTGTGTGAATCAATGTTTAGTGTTTGTGTGTGCGTGTGTGTGTGTGTGTCCTTGCATATGCAGGAGTGTGTTTGTCATTGTGTGCCACTCTCCCCTCACCACACACACACACACACACACACGCACGCACGCACACACACACACACACACACGCATACACGCACACACACATACACACACACACACACACACACACACACACACACACACACACACACACACACACACACACTCCCAGTCTGAGCAGATGGAATGCCTGAGCACGCCGTAGCATTACATCAGCGGCACGATTAGTTCCGTAACCTGACACGAGCCTCGCAGCCTTCTGTCATCCTCCCTCCACTTCCCTCCACCTTTCTCTCTCTCTCTCTCTCTCTCCATCACTCTCCCCCCCACATACACACCACCAGAGAGGGAAGTGGTGTGTAGCGTCGATTAGGCAGCAAGGAAGCATCCCTCTTCCCTGAACAGACACTCCTGCCTGCCATGCAAAGCGCAGAGCAGCCACAGACTGATTAGGCAGCAGAGCAATAAAAAAAAAGGGAGAAGTGAGCCTGACTGGCATGTTAAGTGAGGCCTTTTGGCGCTCGAGTCAAAATAATTAGATCACCGTGAAATACGGCGATCTAAATGGCTGCTGGGGCGTCAAGCGGATATGTTGGAAGAGATGTAGGTTTTTCCAAGCATGCACAGCCCACAGGGCCCAGGGTGTTTACCCGCATTTTTAGAAAATGTGCCACACAGATGGCTTGAAATGCTGGCAAAAACATGTCATTTTTGGGAAACTGCAGATTTATAGCGAAGTGTACGCACACTCACATCATCGTTCGTTTATCTATGCTCTTGTATGACCTGCATAACCCATCGGGCCAGGTGCTGTACGGAAAGTCGATGAGGTCATTATTTATCATTATGAGGTCCTTTTCCCTGCCTGACAATGTTTTATACGTCTTTTAGTTGAATATCACCAGCTGGTGTTTATAAACGCCAGTGCAAATGGCAGTTGGTGTTGGTAAATGACGTTCCATGCACCTGCACACATATGTCTAATGTGTCTAAATTATATTTGCCAGAAAAATCAAATTGTTTACGAGATATTCAGCCCTTTTCTCTAGTATAGATATAAACATGATGGAGCGTGGTTCAATGCCAGCTGGCACCGTCTTTCCATACATTGACGATGTGTTTATCTCCCTAAAAATTACAGCTGAACTGATTTTCTTTTGACAATAATTCCATTATTTCCTCAGAAAAAATGTCACCACACAACCTGTCCCCACTGCCCTCGCCAGCTCTGGACCCAGAGGAGGTCCGTCTGAGGAAGATGAACCGCAGGGCAAAGGTCATTCAGGAGCTTGTGCAGACTGAGAAGGACTTCCTCACCGACCTGGAGCTGTGCATCAGAGAGGTGGTCCAGCCTCTACGGAATTTGCAGGTAGATACTTTTCAGGATTCCGAAATGAAGTCTCCTGCAGGCTGAATGTGGTATTAATCCCCACCAAAGTCAAATATCAGACCAAAACATCTTGGATTGTGGCACTGCCATCATGCGCTCGTGACGTCAGGGCTCAACTGTCAACCACGACATCACACCCGCTAGTACGCGTTAAAACCAAGCTTATCAGAGAAATGAACACTCGAAGATACTTTTGGGAACTATTTGTTTGACATAGTTTGGCCCATGTCCCCTCTGCTAACATGGAGGGGCCATTCTCCTGCAGGACAGCCAGCCACCAGGGGGCGATCAAGATGTTTTGGCTTCACCTTAAGGAAGCATTTTCTTTTAACACGGCAAAACATTTTCTTGGATTGAAATTGGATTGTGTTAAGTATAATGTGAATATTGAATTAGCTTCCTCCTGAGAGAGTTGATGTAACAGCTTCATTTGCCCGTTTGGTACATCTTGACTATATAATCTTAAACTCCACCTTAACTGACCATCATTCAACCCCACCATAACCCCCGATTCACACACTGAGATGAATCAGTTTAGATATTGGAGAATATTTATAACAAATAGCCAGGAATCAACATTAATCTGTTCAAATAAACACTGGCCAACCGTAGAAGTTGATATCAACGACAGACCATCAGAAAATTTCGACTTTCATCTGTGTTCCTTATCCTCTGTTAGGTTGTGGATGTAGACAGGCTGTTCACCAACATGGAGACAGTGTGTGAGGTGTCTGCAGCACTCCTTCACAGACTGCACGAGGCCCTGGCCGACCCTGATCCAGAGGCAGTCGTCATAGGTAACGACATTATGACTCTTGCCTGTCTGATTCAAGTTTATCGAAACGTTACCGCTCTGGTTAATAATTGACAGAAGATCTATTTTGTGTCCTGTGTGTCATGTTTTGTTCTGTTTTGTTTGTTTTTTCTTTGTTTTTGAAGGTGAAGTATTCATCCAGGCAAAGGCAGCTTTAGAAGATGTATATAAGATTTACTGTTACCACCATGACGATGCCAACATGTCACTGAAGTCCTATGAGAAAGAAGAAGAGATAAAGCAACATTTCACCACGTGTGTATTAGCTCTGAAGTAAGTAACCTCCTCCAGATATTGTTTAAAATTACTTCTAATTATTTATAATAGTTTTCTGCATATAATCTTGGTGCTGACTGTGTTTCTTTGTCTTTGTTATTACAGGAAAATCTATGACCAAGAGTAAGTACGATTTAAATATATTGGGATATATAAATCTCGGTTGATGCGTTGATTTAGCTGTTTTGGTTTTGTTGTCGTTGCTCTCGTGTGTTGTGTTCTTTCCTGAATCTCAGTTCTGTAGATCATAACAGTTCCTTGTGGACCGTTGTTTACTCTATAATGTACTTCATTTGCGCAGAGGGAAACCCAACCTGCTGGACATGGGTTCACTGATCATCAAGCCGGTTCAGAGGATCATGAAGTACCCACTGCTGCTGAGGGAGCTGTGGCAGGCCACGCCCGAAGACCACCCTGACTGTCGGCCGCTGCAGGAGGCCTTCACCGCCGCCAAAATCATCAACGTTAACATCAATGAGTTCAAGAGACGGAAGGATATAGGTGAGATTTCATTCACGTTCTCATGTATATTGGTATTTATCACGGATGTCTTTTTTAAAATCAATTTTGTTACTGCGCTATAACGTCTATGCTGTATTTACTTTGACATAACTCTCTCAATCGTGCATTAATATTCCTGCTCATTTATGTTTTTTTTTATTTTACTTGGGAACTATTTCAGTTATGAAGTATAAGAGGTTGGAAGATGAAGGCACACTGAGGGGCAAACTACACAAGTTCAACATTCACTCCATCCGGAAAAAAGGGGACAGGTTTGCTGGCTATCTCAAGATCCTCACTGGGGTCGAACCACAGGTAAAAAAAAGAAAACAAAAAAAACTATTTGAGTTCATCCAACACTCACTGCAACTATAATAAAAAAGGCGTAAACGGACAAAAGAGGCTATCAGACATGATTTATTATTGTATTTGTTAATGGAATTATTCATTCATTCATTCACCATTCATTTTTTGCACTCATCATCGAAGGGTGATCCTCATTTACGAAGACATCAAGTCAATTACAAACAAAGAAAACGGAAAAACAACAAAAAAGTGATGTACAATATTAAGCAGAAAAGCAATCCTGCCTTTACCTTTCTGATAATGGAAAAGATTAAGTTAAGATAATTCAAATGTGAATGAAATAGGCTACAGTTATGCATAAGCTCTAAAACTTTGAAATTGTGGTAGCAAATCTGACAGATAAATAGAAACTATTAAAATATAAAATTAAAACTACAGTGATGTGAAACAAGTAGAGGTGTGGTCAGGATCAAAGCTTTAAAATGGCCAAAAGATAGACATTTATTGATTTTAAGGCAAAAGCATAATTGGCATTTAACTACTACTACATGTTTTTTCTCTTCTTCCTGTAGGTGAGAGATGAAGTGTTCGATAGAGAGGAGAAGCTGTTCAGGAGTCTGGAGAAGGCCGTGAGACTGCTGGTCAAGAATGTTCAATGTTACCTGCTGCACACTCAGGTAGGGAAACGCATGTCCTGCTGCACATTTGTGTGCTTTTTAATGGTTTTATATATATATTCAACTTTTGATGTGTTTTCTGCAGGAGATGGTGTCTGTGGCTGTCCAGAAAGTCCATGACATGGAGAACATTGTCAAGGAGCCGGGCAAAAATGGCACAAACGGCTCATCGCACATCAACGGAAATGACCCCTATAAGCACTTTGTAAGTAGTTTGTACTTTATACCATAATAAGTCGACTTCAGCTGACTTTACTGTCCAGCTTTGTCTTCACTGAATCTTCTGTACTTCTGTCCTTGCTGTTCCTACATGATCTCCCATTCACCTTCCTGCGAACTGTGAGTCATCTGTGACTTTGCCCACAGCTACCTGTCCTCTGTCCGTGATATTATATTAATCCTCTCCTTCCGTGCCTTTAACCTTCCTGTTTGACCCTTCAGCAACTCTGCCAACTTCCTTTTCCTACCCTCGTCACTCAGTGGATCGCACTCTTGCCAACCCTGAGATACCTTTACCTTTCAATGAGATTCTGTGTGCAGCAGTTAAGCACAGCCTCATACCAAAATCTGTAAAGAAGTATAGACACAAAGGTGCATGTACACAAAGAAGGCAGACAGCAGACTTCATCTAACCATGACAGCTGTAACTGATAGATGTTATTTTCACCAAAGAAACGTTTTTTTTTTTTTTTTTCAACTTTACAGGCTCCACACTATAATAAATAAAATCTGTTATGTCTGCTAAAGTCTCACTTTAAGCTGAACAGTATCACCAGCCCATGTTCGTCTGCATGCAAATGGAGCTGTAGCAGCTCTGTTGTTGTTGTTGTGTATTCAAGATTAATGTCGAGGCGCACTTTACTGCTTCCCCTTGGAGGAAATTGCTCTGAATTAGAGACACTGCTGCACACAAAAAAATAAAGGCATTTAATGGATCATACATTATTTAAAATATCTTAGAAAAACAAACATAAGCACCCTATAAGTGCCTGTTTACATGCGCAGAATTCACAATAGTGAATGCTTGTGTAGACTTACACTGGATGTCTCCATTCATCATCTTCCACCTCATTGACTCCCTCCTCCAGAAAGACAGTATGGAGCGCTTGGTTCTCGCCCCCCTCTCCTCCCTTCAAGGCATGTTCACGGCCCCACAGAAGCTCATCCAGAAGCGCTATGACAAATTGCTGGATTACTGCAGCCGCCTGGAGCGCTCCTCGTCGTTTTCATCCTCGTCCTCGTCATCCACCACTGCTTCCTCTCCTTCACTGGTGTCGGAAGACCCGCCCGGTCCCGCCAAGAGGGACTACGAAGCTATCAATGCCTTGCTGGTGGACGAGTTGCAGAGGTTCAACATGGCCGCCTACACCATCCTGACCAACTGTATGGTATACCTGGTGGCCCTGCTCAGAGGGCTGATGGACAAAATACTGCTATGTTCACCGTCCATACAGCAGCTGCCGGTGAGGGTCCAACACTTAAGTCAAATTATTAGACACAATTGATCTATTTAAAGGTGCAACGTTGAGGAGGGAAATATTCTTAGACTTTTTTTTTTTTTAAATTATCATCAAATAAAAAAATATAAGCCTTTTGAGTTCAAGTTCCTCTTGTTTACCAAACCACGACAAGCCTGATTGCCTTGTTAGTTAATCATAAAACACACTTAATCAAACTAAACGTGAGCGATTTTTAACTAATTAAGCTACAACATCTCGTAGTTCTAACGATCACTTTTAGTTTGGTCTCAAGAAATCCTTAATTCACAGAGTTAGATTTGAAAATATTTGCTGATATGGCCACTAGCTGCCTGGATAACTGAGCTAACAAGCTAACCGCAGCTAATAGCTACAGCAGAGAGTTTAATGAGCAGCAGTTAGTGGTTACTCTGGTGACATACTGCCCCCATATTTGTTTGGAAAGACTTTTGACAGGTGGCCATATTTTTAACAACACACCTTTATCATTCCAAACTAAAATGTGTCTTGTCTGTCTTTTTCAGGCTCCGCTGTCAAACATCGCTGAAGTGCAGAACAGCATCATGGATGAACTGAACAATCTGTCGTTTGTCAAAGATAACGCACAGAAGTTGATGGAGCGGAAGGTCAGCTTCGAGAGGCAACGAGACAAGAAAATAGCGGTAGGAAAAGTGGAAGCAATCTTGAAAGAACATTCATGCCTGGAGACAAAAATGTGCATCGTAGCCGGCAGTCGGTAGATCCCTGGTTAGATGTGTAAGCATCTGCAAAGTTCTCATTGGCTCCACACCCAAATAAATAATTTGCCTAAAATAGTGATTTTAAGTATTTACTTACATGTCAATTTTCCTTCTAATTCTATTACAGAACTTAATTGTAAAAGGGAAGATTTGGGGAATTTCTTGAATTTTTCTATCTTGTTGAGTCAATGTGTTAAAACTTAATAACTGAGTCCGATTAAAATAAATTGATGCAAACTTTACACTTAAACTTTATGTCATTATTCAATTATTACACAAGTTGAGGGGAACTAATCATAATGCATTTTACATGTGTTTATTTTTCCAGTATTATGCATAAAATGATGCTATTTGAATTGGTTATTCTGTCTTCGGTGATAATTCACACATCTAGCTTTTGTATATTACGCACGTCCCTAGAGAAACCCTTTGCATTAAACTAATGTAATAGAATTAGATGGAAAATTCACATGTAAATAGAATACTTGAAGGCACCGTTTTAGGCTAATTATTTTTTGATTGCAGGTTAGAAAAAGCTCCCACATATTCCTCTGAGTCTTTCGAAATGTTCTGAACCAGTTCCAAGCCGTAAACGAGCAGCTATGAGTCTTATCAAAGGCAGACATAGTGAACGGCTCCAGGCTGTGATTAACTGGGGCACTCGACAACCCAAATCAGGTATCAGTCCTCAGAGACGGATATATATATGTGTATGTAGGTGTACACATATGCATGCACACCTGTGCCTATATGAGATTTTTAAACTAACACCCCCAGGAGCTTATTGCCTTTCCACCTCCCGAGAATATAATATATGATAACCAACAGCATGCCTACATGTGCCCACACACCAGACCCACTTCAAATAATAACACCAACACACCTTTGTACCGTGCTGTTCTCCAGGTACCGGAGGTAGAGCATCAAACCGAGGAGCAACGCACCCGGCTGCTGGCAGAACACCCACTGAGCCGTCTGTACCAGCTGAAGAGGAAGTGCAATGGCTGCCAGGAGCAGGACCTCAGCCTGCTGGAGGGAGAGCTGGTGGCCCTACTGGAGGACACAGACCCATTAGGCAGCAGCAGCCGCTGGCTGGTTCACACTGGAGGCAAGTGTGTGTGTGTGTGTGTGTGTGTGTGTGTGTGTGTGTGTGTGTGTGTGTGTGTGTGTGTGTGTGTGTGTGTGTGTGCAGAAGGACAAAGGCCCTCAGGGCAGAGGTAGCTCCTGGCACATTGTGTTTGTCAGACACACAAAGTGAATTAAGTTATCACATTAGATCATCATCTGCAGGTATGGTCGGTATAGGTCTTCTTTTATACACTTTCCTCTGTGAATACACCTGCATCTATTACACGACTGAGGCTGTGTAGACACACCAAACTTTACTTTCTGACACCGACAAGTCAACACACAAGAGTCAGTCCCAGGAGCTCCTGTGATGTCATGGTTGCTGGTACCTCTTCGCCTGCCTCTGGAGATGGTTGCCTCACAACAGGGCCAACTCCATAGCGTGTCTCCATCTCCCCTCTACATCTCGCAGAGGCACCTGATATCCCGATGTCTTGTTTGGAACAAACCGCTGCGCGTTGTAAGCAGTGTTACTTAGAGTACAAAGCTTCTCCCTATGGGTATTCAGAAACAAGGACAGAGAGACGCCGCTTGCGTGCCTCTCTGTACTCTGCAATAACAAGTTCTTTTTTATGAGTGCTTGAGAAAAAAAAAAAAAAATGAGTGTGTGTGTGTGTGTGTGTGTGTTTCTTGGTGTAAAGTACATTCTTCACAGACTTGTCTTTTCCTCTGGGATTACAAGCATTCCCAGGAAGTTGTTGTTCATTCTTCTGTTGATATCAACATTATGAATATGCTCGCCTCATATTTACACATTCCTCAGTTCGCTCACGTGGACTTAAGATTGTGTAAGCAAATGATGGAGCTTTTGGTTAATATGTCATGTACACACTGCCCAAGATTTCAAACAGACAATTATTCAGATGACACTGGAAATTGTCCTATAAAGTAAAAATTGTTTTGTAAAAACCTTATTGTTGAATAATTAAAAAGTCAGTTTGTCACCAATTAAAAATTCTTGAACAGATTTTGTTGCCCTTCACTGAGAATTAGCCATCTGTCCAATTAATACTCAAAACTATTTGAGTACAGAATAACCACTAATATAACCAGGTACTTAACTGTTGCTGCCTTTAGCTGGTTAGCTCAGTTAGATGTGCAGCTAGCGGTTCGCACTGGGAGCTCAGAGATTGTTAGTGTTCATGTTGCTAGCGCGAGAGCTTTGAACTGGGATAGGCCAGGGCTAGCTGGTTAGCATGCTAGCATAAGTAGATATCTCTGCAACAAGACATACAAAACTGCTATTTATTCACATTCTGTTGATAATCTTGGTTATTTTTCTAATGCTTTCAACAACAATCTTTACACATTGCCCCTTTAAATAATTTAGAACATATTTATAGTCTTTACAGATAATAAACAGACATCACTGAGAACAGTTTTACTTACCTCCGCAAAGGTGGTTATGTTTTCACCTTTGTCCGTTTCAGGATTACCCAAAAACTACTGAACAGATTTCCACAAAACTTGGATGGTGAATGGGTCTCAGCCCTAAATAGACCCCATTAACTTGTGGTTTGGGTAGGGTTAGGGTTAGACAACTGATGGTGCTGTGTTGATCTTCAGTGTTTTGAAAAAACAAAATTACATTCACCCACATTTTGAGTTGCATACCTCAAAATCTGAACAAAACAACATTGTCAGCAACACTAAAGAAAAGTGAGATTTTCGTTTTTCTTCGACCGACACTTCAAAATGTACTCTGAGGTCAAACATCCTGACAACTTGTGGTGTCGTGTCTCTGTTAGGTGCACAGGGCTACGTCTACTCCACCTTCCTGAAGCCGTACAACCCTCTGAGGGACTCCCAGCGGGGAGGCCAGATGGTCCGGGAGCAGCAGCAGCAGCAGCCGCCTGCCATGGTGGACGAGGACTTTGACGACCTCAGTCTGTTTGTGTCGGGCAGTGGCAGCAGCAGCCTGCGCAGCTTCAACCTCAACTCCGCCGACAGCAGCTCAACCCTCTCCGGACTACAGGGGGAGCAAGAGAGCCCCGAAGACCTGGAGGACACGCTGGACGCGGAGGCTCAGCAGGTGTGTGTGTGTGTGTGTGTGTGTGTGTGTGTGTGTGTGTGTGTGTGTGTGTGTGTGTGTAGTCAGAACTGTTCTTGCACCATATGGATGTCATTTTAACACACTGCAGCACTTACGACTGAGAGACAGGTTGAAAAAAGAGGAAAACTTTGTCTAACTAAGTTTGGTTTCAAGCTTGAGGTCAGTCAAGGTCAAGAAGATTAACAGTTGTAGATAGACTGTATGTCAGCAATTACATATAGACAAACACTCTGAAGCTATGTGTGAATCAAACAGTAAAAAAATGAATAAAATGGATCACACCACATGAATCTCATAAATACAAAAAAAAAAACTCGGCTCAGCAGGCTGTGTAACTTAAATGGCAGTGCTTCCTCACATGTGAGCCTCCACCTGTAAAATATGAGGGTTGTTATTACAGAGGGCCAGTAAAACTGCGGCGTGCTGTTAGATATAGTGGATGAGCAGGAGTTCCGCCAGTGATAGTTTCACAGTGTCTCTCTCTCTCTAGCTGGCATTGAAATTAAATGGGGTGAATAACATTACATGATGACAGCGCTGTCACTTCGGCTCCACACTCTCCCGGGCTCTGGCAAAACCTTTTGCTCATGTCTTCATCCTGTACGACGACCCAATCAGCCTCTGATCTGCATCGTCACACGACAAGGTTATTTGTCTTAAAAAAGATCAAATGTTGGTGAGGATCAGTCGACTGCAGCCAATGAAGATTAAGACTGGTGGTGACATTTTGTCCCTGTGGAAAGCTGATGGACAGTGCCACCTTCTGGATTTGCAGGAGAATACATACACTTGAACGTTATTTCAGTGCAGGTTGAGATTTGGTATTTACTGTACTATTTAGTTTGTGATTCTAGTGGTGGAGGAGCACTCAGATCCTTTACTTAAGTAAAAGGTATTGAAAAGTTACTGAACAGTACTGAACAGTTCTCAGTGCAGCTAGGTGCTGTATCGTAGGCAACTGGACTTGTTTCAGTTTCTTGAGACGTTTCACCTCTCATCAAGAGGCTTCTTCAGTTCTAACTAGGTAGTTAGATAATAGCCAACGGGTGAGTGGTGTCTCTGGCTCAGCTATCACTTGTTTCTCCTCTTGTGTTGCACTCAGAAACTGTGGGGGGCACAAATTGCACCATTTTTTTTAACATATCAAATAAAGCCTACACTACTGCTATCAAAAGAAACACTATTTGTTCTTGACTACATCTGAATTGTGTCTCCTTCCACAGTTTTATGCCGTTTATGCATTTCAAGCCCGCTGTGACCAGGAGCTGACCTTGCAGGAGTACCAGCATGTCCGGATCCTCCAGTTCTCTGACCTGGGAGGCAATAAGGACTGGTGGTTAGCGGAGTGTAACGGACAGAGGGGATACGTTCCTGCCAACTACCTTGGCAGGATGTCTTACGCATAAATATAGGCCCTCAATGATGTCAAGACAACAGAAACATCGAGAGCACCAGACCCGGCAAAAACCTGTGGCATTTTGAGCAAACGTCTCTGCTCACTTTTTAAAACAAAACTATAATAGTCCCAACAGTAACACACACACACACACACTCTACTTTGTGAATTTGCACTAGGTATCCCTACATGTTATCAGATGTCTCTTACCAGAAGTGTTAAATCTGCTTTACCTTCAGACGATCATAACGAGAACCCACCCATGCAGCCAATAATCCGTGATACAGCGATACATAAACGATGGTAGGAACACACAGGGCACTGTGCTGAGCACTTTTTGTACTTCAGTGTTGTAGAGTCTATATTGATAATGAAGTGATTTATTCATGAAGTTAATTTTATATGAGAACTGATTTGCAGATGAAGTCAATGTTATATGTGAAATAATTAATACATGAAGTATACGGTCTATATGAATGTGAAATGAAGAAATCTATGTCATCATTTATATTTTAACAGTTATGTCACAAATAAATATTCATAAACATCCATTTTTCCTGAAGAATAGAATGATTTGCATTCAAGCACACCACATGTCACAAATTCATCGATGTGGTAAGTTTGTAAGAAGGAGATTTATTGATGGTTTCGATATAAACAGTGACAGTCACTTTCTCATTGGATAGGACAGGACGAGGCACACACAGTCCAGCAGCATTTACACAAAGGAAGATTCAAGTATTTGACTGGATGGTGTTTCTCATGTACAGGTGCTTTTGATATACAAACACAACGCTCTGGCACTGATTATACACACACACACACACACACACACACACACACACACACACACACACATTTATTTTCTCCCTCACACACCCACTGAGATCCTCCCACTGCTCATTTCTTCAGTTTCTTCTGCGCTGCCTTCTTCTTCACCAGCTGTAAACGTTTCATGGCGTTAAGCTGGGACTCTTGGGATGTTGGTGCTTTGTCCCCCGGTGCAGCCTTTGACCCGTTTCCATTGTTCCCGTTGCCCCCTCCATTATTGCCTCCGTTACCTCCTGCACTCGCCTGGGAGCTGCTCGGGGAGCCGCCGCCCGACGAGGTCGACCCTTTCCCCTGGCCTTCACCGCTCGATGAGCGGTTCAATGGCTGCTTGCCCAGGGTGAGAGGTGGGGGAGGTTTCAGAGGCACCTGGCTGGAGCCGTTTCCGTTGCCACTCCCAGGTATCTTTGAACCCCCAACTCCCGACTTTGCTCCTGCAAGTCCAGACAGCCCGACGGGTTTCTGGCCAGAGGGAGTTGACAAGCTCTTGTGGCTCCCGCTTGGGCCCGAGGAACCTAGTTTGGAGCTGGCAGGAAGAGATGTGCTTGTCTTGGCACCAAACGCGGCCCAGCCTGTGAGACCACTGCCTGCAGATGTTGAACTGCTGCTGGTGGGATTGGCTGATGGTGTGGATGCCTGAAATTATAAAAAAACAAAAAAACAAAAAAACACGTTACCACAATTATCAAGCTACAGATTCAAATGAGAAACAGCAGCCAACTAATTTCAGTGTTCATTATAACAATTTTCTACAAAAGACAAGGTAGGAAAGTCAGATAGTATGTAGAGATGAACTAATGCATTGCTGATTTTGACTTTCCATGGGATTTGTTGACAATATCCAAAGAATACAAAATAAAAAAATAGAATAAAACCAGCCTTATCCTTTAAACATATCTTCAGATAACAGTTGCTACCTGTTAGCTAGTCAGACAATGCCTCACCTTGCTTACTTGAACAATACTTCTACTGAAAATTAAAAAAAAAAAAAAAGCCCTCCTGCTCTGACTTGAATTAACATAATCACTTCAACACAACATGTTTGCTGTCAACATAACTTTACGGTGAACTCCAATAAGTGAAAGTATGCTGACAAGTTTTAAACCCACTCCCTCTGGAGAAATGTACTGGAACAGTGATCTGATGATAAAATATTTATGGAGCGTTCCTTTCAGAGCAGTTTTGCATATTGACAGCTATTGCTTTTCTCTCACTTGCCACCAGTAATAAATTAGGGGTCGAGAAGCCTAGTTATTACTTGTCTTGAGAGTGACATGAGGGAAACACTGGAAAGAAGGTTGGAAAAATTATTGTTTATGATTCAGCTATTAAGGAAGTCACCTCCTGTAAATGATCCGTGTCAGTGTTGAACACTCACCTTCACCTCTGCTCTTTTGAATGCCTGGAAGGTGCTGGTTGTGTCAGGCTTGGCTTTAAGCTCTGTCTTTTTCACCAGCGTGTCTTTTACAACAGGCGCTGATGATGCGGATGCAGGAGATGGTTTCTGTGGGGGTTTCTGGGCCTAGTGGACAATCAAATAGTTAATATTTTAACAGAAACAATGACAAAGCAGAAACTATTCACATGAATGTGTGCTGGTTAGTCATCCATACGGTCATATGATTTATTTTCCTCACCATACGTTTCATTTGCCTGGTGCAGCGGGCACAATACCACACCAGCCGAGGATCATTCACTTCCTTGTCTGTCACTTGGGGCTTGTGACAGTCCTGGTGGTACAGATTATGGCACTCCTGGCACTCAACCAACTGGTTTCCCATGGTCACTGTCATTTGTCTTGTAATTAAATACACAACAGTGAAGTCAACAAAGTGAACATGGCAATGCATGTCAGGTTTTACTTTTGAGGATCAAAGTTTGAGTGGAGCAAAGACTGGACAGCATAAATGATTTGCTAAGAATTGAGATGTACCTGCAAACCACACAGGCCAGGCCCATTTCCATGGCAAAGTCATCAGCATTGGTCTCATCGTAGTCGTTTATGTTCGGCAGGAGGTCTTTGCTCGTCTGAACGGTAATTGGAGAGGCACGATTCTCCTGTTTCTCCAAACGAGGCTTTTTTGGAGGATCCACATCAGCCAGCTCCACCCTGACCTGTTTGTCAGGAGGGCAGAAAGACGTATGTTTGGACATGTAGACATCAGTGCCACAAGTAACAGCACTGTCACCTTATTTATCATTCCTAGTCTTTTACAAGTCCTATATGGAGTTATGCACATGATTCTCTTCTTCTCCGATTAAAAACCATACAAATCTATCCCGTACCTTCTCAGTTGGTCTCTTCTCTACCTCTTTCTTGCTCTTTTCGGAGCTGGATTTGCTACTGCCACTGCTGCTGCTGGAGGATGAGGAACTGGAAGAGGACTTGGAGTCCTGTTTACTTAAGCTCAGCTTTGACACAGACCCCTTGGACACCTCTATATCCTGAGGATACACAATGATAATTCACAAAAGAAATTAGTTGTATACATTCATGTTTAAGATTCCGGCCGTATCAACACAAATCTGTGCTGAACTCCTTACTTTCTGTAACGAGCGGTACGTTGAGTCACTTCCTCTTGAAAGGGACTCATCCAGTAAAGCTTTGAGCTTCTCAGCGGAGTCTTTACTCTTGGAGTGCAGGTAACTCAATCCCTTTAGAAAGATGGGATCCAACTCCAGACTGACAGGTCCAGCCATGGCTTCAACTGGGAATCATAAAATACATCAGCTTTATAGACTTCTTTTACAACTTTATCAAATACCCATGCTGCGGTCGAGTTAGGATACACAAACAAAAAAGAAAGAAAGAGATGAAGCATAACAAAAGCTGTGGCTGCCATATAGACGTGTAGTGTAAACTTGGACTGACACCTTCAGTCAATTAAATACGACAGTGAAACAGCCTTATTGATTCAGATAACAAAATGTTTTTTCCATGGACCTGAATCTTGACAGATCTTTGCTACAGTCAATAAAACACTGTACCGCAGGCTCCTGGCTTAAAAAAAAAAAAAAAAATCACTAAGTTGCAGGTTCATTCTCACATTCAGCTATAATAGATAGGGCTGTTCACATTAAATCCCCTTAACATTAAATATTTAAGCCGGCTGAAATATTTATTGGTAAATGCCTGGTCTGTGTTTCTTCAGCGCAGCTTAGTCCCATCCAGTTTGTGTATACTGATTTGGTGTACGATATATTTGCACTGATTACCATAACTCATGATTAGACTACATAAATCTAATACAAAGTGAAGCCAGGGAATGTGAAGGCAAAGAAATAGGTCAAATAAAAACGCTTGAGGAAAGATAGAGACACTATAATACAACCATGAGTGTTGCTCAAGTGTCCACTCCAGTGACGCTGATTTAAAGATACACATTGCGCTGTATTCTTTCATTTTAACGTGCTCTATGATGCAACGTTACATATGTATTGTTTTCAGTGGGAATTGAACACCATTCATCATCATAGAGTCACACATATCCTTCTTCCGTCTGTAAGGTTTAACTTAAAGACATACACAAACATTGACATCATTTGGTTGCTGAGTAACGTTATTAGTCCGGACCAGAAACACAGAGCACCGTCCGAGGTAGACAGCTAAAGTCAGCGGCCGGTAATAAAACAAACTTTACGGAGGATAAATGTGAAGTATTTCAGTTGTACTACGTTACCTCACACTGCTTCTGGAGACAGAACAAAACAAAAAACCTGCCTCTTATCCCTGTATTTTCGTTATGAGGAAAGAGGTTGAGCAACACTTCCTATAGACGAAGTAGGCAGCCGGGGAGGACTGCTTCCCGTCGTCTTACAACATGTGCACCCGCTAAATGTGTCCGGAATCTCTACGCGCGGAACCTTCTCTAGGAATTATTTTCTTCATTCTTAGAATACCACGCGATTTTGCGTCCTGTATTTTATCCAATTACACACACCGCGTTAACTGCTTCAATACGTTAAAATTGTTGTTGTTTTAGTGTATTTTCCCATTACTTAAGGAGCTGTAAGTTTTGACAGCAGACGGATGGTGGCGCTGTCGAGCTAAGCTAGCTTTAGCACAAGAACAGAAGAAGCAGCAGCACCGTGCCAGGAAGCGTGTACCATAACAACGTGGTTTAATAGAAATAGCCTGTGTATGTGTCCGCATTACTATCGCTGTTGTAAGTATCTGTTAAAGTCAATATATGTGTGTGATCCGAAAATTCATTTCGACTAACACCTTTTTGCTACCATACTTAAAACAGACACCTGAAGTAATTTCCAGAGCTCATTACTCATGACTTCTCTCTGTTATTACTCCACAGAACTATCCACTATGACGCACACAGAGATAAAGCGACACCCATCCCTCTATCTGGAGGTTTGCTCCCAGAATGAGGAACCGCGTCTTCCCCTGCACACCTCCATCGCCCTGTTTCTCCTCTCCTACTGCGACTGCAACTCTTTCAAAGTGTTTCTTGTCTCCACCGAACCTGGCAGTTCCCAGTCACTGAGGAGTCAGCTGTCAGAGTCTCTGGATGTGACTGACGTTCAGCTGGAGGATGTTCCACAGCTGGTGAGAGGCTGCCGCCTCCCTGCTGTGCTGGATGAGACTGGGAGTCTCTGCAGGGCAGGACTGGCTGTGGTCCTGAGACACATCATCAACAAGACTTTAAAGGCTGACCCCTCAAGGAATGATGTGTTGGCTCTGCTGGGGTTCAAGAAGACCTGTCTGAAGGCCTGTGCTGAGGTTAGTGGTAAACTGGGGGACACACACGAGCAAAGTATAAAGCCACAACTTCAGCCACACAGTATCATGACAAGGCCAGTGCTGTTAATCCAGAGATTGTCACACATTGATTTGCAATAGGTATGAACATGTGTCTCTATTACAGCTCATTTGATTGAAGCAAGGTGTCTGAGATGTTAAAGGATCCATCCTGATTTAGTGTACACAATGTTTAAGAGAAGGGAACTGATAAACAACTGTAAATTCATCAGAATGTTTTTGAAAATGACCGTATTTGGTTCTATTAATCGGGAGAATTGAGACAGCCCAGTAATCACTTCTGAGTAATTGCTCGGATAATCTTTTTTTCAGCCAGTGAACATCAACTTAACCTACAGGCGTGTGTGTGTACAGACAAGTACAGTGACTAAGCTTCCCAGTAGTAAATTAAATGTGAAATCAATATTTACTTTGGTTTTAATGAAACAAGACATTTCCCTGGAAATCAACAACTGCTTATAATCAGTAAATTCGAGCAAATCCAAGTGATTCACTCACAGCTTTGTCTTAGTTTTTCTTAAAATTGGCTGCCAAGTTGCATAATTTATTGCCAGAAACCTCTTTTGGATAGTAGAAACATAATGACCTTTGAAATAAAGCATTGCCTTTGCTTGTTACGAGGGATACATCAGCTCAACGTCGGGGCAAACTGATATTCACCTTGCTGACTGCGCTCTGCCTATTGGCAAAGACGATAACATTCACAGATAGCGGTGGCAGATGTTTATCTGATGTGTCACATGAATTCTGCACAGGCATTCTCATGAGCTACTGCCTCGTAACATCGCTTCCATCAGTTTGTTAGGCTACATAAGTACAGAAAAAAAATCTTATTGAGTCAGTACTTGTATAAAAGGCTGTAAAGGCTTTTTTAAACAGTTCCTTCTCAGAAAAAGAACCATTTTATTGTGGAAGCTTTTCATAAAATTGGATACCATTCTTTATAATAAGGCTGTTTCTTTGTTGCCCTGCCACAGAAAGAGGGAAAAAATAACAACATAAACAAAATAAACATCAACAAAAACCTTGGCATCGGCTACAGGCCAAAAAATTGTCATTTTAAACATTTATATAGATTTTCAGTCGGAGCATCCCAGCTTTTTATAGAATCTTTTTCCACACAGTCTATCACAGTTTTCAGTCCAAATAAACTTTGATTTTACTATAATGGCCAACGAAAATGACCAGTTTTAGTTACAGAATGTTAATTAGAGTTCGTTCACAGCCACAGCAGCATTACTTTAGTTAGTGAGTGACATCAATATAACATATCAAAATAACAAAATAACAAATAGTTTACCAATGTCTTTCCTGACAGTGCTGTGATTGACCTCCAAAATCTTTTATTTCCCGTCTCTCAGGTGAGCAAGTGGACCAGACTGTGTGAAATTGGCATCCCCTCCGCTGTTGAAGATCACCTCAAAAACCCCAACAATCAATATCAGCAGCCGCCTCTCTCCATCCTCACCCTGGAGCGGAGGCTGGCTGAGCCCGTCAAAGTCCACAATGATGACAAAATACGGAGACAGAAACTCCAAGAGCAGAGACAGAACGAAAAGAATGAATCCCCTGAAGGCGGAGGCATCCCAGACTCTGGGTCCGAACCTGCACAGTCACCTCAGGCCTGTGATGGACTGGAGCTCAGGGCGGCTCTGGCCAAACTGTCTGTGGATTCAGTTCCGACTCCGACCACCAGAGAGAACTCTGAGATCAGGAAAGTGAAGACGACAGACCTGCCTCCGCTGGAGCATGTGTTTGCAGAGGGACTGTACTTCACTCTGACTGATGTAGTGCTGCTGCCATGCATCCATCTGTACTTGGTAAGGGCCTTGGAGCTGATGAATAATGTCTAAGCTTTGTAAGTAATGAACCCTTTAGGAAAGGAAACGGCTCTTATCGCCTCCTTAGGTTCTCACCTAATTTGGAGCCATGTATATACGTCAGCTGCTCATGAAATTTTATTATAAATGCCTATATTTTCTGTATAGGCTTTACACTTTGAAGGCATGGACATACTGTGCGCTTTACAAAATTTACTGTAAACAAAATACCCATTATTATGCCGTGGGCAGCCAATTGCAGCGGCGCTAGGCGTCACTCAGCATAAACAGTAGCACACATGACTAAGGACTGATGTCACCTCATATAGATGTCCCCCACCCACACTCCTAATGTGTGTTAACTGTCTCTTCTTCTATTTTTTTTTCCCTCTTACCACTAGCGCTGTTTTTTCATCCAAATTGTCTTGTTTTAAGATGTGGATACTTCAGCCCTATAGATGACTGTCAAATATTCTGGAACTAGATGGCAAAGTGGTTTCGTGGTGCTCAAAGTGCTGAAAAACATGACGCAGTTACCCAAGAAAAACCTGCCAACTCTGCAGGAAGTGTCCATGTACAAGAGGCTAGCTAACTAGGCTAGTTAACACAACATTTTGGCCAATGAGGACTCTATTTATGTTTACATGCCGTGCTGTCACAAGCGCCGGCCTCTCATCCATGAGCAGATGCACACTCCCTTCTGCAAGGTGATACAGTTGGCAGGTGCAGTTGAGTAGAAATAAAATATTATCTCGAGCAACCAGGTCATGATTTCTTCACATTGATGTTGAGTTTTTCAAATGTATTTTTTACGCTGCTCTGAGCAGTGTGCCATCTGGTTCCATTATATTCGAGAGAAGGCTCTACAGCCGATATCTCCAAAAGTCTCCAACACACACTGGAACAATCTAGATTGTTCCGGTGCACTACAGGTAAGATAAAAAATAAGTATTTTTGATTCTGGGTGAGCCCTGCCTTTTAATGGCTTTTATTATGATGGCCTGTCAAATTATGCATGACTCACTGTTTTTACACTGTGGTGAGGGTGAGCAGGCACTACACCCAGCTCCTTTCAGATCCATCCAGGCAGAAACTTGAGTTAAGAAGAGTCGCTGCATCAGACTTGGCAGAGGTTTTTTTTGCTCTCAAAGGTGGTCTGGAGCCACCTGGCAAAGAGTGATAACAGTGTATGTGAGGGGTTCCATTCAAATGCAGCAGGTTGAAATGCATTTCAATGACTTCACTTTGGGAAGGTTTTATTTTCTTTTGCACTCTGCAACAAATCAAGAATCTGTGGGATGTTGTGGTGACCTGAAAACTCTTAACTTCCTAAAAGAAAATACCAAAAATCTGCAAAACACATGAACGTTTTTCTGAATATTCATGCCAGAACAGAGGGGAGCAGTAGTTAAAGTAGAGACCACGGAGTGCCACGACTGTTTAGTTCAAAAGTATATTGTTATTGATCAGGAATGCTGCACCGTCAGTCAGTGGAGTGGGTCTCAACCTCCATTTCACCCTTCAGCCGTCTCCAGCTATTCCTCGACTGTGGGAATGAACTGAAGTTCTCACAATGAGGCTTTTAGTAGTCAGCTGTGCTCCAGTGGTTTCCAGTTTCACACTCAGCCTAGCGTGTCTCCTCTTAACGGCCATCACTGTCCGCGACACATGCAGCTTACGACGGATCCCTTCCACGCCGCCCCCTCGCCGCGCTGCAGAGTGCCCCCTTGTCCCTCTGTGTCCCTCTCGCTTTCTTCTGTCATTCACACACAGTCGCACATGGTGACACTGCTCCTCTGATCACGTCTCTGTTTGTGATTTTACACAAACAGGTTGACGGGTGCGCCTAGCAAAAAAAACCCTCTGCATGCGCTTGATTTAAAAAAAAAAAAAAAAAGCAAACCAATTCTTCAGATTCGTGCCTTCTGTTTGTGTCTTTACCCTCCCCACCTGTCAACACTGTCTTGATGTTTATCCCTGCGGGCCCCCCTGATGTCCGTCTGTCCACCAGTGTGAATTCTGGTGGAACCTGACATCCCGCTCCAGTAGAGACGACGTGCTGGATGAGTCAGTTAATCAATATCTCCTTGTTTTTTCCCCCCTCTTTCTCTTTCATTCTTATTATTATCTTTGATAGTGTTCCCTCCTAGCAAACGCTGCGGGCACTCTTCATCAGCTCCCGCACCTGCTGCGCTGGTACAGCCGTGTTCAGGAGGTACCTGGGGTCCTCCGGGCAGCCAAGGCCTGCGGGATGGCCCTCTCCATTCCCCAACTTCTAGCGTCCTCAGGCCTCTTGGGGCCGTCAGCAGAGGACAACCCAACCAGCCTACTGGAGCAAGAAGAAGGCCAGGAGATGAGCACGCAGCCGCCCTTTGTCGGCGGCCCAAGACCCACAATGACTAAACTTCAAGTAAATTATTTTCCTTTCTTACTTCTCATCGTGCTTCACACCTCTGTGGTCTCCAAACACATTTTGCTTTCACACACACACACACACATAGAGGCCCAGTGTCCCTTCACAGCTGACATAGAAGGTTGGTGAGTCTCCAACTGGTTGTTAACTATTATCCCTGTAATTTCATACACCCATTTTCTGCTGATTTCGCCTCCAAGAGTGTAGCTCTGAGTTAATGTTTTGGCTTCTTGTAGACCTTGTTGTTAAAGTGTGGCCACTTTAAAAGGCTTTCAGAGGCTTCTCTTTTTACCTGATTTTAGAGGTGATTTGTATGACAATATAGTTATCAGCCAAGGCAAAAAGACCGTTGAGTGACCTTTCTGAAAAGAAAAACAGAATCTGTGTTTCAGAATAGTATTTCATTGCCCCAAGCACATTATGAAATGCACAATTCAGTATTCTCAGTGGATCCTGCAGTTCTGCAGACAATGCACAAAAGCTAAGCAATAAATAAAACAATAAATCCAGTCTAAAACAAAACAAAGTTTATAGCCAGACTGTAGTTTATAGTAATTGCTGAAAATTTTAGTGTTAAGAGACAAGATGGCAAACAATACAAGTGTAATGGGTCCACGCTCTCATAAGGCAGCATTGTTAAGACACACACATGGTCACACACATTTATAGCTTTCTTAGCTCTGTAGCACATCAAATATTGCCCCTGCGGAATTTTTTGGACTAGCTTTTCCGTCAGGAGATAAGCAGGCCCAGCTGTTTAAAGAGGAGACTCGCTCCTCAGCCCTGCCTAAACTCTCACTTCTGAGCCTTCAGACTTTTTTTTCTCTGCCTTGCTGCTCAGCTCTCTCAGCACAGACAATTCTGGGATTTCCTGCTGGCTAAGTGTCTGTAACAATGTGATTTTTAAGCGAGGGGAAGAGAGGAAGGGGAGAAAGCTGCGAAAGAGGGTTTGCAGAGTTTGGATGAGGCCGAGTAAGCTGGGTGGTCAGGGTGGGATGTGCCTTAAACGCTCCATGTTGCCGGATGAAATTCAGTTGGGCACAGATGTGCTCAAATGACAGTTTTCATGGCAGGTTGAAATCAGACATTAAAACTGAGAGGAATGTACGCACACACACACACAGACACACACACAATGGCCACCATTCTCTCTTTGCCTGGAGGGATTACAAGGATGGCTGCGTGTCGCCACCATCATGTCTGCACTGCAGCTGTTGTGTTGTCTTAGCCAAGCTGCGTGCGTATGTGGGTTTGCCTGTGTGTGTGCATATGTCCTCGCATATGACTGTGTGTGTCACACGAGAAAGCACATAGAGACAGAGAGGTCTGCCGTCTGACACGGTGACACACGATCCTTCACCGCCGCTAACCAGAGGCACCGGGCTCATCTCGCTGCACAATCCACAATATAAATGGCTCATAAGCTGTCTCTCGCTCTTTCTCACTTCTGTTAACACGCACTGATTCATGCCAGTCAAACTGCCTGTGCAATGAGGCGCAACCCATGATCCAAATGTAAACAACAGGGGTAGCTGCACCACCAGAATTAAAGACCCAGAACTAAAACCCAACTGTTAACGCCTGCAAATTGATTGACAGGTCTTTGTGTGCAGTTGCTGGCATTAGGTAACTATTCAGTGTGTGAAAGCAGTAAAATATGGAGGGTGGATCCAGAAAAAAAAGGAGAGTTTGTGAGTTAACAGAAACAGTTGAATCAAAATTCAGGGACGTAATCGATTATCATTTGGGAGAATGGATGGCTGATTTTCTACAAACTGGGATAACTGAAAGTCTGTGTCTGCCACTGTGGGAACTTGCACCGATCAGACACAACATTAAAAGGACTCAAAGGTGAAGTGAATAATATTGATCACCTCGTTACAATGCAATGTACTGCTGGGTAAAGCCTGGGCAACTTACTTATTTCCTTTGAGTCCTCAGTTAGGCTGAAAGCTTTGGCCATTGCTTCCTCCAAGACTCATCTCCACCAGCTTTAATGTTATTGTCCTGCACCAGGTGTTCTTTGGGAAACCGAGTTACCTCATTCCCAGGGAGTGTCCACCCGAATGCAACTTCAGAATGCAACTGGCACTTTGTCAAATGTGGTCTAAGCAACACAGATGTCAGCGTTTGATTGATTGTGCCACCGCGTTGCTGCTTTTCCTTTAGTAGTTTAGTTCTGCGAGAATGTGACCGAGGCATCCATTATAGAAGGCATTTTTTTTTACATGCCTCCTCTGTTGACAGGCCAGCGTTTGTAACCTGCACCAGCACTGATTCAACATTGCTGTTGTGGCAGTTTAACTTTTAGTCCCGAAATTTCCAATGTTAACTTCTGGAGAGCCATTGGACCGTGGGGATCAACAGGTGTTGCCGTCAACCAGTACATTCTGCTCTGGCATCCCTTGTCCTTGTCCATACGCCAAAGTTTATTGATGATGTTGATACTGTGTGGTTGTGTCTATTAAGGTAAGGACTACTAACTCTGTATAGAGATTAGGTGTATATACATTTGCAACAGCTGAACAGTGAACTTATAGGTGTTGATATATTTTAATGACTTGTGTTAAGGGATTTAGAATAAGACGTTCAGATAAACAATTCACAATCCTTTTGGACCAGGATTGTTACTACATTCTGGTTAAGTGTAATATCTTAAAACCAAATCACTTGTTTAGATTTATTCCAACTTTTTAGAACGGGTTTACCTTTACATAGTCAACCATTGGAAAATGATTCAGTATAGCAGTCAACACAGTATGTACTAATGTATGCAGCGTGAAATTTTAATTGCTGTTGACACAGTCTCAGAGAGGAATTGACTCTTGGGTAATTTATGATTGTCCTCGTGTTAAATGACATCATATTATTAGATGTTTACAATATCTCTGCTCCTCAATTAATGTTAATGAAATGGACGGATATCAGAATAGAACCTTTTGATATAATTCAGCACAACACCACACAGTTCAGCCCCGGTGTGCCGCAGTCAACACACAGACAACTGAAGTAGGAGTGTCCAAAAAAGTCAGTGTTTTCAGTAAAACAGTGTTTATTGCAGGGCTGTTGTATTTCGTTGCATTACATCATACACATGTATAAAGTAATATTTTGTGGTCTCTCCTGCATATATCTTTCAAGTTATTTATTTATTTAACTGTATATACTTTGATATGAATAGGCCTGGGCAGTTTGCAGGAGGTATGTTGCCAATAATATTGCAGTACAATACCATGGCACCTCAATAATTCCATTCTTAAAACTAATTTATCATCAAATTATGCATATCACAATAACTTTGTGAAAAGTCATGATAACCAAACAGGAATACACCATATTTGTCTTGCACCAAACAACCCTTTCACACTTCACACCCTACTTAGAATTACATAGGGATATTGGGATATGGATGCATATATACATGGATAGGCCATAATAGTCAAAAGAAGTATGTGGAGACCAAAAATATTCACAAAACACACATTAAAAATGCAGATATGACACAGAATATACAATCAAGTGAAACACAAAAATGTCCCAATATCCCTAACTAATTTTGTTAATGTGTTGATTTTGAGTGTGTTGGCTGTAATAGGTGGCCCTAGCAATGGTTTTCCTGCAGGTAGCAAAGGACTTGCTCAAGAACGGTTCTCTTTAAATCACTTCATTACAACCATGTGGACCACAGATGCTCAAGGCTATGGTTGGGGTTTCCATGGTAACATTGTATTTGTGTGTACGTGTTCCTCCCTTTAGGAAAATGGCATCGAGGCCGCCTTCGCTCCTCATCCCTGCCCTGCCTGGACCCTCCCTTGGGACAGCTTACCAGGCGCCATCAACCCCACTGAAGGTAAAGTCAAATCTCTGCCTTGTGGCCCCCCCTTTTTTTTTTTTTTGCTTTCTCCATTTTCCTTTTGCCCTTTATGTCCTTGCCCTCCTTTGTGTGTTTTTGGTTTCCTTTTTGTTTTTTTTACTTTTTGCTCTTTGCTTTCTCAATACTCACCTCTTCCTATGTGCACCTGATCTCCTCCTCTAATCGTTTTCACCTCCCCCATCACTTTATCTGCACGCGTCCCTACTCCCTTATTGCTTGGCAAAAGCAAAACAAATCCTGTTGATACTGTATATGGAGCAAGATCAAGGAATGTGCATGGATATTTGTGTCTTAACCTTCCCGTGCTACTGCGGCCTGGTGATTTTCAGTGGCACCTTGCCGCCTCCCCAAAGAAAAATAGTAGCCGCTGACACTTCGCAGAGCCTCAGCTGCATGTGTTTCCCCCATGAGCACCCCCTAATGAAATTTAAAGTGCTTATCTCGACGTGTTATCCTCTCTGGGTTTGGGGTTGAAAGCGTAAAGTAGATGTGTGACACAAACAAACTCGACACAGCAGAAACACACAAAAACTTGTGCACACTACCGGCACGATCGACCGCCGAGCAACGCCGAACTCGTGAGAATGCCTTAGTGGATTCTGATTGCAGTGAGAGCAGTATCTAATAGGCACTGGAAGGGTTGTTGATTGCTGCCCAAGGTGACACTGGAGAAGCAGAGGCAAGAAATCTCTGTTTCTTTGTCTCCCTGTCTCTCGCCTGCATTGCTTTTTCTTCTTATTAGTGAGACGTCTATGTCGGTAGTGCTGCTAAATGGTGTGACCCGTGTGTTGGAGCAGCAGCAATACCTCAGTGTTATTGTTTTAAGAACGTGAAAGAGGAGGGGGTTGATAAAGACACAAATAGTATATACATAATGTGAATATTTAGATATTTTCCCTTTCATCACTGTGTTGTGCATTCATTTCTTGCTGCCCTTCATTTTCACTCATGTGGCTCATTTCTCCACTTATCGGCAAACATGGGGGGGAATGAAAAAGGAGAGGTATTCCATTATTAAGATATATACAGTTTCATAAATTCAGCCTTTTCTCTTTTTTCAGCCCCTGTGTTTGTGCAGACCTAGCTTACACCTCATTACCCCTGTAGCATCCTGTTAATGAACTTCGGTATAACTTTGAGTAAGTAAGTAAGCACAAACTTGTACAAAAACAGAGAGAATAGAAACAAATTGAATATTGAATATAGATGACATAGCTACTCTATGGTGCTGTTGTTTTGTGTTTTTGCTCACTGAAATGACCATTTTGTGGTCCTTCTCTTATCTATTTTGCTTTGGTACTTAACGCTAATAAATGAATCTATATCTTATATCTATAAACAGAAACCTACACATGTATGCAGAATCTGTAGGCAAGGAACAAGATAATGACAGGCTATCTGCTTATAGTCCAAGTAGTATTGACCAATCAGGTTTGAGCTTGTTTTGGTCGCATCCACGTAAACAGTAAGCAGCAGTCTCATTGGCTATCGCCTCACAATGATTTAGCCCATTAAAAGGGAGGATAAATTGAGGGCCATCTCTCAACTCCAACTCTATTCTCCTGTCTCTAGTTGCTAATCGGATTGTAAACACGCTGTTGCTAGTAACACGAAATCTTCGACCGGAAATTTGTTTATTCATTATCTTGATATCTGCTGGCTACACCAGACGCTATCTAAATAGGTCACCTTGGGCTGTGGGAAACTTTAACAGTTATTAATGATAGTTTTCAATATCTACTTCTATTTAATCCACAAAACTTTTTATTCAAAGAATAACTGGCATTTAAAAGTGGCATATGGCCAGACCTTTAGTTTTAAAACTTCACATTATGGTACATTTAAATGGACTTGCATTCTTCTGTCCCAAGAGTCATAGTCTGTATCCCCTAATTGATAATTAAAAATTATCATTGATTTTAAGACCAAATAATCAATATCATAATGTCATTACTGTATTCATTCAAGAAACATCATTCACAGCAAATTAGAAGATTTTCTGGTGGTCTGACTGTTTTGCAAAACATCAATGCAGTGTCAACTTTATTTTAGACGTGCTTTGATTGGATTATTAATTAATTTTGGACTACATATACAGTTAAAGTCGGCAGTATCAAAGGTGTTATTGATAATAACTAAATGTCAGATTCCATCTCCCCTTTCCATTACATTCACGTTACAACACCGCTGTTGTAAGAATCATCTGCCCCCTTAAGTGGTTGCCAGTTTGTACACTAACAATCTTTGCTAATGATGGCTTACAAATGTGAACATTGCTAAAGTTAATGTTTCACTCGCTTTTTTTTCCTCAAACTGGCAACTACCAACCTTTACCTTTAACCTGTACATTTGGGATTATGGACCCTCTGCAATGTCCTAAAAATGGGGGACCTGAAGAGTTCATACAGTTGTGTGGATGAGAATAACAGCAGCAGTATTAGTGGTACTGTATCATAACTAAAAGCCATCATTTCAACCTGATAGCCACTCTGTCATTTCAACTACAATATCCTGGATTAGAGTCGACACAATGAAAAACGTCATCCACTGTACTAGCTGTAATTTTAAGCCTATTGATATATTTCCACCATACAATTTAATCATCTGTTTGAATCCCAGAAAACCCACTGACATCCTGAGAGAAGTGCTCTTGATGATGTGGGAAGTGTATCTATTCTGAGAGCGAGAGTCATGGAGAGAGAATTTTAGCTGTCCCGCTTTTGTCAGCACTCTGCATGATAAATGGCAATGTTGAAATCTCCTCCTGCAGTGTTAGGGATGGTAGGTAGGTAGCTGTGTAATTAAAGAGGAGCAGAGACGAAAGGCAGACAATTTGTCCTGAACTCCAGCGCGTGGGCTTTCCCATCTATCTGGCCCTACAGTATACACAAATGGCTGCACACACGCCTACACGTACAGTACAACAGGGGAAAATTGCAGTATTTTCCCCTTATATCTGCATAAATATATACATACCTGCAAATCTAATATAACCAATGCAAGGGTGACCTGACTTATTTATATGAATTGGTTTATAATTTTCAAGTGGGTGCATATACAGTTCAGCCTGTTAGATGGTGTTCTTTTGGCTCTGTGTACTCCAGAGCATCGGATGTAAGAGATTGCAATGCTGACGTTCAGTTTAATATGAGTGTTTACCTCAATGAACATTCAATGACTCATTTACAAAGTTGGCCCTTTTTATTCATCTCCCCGAAGGCTATAATTTGCCCAATATAAGGGCTGGGCAACATCTGGCAAATATCATCTTAGGCTGATCAAATGTCTGAAAATCTGGAAAAATAACAGTTGAAGTGTCCCAAAGCCCAAGATGATCTGTTTAGATAACTTGTTTTATTTTACCAACAGTAGAAAACCTAGTTTACTATTATATATGACAAAGAAGTCTCAATAAAAGTATCAAGTTCTCATGTTTGAGAAGATTTGGAACCAGTACATTTTCTTCACTTTGGTTTGAAAAATGACCCATCACCGAGCGTCTTGACAATTTGGCCTCTGTGGGCTACGGATATCTGGATAAATGCATATTTAGGACAAGACTGTATCTTCCGTGCGGTGGTAGTTATTTGCAGTCCATTTAGCAACTTGAGAATTGAAGTTGGAGTTGACAGAGGACTATCTTTCAGTGTGTCTTTCATATGTGTCTTTTGCTCTACACATGGACCATATGTATGGTTAATTTACTGATATTACATCATTATAGTGATACGAGATATGAGATGTCATCTCAGATTTTAAATGTCTTTACAACGTCGGCATAAGTGTTGTCTTTCCTGGTTTAAAGGCTGCATTACATGTAATTGTCTGAGCTGACCAGACTGATCTACATGTTGAGATACTTGCATATGCCCACTTAGTCATTACATTCACATTACTGATGGTTATTTATGAGAAGCGTAATTGTGTTGCTATTGTGTGAAAGTAACAAAAGTCATCCTGACAATATAGTGGCAATGTTGAGGTATTTGGTCAAAATTTTTTGGGATATTTGATTTTGTTGCCTTTGGTTTTTCTTTTTAAGTGGTTTTGAGGAGATTTTAAAATATTAAGATAAATCATATCTGGGCCATAGCCCACAATTATTGTTTTAAGGCTATATCACCTAGAGCTGCCAGGTATGAAAACGAATTCCTCGTAAAAGTCTATAAAGCTGAACTATTAAGAAACTCCTGCTTTTCTTACTGTATATCCTCCAATAAAACGGATGAAAGGTAATCACACATTCATGCAAAACAATGCTTGATTTTATATATCGCTCCAGTCTGTTGACCCAACTAATTGGCACTCAGTGGTAACAACTAATCCCATGCACTGACGCTCAGGTATGCACAATGTAAAGAGGAACAAAGGGACCTCTGTGAATGGAAGCTGTTTAGATTTTTGCCCTCCTTGCGCAGAGGGCCGCTTTGCCAAATGTGGTGAGGGCTGTCTGCAGTCGGGTAAACAGCGATGTGAATACAGGGGCCATTGTATAGAGCAGCCGATGTCTTGTCTGCAGCGCTTTGCTTAATAGAGGGTGGAGGGGAGGTAGTGAATAAAGCGGGTTAGAATGATGGAGTGTGTGACAGTGGGAGATTGAGATAGGGGTGAGACAGCATGAAGAGAGACACGGGTTATCAGGAGAAAACGAGACAGGGGAAGGGGGTGAACGAGACGATCAGGCATAAAAAAACACAGAGGGCTGCGTGTGGAAATGGCATAGTTGTCATGCTTCAGACATGCTGCTATTGGGTCCTCTAGGGTTGTTTTGGTACAAGGAGATGAGATGAGTTTCCATGTCTTTGTCTTAGGTTACAAGAGTATGACAGAAGTTGAACTGCTGGACTGAAAACTGGCTCCATTTGTCTCTGTCTCCGTGCTGTATCTTTAGCAGAGATGTGCTTTAGATTTCTCCAAACTTGACCGGTGTGCAAGACATTATTATTTATAGCTATTTTGACACTCCTCCCACTGCCTTGGAGGCCGGTTGACATGAGGGTCATCAGCTGATGAAGCTCAGCAGGGCCCTTAGGCTATCGAACGCTAGCCTGAGTTTTTCAATAAATCACTCTAGTTTTATGAATAAATCTTTTGCGTGGGCTCCCTCCTCATCACATTCCCTGTGCCAGTTTGTGACAATATGTTGTCGCAGTTATGCAACACACTTGCCCTGATATAAAATCCCTTTGTAAGCCAAACAACATGCAGTCATAAACAAATATGATATTTTATGTAAATGAGTAAAGTAGTGAACAGAGCCAGGTTAGGTTTTTCCATTTGTTTACAGCTAGCTGTGGCTTCATGATATGGTATATCCTCTCATCTAACTCAAATGTTGGACTATTTCACCAACATCGTCCATGTTCTACTCTCCTTACAAACTGCATTGTCTGTGTTTTCTCAGAATTTCTCAGAAGTGCTTTTGAACATCGCTTTTGAACATCACTTTGAATCTGCCTTTATTCTCCACATTCAATTATTTATTTCATTTCCACTCGAAATGTCTCTCAAACAGGATATTTTTAAAAAGTCAATCTGGTTATGTCGTCAATGTTTTTCCTTTCATTCTTTACTCAGCCTGCTTTCCTCTTAAACCAGCACTGCTTGATTTTTTGGGGGGCATTTCTGGGGTGGCGGAAAAAAGACACTGACATATCACCTTTTAACAACTAGTTAGGAAATATTCGCCTATTTAAACATCCAGCAAGATTCATTTGCCATAATTTTTCTGGCCATATGGCGAACATTTTCATTATTCGCTCTTCTTTTTTGGACTCCATCAACTCTCCAGGGAAATATCTGGCTCTGTAGCTGCTAAATGCATCACTGTGTTCATCAGCGAGTGGCTGTCTGCGTTTGTCTGTCTGTCTGTCTGACGAGAGTGAACCAACGCAGTGAAAGTTGCGAGCCGTGAAACCAAAACAATGAGCTTTCTGCTCATTGTTTTGGCTGATAGTTCTGTCGGTTCGTCTTTGCAAGCCATCTCTTTACATACAGTACATGAAGTCATGAGATTTAAAACTGCTGCTACTTAAAGAACTTCAGAACAGATGTAATTGAAAAAACATATTAAACGAGTCTATAATTCACTTTCCGTAGTGTTGTGTGCATGCGGTAAACTTATATCACAGCCATGGAGCGTTAAATGGTTTAACCGCATCCTGTTGGCAGAATTAAGAGGTGTTTTTTGAAACCATGTTGCTTCAGCTGGGCTGGAACATCCTACTCCTTCAGAGACATCCTTCTACATCATCATCCTCTGTGTAATCTAAATCCCAATGGAGATGTTAGCCACACCAGAAGTCTTGGCCCCTCGTTTTTCAGTCTACAAGTCTAATGAGTAGTTAAACATCTGTCATGTTTAGCTTCCGTTTACCCCGCAGACGCTTACCATATTGGTGTGGGAATATGAAGACTTTACGATGCATCGAAGATGGAAAATCAATCCAATAATTACTTTCAAACATTTTATGATGTGGGTGGATTGTTTTTGTTTCCGTTTTCTTCTGTGTTTCCAAAAAACCTGGTCTGTGACTTTGGACGTCGAGATGTTAAATGAGCTCTAACACTGTGATGTCGATTTTATCCCGTGTTACATCAGCTGGGCTGTCTGTAATCGATGTGAACTCCCCTCGGGCGAATCATCACACTGTTATTGAAGTTGGATGAAGATAATTAGCTGGATTTGATCCAAGTCCAGATTTATGAATTTCCCCTTTACATTTTCTTAATTTTCTTAGACCACATATCGACGGGGTGCTCTGATGACAGAGCACAGATTAGCTCAGCCGCAAGTTACTTCAGTGAATTATCGTTAACTTCAATTAAAGAGGAGTGTTTCCTCGCCGTCCTTTACTTTTAATCACAGATTGATGTTACAGTTCACAGTGTTTACATATCTTAATCAGTTCAAGGTATTCATAGAAATGATTCTCTTTGCAAGCTATATTCTTGGTAGTTTAAGGGACTGTTCTGTCTTGAGAGCAGATCCGAAGATGTGACGCACCGCCCGCTTCCTCTCAGCACCCATTTAAACCAGTTCAGATGTACAGACAGAGCAGTTTTTTTGGTGTCTGTTCTTTTCCCCTGTATGCTGCAAGTAAATCTGGCAATAAAACACACTGATAATCTATTATTTATGATATGAATTATGTATATTATAAATGATATAAATGATCTAATCCTGATAAATGATGAAATATGTATCCTATGCTTTCCAGCCCTTTTGATTTTCTTGCCCGTCTTCCTGCTGTTTTGGATTTTTTAATCTTTCTTTCTCCAGTACATGATGAAATATCAAAATCTTCCCATCCACCATATTTATTTGAAATGGTACCACTGCTGTTTGTGATTTGTGTTTTTTTTGTGAAATTGCATACTTATTCCACATATTTATCATGTGTGTGTCTAAACAGAGAGTGATAGAGGTAAACAGAATCACACACACAAAGGCTGGAGAGTATCTCCCTCCCACAGATCATCACAAAAGGCAAAGGTCCTCTAACTTCATTATGCAGAAGAAGCGATTCCCAGCTCATCCAGGGACGCATAAAAACCTTTACAAAACAGCGTAAAAGATTTATAAATTCAAAGGTTTTTTTTTTTTCATAAAGATAAGTTCTCTGTATGATTGCAAAAGAGAGAGCAGAATCACTTGCTGACCGGGGCGGAGAAATGTGTTCCCGGTGTAAACAGCCAGGCAGAAGTTCCAATATTCGTCATAAGACTGTCTGCTGGTTGTAATCCCCGAGTTGAGCGGCTCTAATCGATATTTTTGTATTAACAGTGGATCAGATGACAATGTGAAGTGCAGTTCCCCTCACCTCAATGGAGCTTTTTAGCTGGTGCACTTAGTTGAGCATTTAGCAGCTTAAGATCCACATATTTCCCTCAGGAACAGGTGGGGACCAAAAAGAGCCGGTGGCCAAAAACAAGGATTTTGTGACACATTCACCATTTTCTGCTTTACAAGGTGACAATATGTCACGAAAAAAAACAGTAAATTCTGGTTTAAACAAAAGCAAACAAGCCCATGAATCAGCATATGCCATTTATCGAACCTGGTACCTTAATTTGAATATTTCGACCTTATGTTATTTTGTATTCAACTCAAATGTTTCCTGCTTTTGTGATCATTGGATACTGGAATCACCTCCTGCATGATGTGAAAAGGTTTCCGATCTGTTGCTCATGCGATGCGTTCAGGTCGTTTAATCTTTTTATGTGGTGGCACCTCAAAGTCTAAGGCCGTGGTACCTTGTCACAAACAGTTGGACGTACCCTCCCCTTTTGGTTCAAAGTAGTTGCTGCCTAACGTGAAGGAGGCGAGGGGATGATGAAGAGGCACTTCCACATGCTGATTAGCACTGTGCTGGCAGTGATGCAGGGATTGTTGCGGATCGTTCACCCGTTTTATCGAAGGTTAACTTCCCTCGAGAGACAAGAGACCATCAATTCAAAGTAGTCCATCCTTGTATTCTTACTGGCATGTTTAGCCACCATACTTCAATTATTTTTTTGATATCTGAGTATATCAAACACTTCAGAGTCATTAAACATCCGGCTCCAGGCAATACTAGCAATGTGGCTGGCTGAAATATTATGTTTTCTCTCGATCTCATCGCAAGTAAATGTTTCTGTGTTCCAGTTGGAAGCCTGTGCACAACAATCCACTCTTCCAACTGAACTGGATTCTGGTTGTTTCTTCCTGTCCAGCTGTCAGACTGAATGGAGCTCTACTGAGAGACACCCAGCAGGCTTAGTCACAGATCTGTTTAACTGTTGGCCTGCACATTACCACGTCGTCTTAGTTGAGAGATTATATTGACTTTTTATCTCACCATTAATGCTTCTGTGTTTGTCTGCAAATGCTTTTGTGTTGTTTTTTTGTTTCTTTCCTTTGGGTGTGCTGGGAGTTCAAAACAAGTGACAAGGGCAAAGTCGAGGCAAAGGGGAAGATCATTTAAAAAAAAAAAAAGAAAAAGTCTGTCTGCCTGTCAGATACTTGTCCAAAGGTGCTCTCCTTCCCTGGGCTTCTGTCTGACAAGTGTCAAGGGTGTAGATCTAGATGGAAGATTGGGGCTTGATTTCTGACTCAGCCTCACATCAGAGAGGATTGGTAAATGGAATGTATTTGTGTGTAAATAGAAAGTGTCTGAGCAGCGGACTAATTAAAAGTCTGCGTCCAGTTTTCCAACACTTAACTTACTGATCTTGTCGTCTTTCAAAAAATTCAGCTCCCCCACTCCAAATGCTTGTAATGAAAGAAATATTCCACCTCAGAGTGACTTGTAGAATGTTTGATCTGGGAATCTGAGAGTTGCGAAAGGAGATAAGTGAGAATTGCAACAGTTCTTGAAAAGAAAATGTGCCAGACAGACCTTAAAAGCCTTTCATATTTGCCCTTGAGTCGGGACAGCAGCGTTCTTTTTTTGCAATAAACGAGTCTGCAGCCATGGCTCTGTGACGCTCTACTTAAACATAGTGGTGCTTTTTAGCCACATGGTAAGGTCAGCATGCTGAAATGCTCACAGTGGCGACGGGAACATGCTGTTGTTCAGCTGGTATAATTTTAACCCCGGTCACCATCTTAGTTTAGGATGCTAAAAGTTGCTGGTCAGCACTTTACACAAGGTTATAGGTATATGGTAATGGTCATAAGTTTAGCGGGTATTTGACCATAATCCACTAGAATGGCACTTAGTAGAGCGCATACCTCTGCCAAGACCCAACAGTCTCCATTCAGTCGGGGACTTATCCGATATCGACCTTAAACTCATCAGGACCCATGCATTATTTCTTGAGAAATTAACAGAAATGTTAAACGTCCTATCATGTAAAGTTAAAGAGAGTGAGTATTTTCTGTGTAATCCTGCCGACAGACCAACAAACGGAGGTTGGCTGTTTGGTAGAAGCCAGCCATTTGCCATTTGTCACCAGTGTCCATCGCTTTCCGCTGTTTGCTTGTTACCAAGCGAACCTCAGAGCTAACAACCTGCAAAAAGTTTTGACCAAGATCTGCAATATGGCAGGTCTGCTTTGTTCTTTTGCGAGGACATGGCCACTCAAGATGATTGCAATTGGTTTAACAAATTATAAACAAGCCTTTCGTTCAGTGTGGCACAGCGTTAATACAAAGTGTGGAGGTCTTGCTGTGTGAGACGACAAAGGTCATTACAATTTATCCTCAGAGAGACGTGAATGTCAGAGCCAAACTTCATGTCAGTCTGTACCATACAAGCATTTCACTTAAAACCAGAAATGTCAATCCAAGGTGGCGTTAGAGGAACAATCACCAAAGTCGCGAGGTTTTATTGTCTTGGGGCCATGAATGTTTGCAATTTAGTAAATTTTGAATTTGACCTACGGGTGCTAGTTAAAAAGTCAGATTAGCAGGCTTCATCTTGTGTGAACAATTATTGTTCAGTATTTCATGGCAGTTCCTGCAACAATTGTTTTAATTCTGTCTGGACCAGAGTGGTGGACTAATCAACTGACAGAACCACATTGTCACCCCTAGAGTCACCCCGATAACTGAAATTTGCATGTGTAAGAGTGTGATTGTCCAGGAGAGGTGCGTGTTTGTTAGTTTTTCATGTGTGCTGTCAGTGCGTGTTTAATTCAAGGTAAATTGCCTGTTATTAAAACTAGAGATCAGAGAGTTATTTTGGGAGAGCATATGTTAATACAAACACGTAGGTGCGATTTGAAAATATTGTTATTGAACATTAGTGTGGATATCTGTGTGAACCATGTGCTCGCGTTTCGGTTAACGCAGCGTTCCCTCGGGGGGGGGGGTTACAGCTCCAAACAGCAGGCTGTGGCTCCCAAATCACTCCTCTCATTCTCAATTAATTGAACTCATTAGAGCCTTTAAATTGGAGATTTAAAGATACGCAGTAAACATGGGACCAAGCACAACAGCCAGCCAGCTTTGTTACTCCCAATTAGAGGGATAATTGGCACTTTATTTCTACAATTCAAGTTCAAACACATCTAGACTCCCTGGAGGGGTACCACAGAGTTTCACTATTTGCGGTGATGTTTGAGTTGTGCCCATTTAAATGCAGAGCCACTGGCTGCCTCCATGATGAGCTCCTTGCAAATGTCATATCATGAATATTCATTTGTCTCCGTAGTTTTGTTTTGTTCAGTAATCTCTGGTGAGGCATTGCGGTGTGGGCATGAAGCAAGGAGACAATTTGCCTAACCCTCAGTCAGCTTTCAGTGGGTTTTGGATTACATAGTGTTTCTCACGCCGTTTCACTAGACTCTTAATTAATTACTGATTAGTGTTTTCAGCCACAAGCAGAATGTAAAACCAAGTCTTTTCTCTGCAGGCCTTTCCTTCATTGCACAGTTTAAGCGCAGACGCTGTCTGTTAAAATCTTGTATGTTTGCGATGCAGAGATGACATTTAAAGGCTGCAGCCGATTGAATGTAATAACTTTTCTCTTATCTTTTACTTGTTGACACTTGGTGACTTTGGGCTCGCAGAGATATGACAGCGTTTTTGTCAGGACCGTCGGGTGATAAACAGTTTTCTCTTCTTTCGGGAAATGCATAGTGTCACTGCTGCTGTGTATCAAAAGAGGAAACAAGATTAATAATAGAAACTTTGTTACATTTTCTTGATCTGTAACAGACTCTTAAAACATATTTCAGACACTTTATTACCTGAAAAGGTTCAGAACTTGTAGGTTAATATGACTATCATAGAAAATAATGAGCAGTCAGAGAGGTGTGTTTAGACTTGGTATTAACATCCTTCCTGAGTGATCCGATCATAAGTGGACAGCGACAAGTCCGTCCGTTAATTCAAATCTTCAAATAAACAAGTACATCACCGGGACAAACTGAATGTTTTTTTTAAACAAAGTCAGAAAGAACTTGGCATAAAATTAGCAGAATTAGCAAGGTGGCCCAAATAATTAAGAATTTGTCGTAGACAGCATTTCGCAAAGTTTATACATTTCTTTCTTAAGTCAACAACCCACAATATTGTGCAATTTTTTCAAAGCAGTCCGGGGACTGTATTCACAAGTGACAAAGCGGTAGCCTGTATTTGTATATGTTTACTGCATTTGTAAAAATCTGACATCTTTACTGTTAATAAAATGTTTCATACATTTGAAAGTATGTGTTCAAACTGCTGCTAAATGTTGGCAAGTAAAATGCACTTTTGATGTGGAAGGAAACACGTCGGCCTTAACAAACTGACACTTTTTACAAGGAAAGAAACAACTTGATGTTTTGCATTTAATGCTGAATTTACAAAAAGTCATTAATGATTTAGAATTAACTTTAGCCTATTTTTTTTTAGAAAGTTACTCCTTATGTGACAACTCTCAGAATTGCACTATTTGTCAAGGGAGTTTGGGGATATTGTAAAAGAGAGGCCAAACAATTATTTTAAGTGAACCGTATGGCAGTCAGGCAGTGTGTAATTAATTCTGCCTGTTGTTGTGGCGTCTTCTCATTGTTTTGAGGAGGATGTCAGTAAAGTGGATAGTCCTTCAATGGGGCCCAGACACATGTGCATACACACTGCGGAAAGAATGTTGTCACATGCGGATCAGCTGTCCACTTGATCGAGTTGCTCAGGAGGGATGTTAAACCAAGTCTGAACAGCCTCATAGCTATTCCCATTCAATTCAGAGTTACTCTACTGTTATATATCTGATTAAACAGGTTTATAATAACCTCACAGTTTTTTTTTTCTTTTAGGCGAATAAGAACAAAAGATGAAATAACGTAGGCCCTGTTGCCATGGTTTTAGCCACCCCTCGTGTGGATCTTTCTAAAATCCATTTTCATGCTCTGACTTGGTGTCATGATGCATTAGGTGCACAACGTTTGACTGGAAATGAACTGACAGTCGACTAATGCTTTGTTCCTCCTTGTACAGTACACGCTTCAAAAAATGCATTTGAAAAAAATGTAAGTAACAGATAAAACATATCACAATTTGATAATTTGATCACAAACTGCAAATTTTTCAATTGTTTTCTCCCTTTGATATAAAGAAATTCAGCTGAAAGGTGGCCATGGAGGTGAACAGATCTGCACTTGATTTTCACCTTGAGCTACTCGTGTAAAGCCGGCGGTGCGTTGAAAAAGAAAATGAGAGTTGCATCCAGATTTGATGAATCATATGTTCCACCGCAGTCTTGAACCATTTCAGTTCCCCAAATTAGCAACGTCAAGTTTAAATCGGTAACAGTGTACTTTCCTTGGAAAGATGCTCAATACATCTGTCTCTTTCATTTGCCCAATTTGTGGCTTGGCATGTTACATGAGACACATTCACAGACTGTTGTTAATTACAGGAGAAACTTAACAGAACAGGTCTGAGTAAAAAAAAAAAAAACTTCTGTTTTTTTTAAGATTGTTCCTTAAATTCTCTCCATTCTGTTTGTTTTCTTTTTATCTCTCCTTATATCTGGTTTTCTTTATCCTTCTCTTTTATTTATCTCATCTAGTTATTTCTCTATGTATTTTCTGTCTTTCCTTTTTTTCTCTGTCTTCCCTCTCCTGCATACTCGACTCTTGACTTTCTTCCCACCGACCTCAGGCCATTAGCATTGCCTTGACATGAAGTGATTCTTTTTATTTTTTCTATTTTTCATTTTCACAAACTCCTAACAACATCATTAAAGCATTTTGCCATCCCCACCACTACATGCATCGCTTGTATTTGTTCTTCCCATCCTTTAACAAAGTGATCTTCTTTCTGGAATTCCTCATGCTGTCGGCATTGGCTCAAAGAAAGGCTCAGGGCTTTTTATTATGTCCTGTGTCTGGTGAACACTGTAATAGATGATGTGTCATATTTGGTTTCAGCGTGTAGTGTGATATGTGCTCCTATTGTGGGGGGACCTCCCTCAGTGCCCACATGTAATTTGGCTCAAAGGAAGGTCCTGTATGGATTTTGGCATGCGTCTCTCAGTTTTCTGTGTTTTCACGTCATGTTGTTGGAGTTTTCCCACCATGTTTTTTACACCTGCATGGTGTTGGTTTACACAGCTATAGGGGTGAGTTGTTATTTGTGTGTGTGTGTGTGTGTGTGTGTGAATGTGTGTGATTTAGTGTGTGTGTTTTGTCTGTGTCTGCATCTGCAGAGCGTTTAACAATAAACACACATCACCGAAGTTGCAGGGCTCTGCGTGACGCTACTTTACGTTCTGGTAGTAATAACAGGGTTCAATGTCCGTGTTTCTTTGCTCGGTCAGACAATCCGGTCAGAATTCTACTTGCAGCTGCTAATATACAAATTGTTTTTGTTTTATTATCGGTTATCACATATTTATATGACTTGCCTCAGAGTTCATGTTTTGTGCAAGCACCCCTCTTGATTAAAGTACATTTGTCAGCAGATATTATTGGCCAATATTAGCCAGTCAGTTATATGTTTTCCGATATGTGCCAATATGAAATCTTTTTTTTTTTTTTTTAAGCTGTAGCATTGTTTTTTTTTGTTGTTGTTGGATCTAGATAGTTTTGTTTGTTTTTTTTCTTTTAGATAATAATCTATCTATAATAAAAATACATACATACATACATACATACATACATACATACATACATACATACATACATACATACATACATACATACATACAACATATAATTATCAATTTCCCAGTTTGTTCCCTGTTTCCATCTATTGATGTAATTTACGGACGATAAAGTTTTATTGTTTAACTGTAAAATATCTTCCAACCATTACATGTCTTTGTCGCAAGTAATTGAGCATTTCTTCAGCTGATATATTGATACTGGAATCCCCCCCCCCAATATCGGCATCAGCATCTGTCCCAAAAATAGATGTTTGGCTCTACTCTCTGACGTGACTTTGAAAAAATAAATTTGTTTTTTTTTTCTGCCTCGCTTTCAAACTTGCTTCAAACTGCACAACACAGAGTTTCGTTGTGCCCACATCCTCTAAAGCCACTCAACTAAACACCTGTTTCTAGGATACTTAAAATGTTCACTCACACTTCAGCTCATTGACAACCGTGCGCACCACCATTTTCTTGCGAGTACCTGATCCGTACTGTGCGTGTGCAACTATTAACAGAGGTGAGAAGGAAAAGAGACTGTTAAGTCCTGAGTTACTTCTGTCATCAACTCCAGAAAGAAAACTGTGTTTCTTTTTTTTATCACTTACACAATCTTACAAATTAGACAGTCACTCATATAACAGGAGCTACTGGCACAATCTTGTCATAGTTCCATAATGGTTTGATTTACTTGTGTTTTTATTCATATTTGTAAGAAGTGGTAACAGCAGAAGTTGGCCAAGAGTTGGGGACCTGTAGGAATTTGAGAGTGACAATAGCTTTTGTGAAGTGTTTTGAAGTGGCGTGTTTTTTTTTTTTTTTTAGTATTCGCTGAGACAGAATAATGATTCATCTAAATCCTGCTCCAGTTATCCAAAGGGCACATCTAATGTTTGTGGCCAATCTGTGTTCCCTTGATTCTCGTCCCACTTTCCTTAATAAGAAATTCTGTGCACTGCCAAGACATTTGCAGATATAACAAGGAAATAGATGCATGTTGAGACAAAGTATACTTTCTATCACTGGAATAAAATGTCTTGCAGATGGCACTAAAATCTATCAAGAAAATAATTTTCCTTTTCAAATGTGGGGAGTCTTCTTCTGACAATATAAGCATAATGCAGAGTTGAAGGGAGAATCCCTTTTTTCTCTCAATAAAGGGGCCCCGGCTTTGGCAACCCAGCGTCTCTGTAAGAAAACCAGTAGGGGCAGGGAAGCGACTGGAGTCCAGCCAGCCTTTATGTACCTTTGAGTTAGCGTTGCAAGGCTCGGACTGAAAGGCATACTGGCTGGAAGGTTTAACAAAGGTGGCAGGCCAAAAGACGTTGACACAGCCCTCCACAGATGCCAGCGTTTTGCCACTGACTCCCCGACTTTGACAGCTCTGGCAGAGAACAGAGAGCAAGGGATGAAGGGAAAGAGTGTGCATTGAATAAAAACAAACTACTTAGTTTAGAAAGCGCATTCCTGGGGTGAAGTTTTTCGGGAGAGATAACAGGAATAACAGCTTGATTGAAACGTTTCGTAGACTTCATTTTCAGAAAAGACTGATTATTTTATAGAAGAAAAAGTGTAGACTGTAACAGTCGATCAATATTTTGCTCCTTGTTAATGCAGTCATGTATTTGTGATAAATAAAACATGATGATAGCTATTCTGTTGTGCATACACATCTTGTTCATAGAGTATAGTCTTGGAATTAATGATAATTACTTTAATAATTGACCATATCTGTTTTTTGTATTCAAGTCAAGTCAGTGGTGGAAAAGTTCTCCTTGAATTGATGTGACTTGAGTTGTTGTTGTTCTGATGACCAGCTACTTCTACAAATCTTCATACGTGTAAGTTTGCCATATTTACTCAAAAAAGATCTCCCTCCTAACCCACCAGGAAACCCAAACCCCATCAGTGTTCTGGAATTCAACTGATGGCTAATTATTTTGATGCAGAATTCATCTATAAAATCACAAATCCCATTAGAAGTTCCCGCTGTCCAAAGTGATGTCTCCAGCAGTATTCAATTTAAGATAAATGTACTCCATGCTATTTTTCCATTTTCTTTTTACATAGAAATGGATATAAATTGCTGATAGTACATTTTCAGTATACCTAATCGAGTGAAAATGTCCCATCTCTCTTTTTATTTTATTTTCAAACCCCAAATTATACTTTCCATGTCTGGGAGGTGGCAAGAATCCCTTAGGGTCTGGAAGCACAACCCTTCCTCATGCAGCCAAAATTTTGCACCATGCAGACTGTATGTCTGGCCTGTTGGCTCCAATAACCATGTGAACACATCCATGGAAGCAGACACTCATTTTCGAATAAACAGATCCGTGTGCGTGGGCACTTTAGGGGTGTAATAATGGCAGTTTTGGAGGAGAAACAGGATATCCTGGAATGCTTACAGAAGCGGGTAGGTAAGTTAAGCCTATATATGGGAAACACTGCTGTATCTTGTGTTGACAAATGTTAATTGATTCTTCTGCCTCAGGTCCTTAGCTCCAGATGGGATTGTCTTTTTTTCCCAGTTGTTCGGGAGGGGACTGAATGTGCCCTTCTCCGCGTCCCAGTGGGGCGTTCTAGGACAGGCCTATTTGTGGGAACTGTCTGTGTTTTGGAGCTAATCTTGTTTTCTTTTTCATTGCTGCCAGTAAGAACAACTCAACTTTATCACAGGTTGATACTTTAAAGGATTAGATCCACGTCAAGTCCAAAAACCGAGCAAGATCTCATGTTTTCCTCGTGGACGTGGTTTACCGATGTGTCAGCTCGTGGTTAGCCTCGGGGTCATTTGTTCCTCTCATGAGCGGAGCTGTGAATGTGTTGGTCGGGATCAGTGCAGTCTGAACCACCACAACAGTTTTTTTTTTTTTTTTCTCTGCCCGTGGCAAATACAACTTCACTGACAGGACGGATCGATTCCAAACTCCGCAAGTTTGAAAGCAGGAGGAGTGTAGATGTTGTTTTGCCTCGTCCACTACAAACAGTGCACTGAACAGCACTCTGGAGACAGACTGCAAGTCAACATTAAGCTTACTCAGTGAACGGTAGCCAGAAGGAGAGAGATCGTCGTGCCATTTCAAATTCAATAGTGTTGCTTTCCTAGATAGTTAGACTGATTTAAATCCTCCAAATAATAATCAGCGTCTTTCACAACAAATCCTCCCATTTGATGAGGTACGGAAACTCTGTTGCCATGATAATACAAACAATATAACGCACTTAACAGACATGTGTAACTTAACCTAATGTATTTAATTCAACCCAAACCACGATCTTTTCCTAAACCTAACTGAGTAGCTATGGTGCCTGAACTAAACCAAACTGCAACCATTTCACACCACTTAATGACATTTTGGGAATCATTGACAATCGACTGATTCAGTTTAGGTGTTTAGGTTCGTTTAGTTGTGGGAAAGTGTTCTAAATTCAGCATTGCGAATTCAGTATTCGTCATGTGTTGATCTGATGATGCTCTGACACACAGAAGAGTCGATAAGTGAACATTTTTTGCAGGAGTAGAATCCATGTCTCTGTGTCTTTGTTTGGTTGTTTTCCCATTCTGAAACAAAACCGCGCAGACAAATGAGGTATGTGCTCTGACCTTTAAGGCGGGAGTTCCATAATTATGCAGACCTCTCGCCTCCAGGTATGTCTGGTCATGTTTTGACAGACATACCAAAGCTGTTGAAGGACGCACAGTGAGACCTTTCTTCCTCTTGTGTTTGTCTTCATTACCTTTCGCTTTTTCTTGTCATCACAGTCTTAGGCAAATAAATTGAAACATCTCAGTGACTTCTGCCACGAAAGAAATCTTGTTTTTCCCAGCTCGTCAACAATCGGAGCTGTCAGTATTGCGAATGTTTGCAGCTTCAAGCAGACTCAACAAGATTATATTTAGTCACCGCTCGGTGTTTGCATGTGGTGCCCCGAACCTTTCTAAATACCTCACAGCACAGTTGCACTTATGTTGTGTGGTGTTGCAGCTTTCATGATTGTTCCCCAGAATATCTCCCGCTGCCAGAAAGGGACTGTGGATTTTAGATTTCTCTCCTGTTATTAATTTTTGTCATCGCTCTGCAAAGATGTGCCAAAGTTCATTTCCTCATGAGCTGGTCCATCGATTCCCATAATGACGAACATATGGTCAAATCGCAAGCTTTTCTGCCCCGGCGCATACACTTTTAAATGCCAACAAGCCATTTCAAATTTCAATTTATGGGGAAGACATTATAAGGTGCCTGCAATAGTCTGTGCCAAGTTAAAAGTAAAGCCCTGCCAGCTAAATATTGTGGCCATTCACAAAAACATGGGCTAGTGCCAGACTCTTGTCACATAGAAATATGTTGAAGGTGCCTTTAACTCCATGAGACTGTGATGAATTATTTTAGGTCTATCTTTAGAAAGGCAAATCCAGCATTGAAGAGATAACCTCATTTGATTGGAAACAATTTTTATTTGTTGGCCTATATCCAAGTGCAGACAAGGATGGACTACCCCGAACATCATATATTCTTTTTATTTGTTAAAGGCTGGAGACCATCCGTGTTGTTATGATACAAGAGTAGGTATCAAATGAAGCCCGACCGATATATAGGTTGGGCGATATAATCGACTGATGTTGGCGTATCACAGATATATTGGTATCGGCGTACATGTCACTTAACATGCACAGACATGAAGCTCTTGTTTTAAGCAATGTCAAGTCAGAGAAAAATGTTTGTGATGATTTAAAACTTATTTCCCAGTAAGTTTACTGTGGCTCAGAGGTAGAGCCAGCGTCTTGTTATCGGAGGGTCGCTGGTTCGATTCCCCTGGTCTGCACGTCGTAGTGTCTTTGGGCAAGATCCTGAACCCCAAGCTGGTCCTGATGTGCTGATCGGCATCTTGCATGGCAGCCACCACCATCAGTGTTTGAATGTATGTATGTATATAATTACTGTAAGTGGCTTTGGACAAAATCTTCTGATAAATGTAAATGTAAATTGTTTTCACAATCGATTAACCTGCTGTTTTCACTTTAACGATGTATTACTTAAAAAAAAAAATGCTCATCACCATTTCCCAGAGCTCACATAGACGCCTTCAGATTGCTCCTTTTGTCCGACAAAACAGTCCAAAATCCAAAGACTCCATATTCACTGTCATAAAAAACAAAGAAAAGCAGTGAATCCTCAGATTGAAGACGCTGCAACATTTGACATTTTTGCTTGAAAAATGACTGAAATGATTAATCAGTTATCAAAAGTTGGCAATTATTTTTCTTTCGACGGACTAATTATTCGTTGCGACTCGTGCATGCACTGACTATAGAAGCTGTGCAATTAGCCATGTGTAATTGCAGTTTTAATGAGCTTGTGTGACAAATGTTCCATATGCACAAAACGTGTAAATTCCAGTCGGTGTAATTGTGCAGCCATTTAAACTGTAACCACATTGGGTATAAAGAGTTAACTAATTAAAACCTTTGCGAAGCTTCAATGATTTAGACACAGGATATATTTGCCGTACTTCCTTCACATTTGTAATACTACTACTAAAACAGTGTAGATAGCTTTTTATTTAAATGAGGACATTTCCCTCGTTCTTCTGAGCCAGTAACATATAGTTTTCCTTGCACGCACTTTTGTCAGAATCCTTGTAATCCATTTTGCCTTTGTTACCGAGCTCCAGGCAGCCTGTTTATTAGGTGGGAAGGAGTGCTCTTTATTTTGGCTGCTCTGTTTACTCCTGCAGAAACCAAGTGTGCAGTTCACAGCACTTAGGGGAACAGAAGTTTGCACTCATCCAGTCACATAAAGGAAATGTAGCTTGCTGTCTCACACCGGGCAGTTTAACGGTAGTCATGATTGCATTAGCCAGCCTTTTATTGGGACACTTCGCATTCTCATACCTGGACCGGTTACGGCTTTGTCGATGTAGGAGTTCAATATTTCATTTAGCAGCAATATAAACACTGCCGCTGCTGCAGGACTTTGGTGTTATCAGGTTAACTTTTAGAGTCTGCTTGCTTTAGTTTTCCCACCTCTTCAGTGAGAGCTCCTGCACCACCCTTGAACTTGTTGCTTTGACACACACACTGCATTGTTCTGAGCCACTGCCAAGGCAAGAAAAACATTGTTGTTGTTCGCCAGAAGGACTAAAGTTCCTTTCTGAACCGACACACAGGTGCATTCAAGACCACTTGAGCAGGATCCAGGCATTTTTACCGTGATACGATCAGAAGAGCTGCAGAAGTCGGGCTGAGAAGATAATCATCCATCACACCTTCCTGTTTTTAGCTCACTTCACCGAACATTTATACATATAGCGTGCCCCCCTGTGCTAATATTAACAAACATATCCGGAGTGTTTGGATACGGCATGATTGTGCACGACCCAACATGTGCACATGGGTTGTCATTCCTTTCACTCACGGACTGAATGTATAGGTTTTACTCTTTAAAGAAATCTGTCTTACTTCAGATACAACAAGCTCTTGTCTTCCTGTTCAGAAGTGACCCTTTTCAAAGAGTCTCCTCTATTTATTGACCTGTGCTTCTGCTTAGTTTTTTTTTTTGTTTTCATTAAATTGGCTATAAAGTGTGGAAAAATATGAGCTCATAAAAAAATCAGTTTGCTTCTCCTAGAAGAGCATGAACATCAACACATCAAAGGATAAGCAGCATCTTATTTATTTCACCAACTAGATATATTGTCAATATCAGGAGATCAAGTGGATTATTATCTATTACATTAGCAGCTTCCTCAAACAGTTTTTCTTTATATATGCGCAACATTCAAAGCAGTGTTCCGCATCAGCCCGGATCAAGATGATGATTAAAGGTGACGCCAACTTGCAACAAAGTTTTTCTTTGCTTAAGACCATCAAAACTATTGATTTTAAGAAAAACTGATCAATAAACTCAATGGCCGTACCTCTTCTGTTAATTACCAGCATATAAAAAAATAATTACTCAGACCTTGGTTGTATTTTTTGGTCGTAATCTCACACGTTCTTGGAAGCAGCAGAGTTTTTAAGACTGTCCTTTCAGGCTCTCATTCTCCTAACATGACATCATGTGTCACCATATTTCAGAGTAGTTGACAGATGACGCCGTCTGGGACATTTCTGTGATAAACACGTCTGGAGACGCTCCCCGCCCCTTGAGGAATCTATTTCCTCTGTGACAGCAAAACACGTAACGTGAGCCAACAGATAACTTCCATTGCTCACAGGACACTGCTGGGGCTGAGTGACTCTGGTGTACACGGGGCTGGGTCAGATTACTTTGAAATGCAGTCCGTTAATAAAAACAAATCACATGGAGTTTTTGTAGTTTTTGTAACTTTCGGATTACAATCACATTACTTTTGGATCAATTCAAAATCAAACATTGAAATCATTGCACCTCATACTCAAAAACATTGATGCAGCCACAAAGATTTAAGTGACACAAATATATATATTTTTTCCTTTATGCATCTTATAACATTTCCAGTCCAAATACAGTGTATTTGGGGTATTCAACATTTACAGTTGCTCAAATCAAGTAATCCTTGCTGTACTGTGTGTATTCTACAACGTGTGGGATTCTGTTTCTATCATGTAAGTTTATATTATTTACTAATTATATTTTTTCTCCCTTTCTTTAATATGCAACATGAGACACTTTTGGGCATTTTCGTCAGTTTTTCAGGGAATAATGCATGGATTTAAATAAAAAGGCATATTCAGTTGGCTGGTATCTATGAGTGAGTGCATTTTGATCTGCATCCAAATCAAAATCTGGATCTTGTGGATTTAAAATTGTTTTAATCTTAAATGATACAGGGCTCTGAAATGTGTTATTGGATTAGGATTGATTAAATCAAAGGGGACTGCTGGGCCTTGGCAGAGGTTTGCATTCAGAGTGCCACCGTAGTTGCTGCTGTTTTTTAATCAACGGTCACATTGAGAACTTTTGTCTTGAAACACAAGAGGAGCACTTCAATCAAAATAATGAATCCTCTGTTTTCAATGTAGACAAAAAGAAAGAAAAACTCCATTATCATCATTAAAAAACAATGGGCCTCATTCACCAATATCTTCTTAGGATCTTCTTAGATTCTTTCTTAAGTTGTTCTTAAGAGGTTCCTTAAGAAAACCATACATCAGATTCATCAACGTGTTCATAAGCCTCAGAATTGTTCGCAGCTGTGTTCCTACATTGATGAATGCCCATAGGCGTAACATCCACTAGGGACAGGGGGGACATGTCCCCCCCACTTTCCGAAATCCCGTTTTTGTCCCCCCCACTTTTATTTAATCCAGCGGAACGCAGTAGCTCTCAAGGGTCCGATACTCAAACATGTCCGCTTAATTAATCTACCCCGGCGTATACCGATGTGCTTATTTTACATTAATTTGATGGCAAACTCCACCCAGCTGACGCTACACCAGCTATGCCAGGTTAGTAATCAAGTGGACCCACTCTCGCTGTGAGTCGCGGACAGTTTGTGTAATGATGCTGCGTCCAAAGGCTGCAACATGCCACTGTCCTCGGCTATGTCGGGCTCTTGATCAAGCATTTGTGTTTTGTTTTTTTAATAACTCAAATAATGACTATTTCCAGCTAGAAAACACGCATCTCTCTCCTCCCTCCATTGTTCGTGTTTGTGTCGCTGCGTGGTGTTACACGTGACTTGTGTGAGCTATCCTCGTGCTGGAAACGTGACCCTGAGACGCAAGAAGAAAGCAAAAATTATTATTTTTTTACTAAGGAAAATGACAAAAATAATAGTAACGCACAGTGACTTGAGTAAGTAACTGGTTTGGAAATATTAACGCGTTAGATTACTCGTTACTGAAAACAGTGGTCAGAGAGTAACGCGTGGGCAGGGACAGCCTGTGTCAGCTTTACAGTTGCAGTTAATGTGTCGGGCCGGGCACGGACACAACGTGCACGGGCCGGGCTTGATTATTTGGGCCCGATCTCAGCTCTACTCGGGTCCAGCCGCGACTTCACTGAGGTTCGTCGGTGTGAGCAGCAGGAGGACGGTCAGGTCAGCTCACAGAGACTAGCGCTGAATCACTGAGACTCATTTAGGGACCGTCATTAAATTGCTTAACACAAGTATATTAATACAAAATAATTGCAGTTTTTTCTATATCTTCCATGTCATGTGACCCAGTGACTCCAAACCAGCAGCAGATTGTGTTAGTAAACTGGACACATGAGACACAGCTTTTTATTGTACTTATTGTATTCTATATGAATATTCATATGCAGAAATTATGATTTTTTTCTCAGTAACTTCCATGTCAGGTGGCCCTTTGACTTCTAAAACAGATTCTGTTTCCATAAAAATCTATAATAATAAAGAAAATAATGTTAAAAAAGTTCTCTGATATCTCATGTCTTAGATTCTCATTCTGAAATTCTGAAAATGTTTTTTATTTTTTTTTTTTTTTTTTTTTTATCTCACCAGCAGTCACCATTTAAAGGGTTATTTTTCAAAATTTTCTTCCAGGGGGGCATGCCCCCGGACCCCGCTAGTGTTGCTGAGTTACCAGAACAATCTAGGGGAAACACTGTATGTTCTAAGAATTGTGGACACGTGAGGCGAACTATTTCTTTCTTAGCTGAAGCCGACAACGGAATATATGTGAAGAGAGACATTGTGGAGCCGTATATTTTCCTGCTCTTTTGTCCTTTGCCAATCACACCTATGACTAAGCATGATAGCCATGTTCATCATAATGTGTTGCTTTTAAGTAGCTGGGAATATGATTAAAAGCATGTGGAAATGTATAAAATGGTATTCAAATCAGACACCCACTTTTTTGTGTCCCCCCCACTTTTCAAACCGATGTTACGCCCTTGTGAATGCCACCTCCTCGTAAATTGAGAGCGCGTGCCAGGTGAGTCTAATTAACATAGGATTAGCATAGGTAACCGCCCATTAATGCCCATAAAAGGGCCCATAAAAGAAACTGCAGGGCCATGTAGACACTGATGCCGTAGAACAGAGCAAACAGCAATAAAATGCGGGCCTTGGATGGAGAGATGCCACGTATAAATAGAGTGGGGGGGTTTCTAATTGATGGCATGGTTTCCAATTTACATGATTAATGTTAAATCATTGGCAAATTTAATTTATTTTAAAATTTAAAATTCTCTGTAAATTACCAAAAATATGAAATGAATAAATAAATAAATATGACAGAATTATCACTGTAATATTGTATTTTATTGAACTGCACAAGAGAAGAAAACACAACCATGCCAACTTGTCGAGTACTCCTGAGTGTTCGTAGGATTTGTTCTTACCTAAGAATAAATCCTGGATAAGAAAAAAAATTCATGAATGCCACAATCTTCGTAAAATCTTCGTAAGTGGGACTTAAGAACAAATTTGTTTGTAAGAATGGTTTATGAATGAGGCCCATTGAGGTTATGTCATCATTTAAAAAACTGGCAACCTGAAAGGAGCAACTGTATTGTTGAAACATACTATATTCATATTCATGAGATCAGAAATGTAAATAAATAAGATAAATATAATCTAATTATTAATCTCTTCAATTGTAATTTGAGATGCTTTTAATAAATTGTTTTTTGTAATCTAATTACATAATCCTGAGACTGTTTAATCCATTACTACTACTGGGTCTACACACTTGCTGTAGGTTAAGTCATGGAAACTTTGTACAAACAAAAGCTACAATTAATCCTTTATAAAACACACATTCAACTGTAACAGAAGAGCTGCTTTCTTTGTTCAAACAGAGCATGTACTGTTGTGACAACAAATATATTTCAACCCCCACTCTCTCTTTTACAAGTCTTACAATAATAATAACAATATACGCCGACAAGGATTGCGACAAAATCCATACGATTCATTTAATCATGAAATCATAAATGAAAAAAAAACATAGTCTAAACCTGAATCTTCGACCAGCCGTCCGTATGTTTGCTCTTTAAACCAGGATGTCCTCTGAGAGATGTTAGCTGTCGGATCCTGCGGAGACCAAACAGAACCCCCACCCCCGTGCTACAGCTGAGTGTTTACATTATAATCTGTGTGATGGGCCTGCTTGATAAGGCCCTGGGCATTTCTGCAGCATCAGGGGGAAAAAGGAGCAGATCGGGGCTCAGTGCCAGCAGCAGCAGCGGTCGGCACCTTTTAGCAGCATAGGACAAAGGGGCTAATGGATCCACAGTCTCCCCCGATGATGCAGCCACGGAGTGTTTTCTCCTGGCTGAGCGTTGGGCGATGTCAAGGCAGAGTCGACCTGCTGGGAAAGCAAAAATCTCGTTTCTTCCACACCAAGACTCCCCTCACCAGTTCTGTCACCTGTGGCTTTGTGCTTGTGGTTATCCAGATGGGGCGGCGTCCGTGACCCCGTTCATAGACACCACCTCCACAGTCAGTATGTGCTGCTTTCGGGTCACATCAAACTGTGGAAGGAGGTTAAATACAAAAGTCTCTCAGGAGAAAACACCTGAGCCCTTATCAGATTCAAACCAGTGAAACAGATCAACGGCTGAATGAGCTGAGAGGTCAAGGAAACACACGCATGAACAAGAAAGTAATTACATATTTGTAAAGAAAGAGTTGAAGGCAGGCAGATCGAAATACCTGTAGAATATTTTTAAGTCTTACAATAATAATAACAATATATGCTGAGTAGAGTTTAGGTTAAGATGGCGGCGCGCATGAGTGCAGCGGCTCTTAGCTCTCTATCGGTATCGGTAAGCTGAGCCTACAAAGACAATAAACAGAATTCTATTCTATTCTATTCTATTCTATTCTATTCTATTCTATTCTATACTATTCTTATAAAGATGCATAAAAAGCTGATTTGCAGAGAAATAAACATACAGTCATTTGAGTGTGTCATTTGGTATACTGCAAAAAGACTTGACTTGTTAATATGAGGCTTTTTAACCCTTAAAACAAGAAACACTGTTGGACGAGATAATCCCATTTGTTCCTAATGCAGTTTCCAAGGACACGCTGGTAGATTTATTGAATTTGTTTGGGGTTTTTTGCCAAACATCCTATTTACTTTGCCAGTTTGTTTCACTGTAATTGTTTGTCTAACACAAACAGACGATTTCAGTTCCATGATGCCAAGTTCCAGTTTGGACTCCAGCTTTTTTCCCCTGCCCAGTACATGTTCTCAGATTTAGCCCTAACATGTCACATTTTTCATCCCTTCAGCGATAATTTATGCAGCTTTATTAGCATGTTCATATTTACTTACAGCTTTAGGCAAAAAAAAAACAACAACAAAACAAGACAATGCCTGACTAATTGCTAAAACATTGGAGCTCATTGTTAGTCTTGTACGCACAGTGTGATGTGAGTAATAACAGAGAAGGAGAGTTTAATGTCCACCTGTCAACAACTCCTCTCGTTGGTGCCAGGCTAGATGACAGTTGCAGGCAGTTTCTGTCATACCTGTGATTGCTGCGTCTGTTTATAAAGTGGCTTGAAGACACTCGATCTAGTTGGGATGCATGAGAAAAAATGTGCGTGTGTTGGGGGGAATCACTGTGCAGATAGGCCTCTCTCCTCCTGAGCTCTCTGTGAATTAAGTGGTCTGTGATTGTTTTCCTCCTCGGTTGCAGTTGCGTTTTAGTCACTTTATTCTGGCCCCTTGGTTGTGTTCATGGTCATTGCCAGGCAGCCGAGCTAATTCCTCAGCTGGGAAATGTAACGTTGTGTAATAATTTCGCTTATTTGATAGAGAGAATATCCTTCGATCAGAAACCCTGGCTCCATGTTCTGCATTGATAAAACTTTGCTGGTGACTAATACTTGGAAGTTGATAACTGTGACTGAGATGTTGCAGATTTATTTCCATCTTGAAGGGTGGCAGCTGTGGCAGTGCTACCTGCAGAGGGTCACATAGATGATTCACGTACACACAGTCCCCTGAAGGACACTAATTGCTTTCCCTGCAGTGCCACGAGAAGGAGGACATTTTTTTTAATGGATTTGCACAAAATTCTGGTTAACCATTCATGTTTTCAAGAGGATGAGTTAGACAGACAAAGATGACCCCTCGACTTTTTCTTTAGAACCACCACAAGGTTCATATTTGTGGTCAGTTATCAAGTCACGTATCTCAACAGCTATTGGTGAAGTACACATAAATATGGGTACAAACGCACACGTCCCCCATCAGGGTGATTTGCACGTCAGTTGATCTCCTGACTTTTTCATCAAGCCTCTGGTTCTTATGTTTACGACCAAATACCTGCAGAAGTAATGACATTCCTATAAGCCTCAGCTGTACTTTGTGTTTAGTGCTGATTTGCTAACAAGCTAAATGTGGATGGCGATCATGCTGGAGCATTGTATCTGTTAAATGTGACAGTTAACATCACAACGTTAGCATGCTAGCATTGACGTAAAGCTAAAATCCTGAATGAGCCGGAGTTCAGTCTCACTAAGCTGCTATCTTCAAAAGCCAAAAATAGTTTACATTTAGAGCATTATTATAAAAGAGACATCTGTAAAACTGTTGACCGGTAAATAATGACCCTATTATGAATGTTGGATCCATGGTGGTTTCCTATCTGGAAAGCTATCCTCGAGCTGAGGCAAGCAATTTAATAATCAATGATGTCATCACAATGCAAAGTGTATAGACCAAGCGGGAAGTCATGTGCATACACTTTGTATATTAAGTGGGCCTCATAGCCAAGAAGTAAACCTGAAAGCTAGAAGCTGTTTTTGATGTATGTTTTTGATGTTGAGGATTCAACACCATAGATGAGAAAGATAATCCCCTAATTTTCATATCACGACACCGCTGCAACCGTAGCCATACCGACACTGTGTTTGCCATGTAAGGAAATTTTGGAATGACTGACAACAGTGGCCATTCAACATTCAGAAACCTCATCACTGAACATAATCCAGGGGTTTCACATTCTGTCTAACGAGTGGAATGCAATTCAGTGCAGAGAGCTCCCTGACAGACAGTTGATGAGGTCTTGTGAAGACCCTGGGGGAGGTGCTGTCCTGTGAGTCATATCTGCGTGACCCCCTTAGCGGAGAAGCAATGTAGGGGTATTACCTTGTGGGCTCATTACCCAGGTCCACGGCCTGTTAGGCGAGCGGCAGGGTCAAGGGACACATCTTGTCTGGAACTTAATACATGTCATACAGCAGAACAGATTGAGAGGTGAATGAAGCAATTTCCCAGCTAACAGCATCAACAAGACTCATCTTTCAGTGACTGGGAAAAAATAAATAAATAAACGAACCGCAGCCCAGAATTTCCAAAATTCAATACTCGTCTCCATCTGTAATTAAAAAGAAAGTGACAGCCAGTGAAGATCAACATGTTGATTAGGTGTTAAATATTTAACAGTGAGTCCGTTTATCCGGGTTTTTGAGCTGTGTTAATGCGGAATGACGAGACTAAATAAAATCTGAAATGATGCTGCAGGTTGAAAATAAATAGGAAAGTTGAAGTTGAAACTATAACCATTTGTTTCTTTGATTAAGGTATCGATTTTTCTGCCCCTCTCCTATCTTCCAAAGCATTTCCTGAAAACAAAACTATAATAAAGGACATGTTTTGTATCTCTTTTCCCTTCAGTGTGTGCATTAAAGGCTAAAGTGAATATACTGCACAAACATCCACCTGTTCAAGAACATTTGAAGACACCATGAAACAAGCTTTGTGTCATCTGCGTCATTAAACGTATATGGAAATGTTCAGTCTTCTGTACAGCGTGTTCCCACTCTTTCTTTTTCCCTTTTTTACATCTCGAGGCTTTTTGACCTCAACAGTGTTTGACACAGACTTTGCGATGTTCGTCTCAAATTGAGTGAATTTGACGCAATTACAGCAAACTGGGCTGTGACCTTTAAAGATCTCTCTCAGGATTACTATTTACCCTGAAACCATCTCAAATAATGAAATTAAAAACAAATCGCGAGGTCCACTGGCATGTGTTTAGCTCCTTTGCTGCCACCCACTCAGTCCTATGTGGCCAATGGGTTTGACCTTAAGCCGTGTGGGTGACATTTTACCAAACAATGGTTTGTTTAAATATATAATAATATATAAATGAAATGAAATAATGAGAAATACTGCATACATCCTTTTGCACTTTTTGTCTTGTCTTGACTCGTGTTTCTCTGCACTCATAGCACACATTATCAAGTTTAAGGACGTGCAACCTTTTGTAAACACCTTTGACCCATTGTGCAGAGTTAGACACACACTCGCTGAAGTGAGCTTTGCCCACTCACAGCTATATGAGCAAAACAAGTCATCAAGTTTATGGTGAAAGTTTGGGAATCAGAATATTTGACAAAAACTGAAGTTGAAGGCTTTTTTCTAAATCAGGTTTTGCGATAAACCTTCAGCCCATAAAGCAGCTATAATGAAAAGTACAATTGCATGCATTTGTAACTCTTTCAGGTTTATTGATAAAACAAGCATTACCTGTGACAGAGATACATTCATAAGCACTGGAGAAGAAAGAGCAGGTTTAGATTAAGAGCAGCGGACGATAGAATGATCAGGCATCTTTTCGGACCATCCAATCTGACCAGCTGGACTGCACCGCAGGGAGGAGAGATCCAAGATGCCATGCTAGTCCAGCTTGGATATAAGAGTGCTCCTGGCTCATGTCCGGTCGCTGGAAGATGAAATGGACAAATGGGAGTTGAGCTGGCCAAACAGCAGGAAATCTGAGACTGTTGTGGCCACATCTTTACAGAGCCCTGTCCTCACCGCGACATCCTGGATCAAGCTGCTGGACTGAACGTGCAGACCCTGCTCTGAGCCAACAGATCGAGGATGATGAAATGTGTGCTCTGTGTTTACGTCATCGATGCTTGCTGTTCAAGCAAAGTAAAGCTGATGGAGTGTGTTCTCAAGATGTGGAACTTTTAATGTGAAGATGCCGAGCACATTATCATCGCCATCTTGTTGCTGCTGTTTACATTCACCCCATCTTGGATATGCGCCCACTGCCAATCTTTGCCCTGTTAATTTTTTTTTTGTATCACACTCTGTAAAGCACTTCGTAATTAAAATCTAAATGTGTTCAGATGCATCAAAAAGGTCTCTCTACTGAAGCCTCTCGTGGATACATTGCAGCACTGCCTGCACCCGTGTGAATTGCTCATTCAAGTGGAGAGCACGGTCTTGTCAATTATTTCACTGCTTGTTTCTCTGTATTTAAATTCACCCCTCACTTTCTGTATCCCTACAAATGGGATCTGCTCAATAACAGCCAGTGTGAGGGCCTGAATAATGCCCCAATGAAATTTCACGTCGACGGAATGAGAAGTCTCTCTCCCCATCTCTCCTACCCCGTCGTCATATACAAAGCAGTGCAGACAGGAAAGTGTAGGAATAATATTTTTTTTTAAAATCCCAGTCGTGTTGATATGGGACTATGACTCAGGGGTAAATGAAACACACATCACTCTAGATTTATGGACCGGAGATGGCATCGGCACAGCGCATCAGCGGCTCACTGCCAATGTGGCGTGCTAGATGACGGGAGAGGAAGAGGCAGGAGACTGAAATGTGCTTTGAGTTAATGGGGTACATATTGCTCGCACAGCAGCAGAAAGTCCTGCCGCAAACAAGGAGGACACTTGATTTTTGGCTCGCAGGCTTGCTTTTGATGATGTTGAAAGATTGTTTGCACTCCCTAGTTGCCAATTGGCTGGAAACATGCTGATGAGAGAGTGGAGGCCTTTTCATCTTTGTGCTGTAACCATTACCTGAAATTGCTGATTGTAAATCAAAATTTGAGCACTTAGCTGTTTGCTCGCTGACAGCAGAGGGAAGCAAGACATTAGTGTAATGTAAAAAACAAGCATCCAGACGTCTTTATGTGGTTAAAGTTGAGTTTATTGTCATGTGTTGATATTGACTGGAGCCAACCCGGCTACAGAAACTAGATTTATATAATGATAATGAAATCCTGTTCACGTTTCATATCTTTCTTCTCTGGCAGAGTTCTGTTTTTCCCTTTTTAATAGAGTTCCCAGATTAACTGTCTTGTTGAACCCGAACCTCCACTTCCTCCTCACATGAGATGAAAACTTGTGCTCTTTTTTTTGCAGGGAAAATGTCAAATATCCGTGCAGCCAGGAAGAGGCAACAGCTGAATAACTTGGTCGCCATGGTTACGGAGCTAGCAAGGCCGGGGTACACCGTTGTGGATTTCTGCAGTGGAACGGTATGTGTGTGTGTGTTCATCTACCAGTGATGCCATGCATGTATATTTATTACTGCACCTGACCATGGCGGCGTCACACTGCTGCTCCGTTAGCATCCGGCAGGAGGGAACCAGTTCTCTCTCCTCCTGGTTTTGAGGTTGTTGTCGGTCAGTGTGCATTGCATGGAGTGTCAATTCTTGGTTGGAAAGGGCAGCACTAATCATAATTCTATTGACACCTTCTTTGACGTGGGCTGATTTCCTGCTTTGTGTGTCTCTCTCTCTCTTCATTCTGTCTCACAGGGTCATGTAGGAATTGTTCTGGCTCACACGCTTCCAGATTGCCAGGTAATGTGCGTATTTGTGCAGATCTTTTTGTTTGTGTATGGGATGTCAGACATAACTGACAGGACTTTGGTAACTTTTGACAAGCTTTTGTTATTGGTGATGCATCTAGCAATAATTCCAAATATTGATTACCGGTAATCTGCTGGATTTGCTTTTTTTTAGTTTGTTTTTTTCCAATTCTTAGACTATAAAATGCCCAAAAGATGAGAAAATGCTCTTCACAGTATTCCGTAGTTCATTATGACAAATTCAAATTGCTTCTTTTGTCCAACCAACAGTCCACAACCGAAAGACTCTTTATTTACTATCATAAATGACAATGAAAAGCAGACAACTCTTTAAATTTAAGAGGCTGAAAACAGCAAATGTGTCTAATTTTTAGTTAGAAAGTGACTTTAAAGATTCATTGATTACGGAAATAGTTAGGCAGCTAATTCTCTTTGAATTGACTATAACCAAGCAATTGACTACACACTGCAGTTCTATTTCTCATTATGTTTAACATTTAAAAGACTAAGAAATTAATAGATAAACCAATATATCAGCTGATAATGATTATTATTATTATCATTATTAATCATTCGATGCATCTGTACAATACTCATGGATTGTTTTTAAGCACTCGATATATAGCACTAATATTTTTGTTAATAATAGATATATGCAATAATAGGCCACCTGTAATCTCTTTACTGTCGTTTTGATCGAAGTTTGTGTTAATTGTTCATTTTGAGAGTTTCAATTGAGAGTCCAGTCACGCGTGGATCTCAGTGTTTTGAGCTTTGCTTAGTTGCCACACAGGTTGCTCCAGGTCCTCTGATGTGAGTCTTTTTTTTTCTTTTTTTCTTTTTCTGTCTGTATTCAAGGTCATCCTCATAGAGAACAAAGAAGAGTCCTTGATCAGAGCCCAGAGTCGCAGCGCCGAGCTTGGCCTGAAAAACCTCAGTTTCATTCAGGCCAATTTGGATTACTTCACTGGAGCGTTTCACATCGGGGTGAGCAGAAGAATTAAAGCAAAACAAATGTGCCTTAACGTCAGTTTTGTTTTCCATTTCTATAATGATGAGAGTATCGTAAGCATTGCAGGTGACTGACCTTTTTAAGATTTTCCTGATTTTTGATAAATCTTGTACAAGTATAGCGAGAAAAACCTGTTTGTGATCCTGCAAAATCACACAAATGTAACTATATTTTCCTGCTGTTGTAATGAGTATATTATAGCAGTGTTTTAATATCCTTCTTTTCTGAATGCATGTGATTTACATCGTTAAACTGTAATCACAGTTTTCAGTTTCCACATGAGACTTTTTTTAAGCAAATGAAATCGCTTTTCCACCACTTACACAACAGCCTTCCAACAGACAAATGAGACACATTTTCCCCACGAGGAAAAATGGAATTATTAGTAACATTTGGTGTGCAAACTCTTAAGCTTTGGAAGAAAAAATATATTTAGTCCATGAAAATACAGAGAATCAAACTAATGTAGTCCCACTGCCACAATGAGTATCTCATCAAATTTGAACTCTGATAGAAAATTATAATACAATGGACTGACAGAGGAGTTATTATCCAGTTCTGTGTAAAAAAAAAAAAAAAAAAAAGATGTTTGATGTTAGAAAGCATTGCTGTCTATACTTTTAGCATCATTTGGCTTTTGTGAGTTGTTGTGACTCTTAAGTGTGTATGTATTGATTTTATTTGACTTTAAGGTGAAACAATACATTTTAAGTTCATCAATAGTTAGAATCAGGATAGTAAGCCAGCACCTCTCATTTCTAACGATGCACTGACACAGAGGAACTCATCACTGGTTAACACAGAATAAACAATGTGTGACTTCCTGCTCGCTCTGTCACACTCAGAACTTCACCGTGTGTCTGAACGTTGCACTTCTGGTCTTAAAATATGAATGTACTTCGGAGACGCTCCGCCACACTTCACATAGCGAGACATGTCATTCCCGCATCTTTTTCATTATTTTTTTTCCCCAGAAACTGTAAATGCCAACATGCAATTATTTTTGTCAGTGTAGCTACAGTATGATGGCTTTTCATTTCCTGAAGTGGAGCTTTTAATCAGAAACCTTTTAGTGCTCTGCTCTTCAGTCTAGCACTGTTTGCCACTGTCCCCTCTCTGATTAATGGAAAGCCAAAATAAGGTTTTACCCTGAAGAGGAGGAACAAAGGTTGTCAGGGATGAAGGATCTCTTCAGTTGGCTCACTCGGAGTTTGTTCTTGTTTACTTAACAATCTACGATCCAAAGATGCTTTTGGTTTGCTTTTTAGAAAACATGTTGCCAAGATATGAAGATTTGTGCTCTTTTAAAGTCTTGGGAGTCATCTTTGGAACGGAAAGTGTAATTTTTGGAAAGTGTTGATAATAGAAGTGTAAATGGTTGCCAGCCATTTCAAGTTCAGTGCAGGCAACTTGGCCATGTCTTGCTTTTACTTCTTAATTCATCTCACATTTTTATACCAACATCCCTGCCAAGACTGCAGCTCTGCCTGTTTGTGTTTGTTAAGGTCCTGCTTAGTATATTTGTTTTATTTCGGCAGAGCTACCTGCGACAGCAGAATAAATATTTCACTAGCTTTCAACCTCTTTGCTTAATGAGACTAAAGCAAACTAAAATCCAGCATTGGGTGCCACTCATCAACTGCAAGTTGAAACTCTTGCTATCCTATTTAAAACACCCACCTTCATCTACACAGCCCTTGACTCTTTGAACTGATAATTACCATCAATTTAGAGCAAATAGGTGCTTAACTGTGGTTAGTAATTGGCTGTTTGAGTCTGGCTGGTGTCACAAAAAAATCAGGTCTTTGGTATTTAAAAATGTTCCTCTTACCTTATTTAGAGTGTCTGAATAGGTCGAATCACTTTGACGCCACACTTAATGCATCACTTCCGAGGAGACAACTGTCCATTGATGAAAATGGCAAACCTCTTTATTTCTGTTATGTGATTTTCATCTGTAACTGTAACATTTATAGATAGTGTAGGTCAACACAGAGGTCAGAACTACGTTTCCTTTCTGCTTTGCTTATTTTATTATTGTGTTGCTTTGCTAGTGTTGCTTAAAAGTGACGTCTCAGAATAACTGCTGGTTTTCATTGTCTTTAGTCTGCTGCTCAACAGATATATTAGGTCTCCCTCCTAATGTTAGTGGAGTTGTTCTTATTGCATGAAAGCATCAGACATGGATTAAGATGGATAAAATGTAAACACTATGAAAAAAAATCATGATAAAAGAAATGTAGATTATACTTTAAGTAAGTAAGCTACATGACGCAGGGGACACAATACCAGTACTGATAGTAGGTTGTGATGTACACAGAGAGGCAGTGATTCCTGAAGTGTACATGATAAAGGTATGGACATGTAATGGAGGCTGGATATATATCCCAGTTAAACTATTGTCCAAAATGACATCAGGTCACAGAAACAATTAGCGTTGGTTTTTATTAATTACAAACTAAACCAAGTGTGTTTTTCTGCATTATGTTCTGAAAAAAAAAAAAATTGTCTTCATCATATCATACGGTGTATATTTTGGCAATATGTGTTATTATTATCTGTGATAGGCCAAGATTGGGCGGTGATACCAGCTGTGCAATTTATTTTGTATCCAGAAGTCAAAACATTGCAATTGGCTTATTTCCTGTTTCCACACAGGCAACATTTTGTTCTCCCACAGAATCTTTTTCTTTCATGCTCTTGTTCCTTATTTATGTGGATCAGGTCAGTGTGTCTTGCCTGTAAGCATGTCAGGGAGATCTATCTTCCTCCGCTCACCATGTGTCACAGCCCAGTTTCGGAAAAGCCAGCTGCTCTAGTAGCACTGCTCTAACTCTCTCCGGGACAAATAAGAATATATATGTACCTGCTGTAATTAGCAGCAGCCATTGTTCCAGCATCGTCACTCCACTGAGACCCGTTCCACTTGGCCAGAAACCACACAGCACAGATTTTTCTTCTCTACAATACGTGGGTGTTTTTTTCCGGTCTAGTCACAAACTTTGTTTATGCACACATGGATTTATTTCCACACGACACACGAATGTTAAGATTTATGTATGAAACATGTGCTGCTCCGCTTGAGATTCATACCTCGACGTTTCTGCAGCCTCAGCTGTTGCTTTGGCTGAGCTTCTTCCTGCGCGACCTGAAGGAGTCACCCATCACACTGATGTTAATCCTGTTATGTATAATACATGGTCCCTTTTTTTAGTCACATTCATTTAATCAGGCTAATTAAGTTGAGGTGTCCCTATTCTTAGTCAGTGTCGGCTCTTCCGGTCTGCAGTGGCATGTCCCAGGAGTTAGACTGTATCAGGACCAGCCTCTACGTACAGTGTGTTCGGCTTGTGTTCTTTCTTCTGTCAGAAAATAATCGAGCCAACAGAGCTCGGAGGCAGGAAAAAGTTGTGGAGCTTGAAGTTGATTTGGATTTTATTGGATCCAGGTCCTTTATTAGTTCTGCTTAAGGGTCAGATTGTTTGCAATTGATTCTCTCAGTTGACTTCTTTATGTTTATGTGAAGAAAAAAAATGTACCTGGTGTTATTGCTATAAGCCCTGTGTAAACATTGGTATTGATCAGGTCCAATGAGGCTTTATCGGCTTTAATTCCAAAGCTGATTTCATCAAGGAATTCCATTTTTTCCCCGTTTATCTCCAATAAAATGGAACACCACATCCATCGCTGAGAGGAAAACAACCCTTTGATTCTCTGTAATCGCCTTTTTTTTTTTCAGTCTGGTCCACAAAAATAAGCAATTATTTTTTTTATGGGTATATAATCAAAGAAAATAAGACACAGCACAACATGATATAAAATTCCTTCTAATGATGGAGTTGTTTTTCGTGACTTCTAGGTAATACTAAACATGATATCATAATGAATTCTGTGCCACAAACAATTTCAACACAACTAACAAAGACACCAACGGTTTCAAAAAGGTGTCACGCAACAGCTTTAAAAAGGCTTCGGCATGTGTCTGTGGCGCTTGTGACACACTGTTTCAGAAGGGTGTGATGCTGATTAAGGAGCGTTAGTCAGCTGTGTTGCAGGAACTTGTTTTGCCCAGATAGGAAAAGGACAGGGATGTAATTACTTGAGTAAGAGTGAATAATGAAACCTTGTTATTTCTGTGATGTGATTATTGAGAGAGATACAGATAGAAATAGCTTTTCCTCTCTCCAAGAGTCAGATTACTATGGAGCACAACTTTATAAATGGCCCTTGGTCCTTTGGTTGTTGCATATTGATTTATGATTTCTCCTTCCAGTTAAATGTTTGTGCAGAGGTGCGCTCAGCAGGGCATGTATGAAATAGTGTATGTCTATGAGATAGATTTTGAAACCAACCTTGCGTATATCTTCCGCCTTCCATTATCCATTTTTAATTAGTATGCCGCATAACATATCGGGCGGGGAGATGGCTTTATCAATATTGCTTAAACGGACAATGACAAAACCATTGATAAAGCAAGTGTGTTTTCGAAATCAGGAGCTGGCAATGCATAATTAGTTATCAAAACATATGAGATTGTGTTTTATTTTAGTTGCGTGCCTTGTTTTAGCTCGGGCGGCTCTCTGTTTGTGTTAAATCAAGGCTAAAGGTTATAAAATGTAATTAGGATTTACCACAGCATGACTAATGCACAACATTAAGTAGCTAGGAAAGAGTGATGGTGTTACTTTGTTAATTATTTTTTGCTTTAGATGTTGGGGATGTAACTTCATGCAATCTTTGATAGGCACTCCTCCTCCTAATCAGCAGTCTGAGACACGCTGTTGGAAGAATACGGGCAAGGTTTTTTGTCCCTGATGCCATGAATAAATGCAGGACGGAAAATTAGGTGTCAAATAGATGCAGGGCCATGCAGGTAATTGATGTTAATTCCCCAGTTTTCGCTTTCTGGTTAGTCTTTCATGTGCAGAGCCTCCTCGTGTAAGTTTGAGTCATTTTAAAGTACATCTGAAATGAGTGATTTTGAACACATCACACTATTCCTTGTCGAGCTCTTCATGCAGTTGAGAAAATCTGTGTCCATGCATAACAACATAGCATGGAATTAAGTACGATGACAAACAATGTGTGCAGACTTCTAGTATTCGGCATTGGTTTCTTGTCAGCGTTGCTAGATTTTGGGTACAAACACGGATATAAACATGTCCAGTCAATATTTGATATGACAAACTTGTATTTATTCTTCTGAGAGGACCATGCTACCATCAAACTGGTTCTCCAACACGTATAAAACAACTTCCCTGCCAGCTTGGACTCTCATCAGTATGCTTTCAGAGCAACAGATCCATGTGGCATGGACGCCGCATCCACTGCCCTCCACTCCTTCTTCATAAACCTTTAATATCAGAACAGCTACGTCAGCACTATGGACCGGCGTCATTCCTCCGACTGTGAGACTCCTCAATTAGTCCTCCAAAAAATGAATGTGGTATCTTATACCTTACCACTTGCAGCTTCACACAACAGTATTTTTGCAAATTTGTATTTTCATTGCAACTTAAAACTTCTATGCTTGCATGAAATTTCGTCATACCTTCTTTTCTGCTTTCTTTGTCTCTCACTTTCTGTCTCTTTCTGTCTCTCTCTCTCTCTCTCTGTCTCTCTGTTTCTCTTGTTTATTCTCTTCACTCTATGTACCCGTGTGCACATGTGTATGTGTGCAGACTTCAAGCCTGTTGCACTGTACACATTTATAGAAAACCTGCCGTTTGTTATACTTGAGTTCTACCCTTCATGTTCCTAATTTTACGGCAGAGGGCAGAAATGGAAGAAAATTATTTTATAATTGCACTGTCATATTGAAAAATTGTGATGAACCACAATATGGTTGCTGCTGTTATTGATGTTGCTGGCCTTCTTTTTAGCCAATTTGGGATATTTGAGATTTTTCAGAACTTATCGGGCTGGAAAAGCATCAAACCCGTCTGACAACACTGTTTCTTGTGTAGCTTCAGCTAAAGGATCTCTGCAGCCGTGCAACTTCCATTGAGAGCTTGTGCATCCCTGTGAAATGTCCCCCGCCCCGCCCCGACAGTCTAGTGATTTTATGAGTGGGGTTTGTCCATGCTTAGAGTGTCTGTATCTTCCCTAATCTTTGTGGCTGCAGCCAATCTTGGCACAGCCCTGTCCTGACTTCTGCTCTGTGGCACTGCTGTCAAGGCAACGTGCAGCAGACTCAGACTCACAGACGCCAAGTGACAACCTCTTGGAAGACGAGAAAAGAAGATTCGAGCTGGCAGCTTGAGTTGGATGGGGTTAATTTCAGTGAAGTGGCGTAGCTATTGTCACACCAAGACTGTTGATAATGGGTTCTATTTGGACCATTAACAAAGAATCTTTTTAGCTAATGTACGCTTGAGAGGAAATCATTTATTTCACCGCTGTACTTTGGATAGTAAACTCATTGCCTTTTAAGGAGGCGTAATGTATTTTATCAGATGGACTTTATGAAAGAGCCGGCCGACACATAGACAGGCTTCCATATCGGGTCTTTTAGTCCCTTTTCCGTGATTCAGCATACAATCACACCATTACTAATGCGTAGCTAGGTTCTCATCACCACGCACAATTTATCCACTCAATGGGAGCCCTGATGCTTTCGTGTCCTTGCTCCTAAAACAGCAATATATTTTGTTTACTCCTGCTGGAGTCTGTACCTTGGAGAGCGTAGATGTATTTAATCGCAGCAGCCATTATGAAGTAATCAATGGGATTGAGTGCACGCTTTCAGCTGCTCTCAGTTTTAGTCTTTCTGATGGTCTTTCAAGAACGCTTTGATTTTCATGGGTGAAAGCCTCATATTTGTTTGCTCTGTTTCACTTCAGGTCGCCCTCCATGCATGCGGCGTTGCAACAGACATGGTGATGGAGCACTGCATCCAGGCAGGAGCCGCCTTCGTCATCAGCCCCTGTTGCTACGGCTTCATCCAGAATGCAATCAAGTTCAGCTTCCCCAAGAGGTTTGTACCTGCCCGCCTCTGTCAGGTGTCATCTCTCACAGGTTTTTCTTTTTAAATGTTGTTTCTGACCTTGTTTTTCTTGTAAGACCCCTCTCGCGGCCTAGCATAGGTGCTTCTCTTCTCTTACATTCTCTCATAGTGATGTTTATTCAGTTTCTCTTTTGGGGCTTTCCATCTTTTTCACATTCATTGTCCCCACACCTACACAAGATCTATATTTCTTGTCCGTGATTTTTTTGTTCATGCCGTATCTTATATCATCACCTGGCAGTATGAGGCAGCAGTTGCACATTGCCTTCACAACAGGGTCTGCCCATTACCTTTTCAATTTGTGGCCTGTTCTCTAAGCAACAGGCAGTAGGGTTCACTATGTATAGGCTGCTTGGGATATGACAGACTGACAGCTAAATCCAACTAGAGGTACAGACATGAACAAGAATGACTTAATCATATTGGGTTTTGCAGAGAATTAGCAACTTAAAGGTACAGGTCACCCTGCAATCCAAAATACTAATTTTTTCCTCTTACCTGTGTTGCTATTTATCCGTCTATATCAGATTCCCACACATAATTTACTTGGGCAGCCCGCTTGGGTATATTAACGGATGCCCAAGTATATTTATTTTTATCTGTCTGAGAGAACGATGCCATCCACCATTGATTAGTGGACCATCTCCCTAACTTTCCTCCTCCGTCTACTGTCAATCACACATACTCTGCAAGGAGAGAGAGACTCATTCTCAGGCCTTCAAATACCAACACCCCAACCGAAAGCAAGGGAACTTAAATGGCAGTCGACAAACTAAACAACAATATCTCTTCCCAGATATGATGACCTGGTTACACGAGAACATTTCTTTCCACTGAATCGCACATGGACTAGAGGCTCGTGCTCATGACAAAGCGGGATTAAAACACCAGCTGGTTAGCTTAGTTAGCTTGCCTGTAGTTCGTGAGTAGATGGACGCTGCCTTTTGCACTGTGATACGGTTGGCCGGTGTAGTTCGCTGCACAGAAAATAGCACCTGCCTTAAACTGCTCACAACAATGTCTGCAGATTATCTTGAGTAACCTGGTCATAATTTCTGGAAAGAGACATTGCAGTTGAGTTTGAGTAAGTATTTTTTGGGGCGCAGTGCCATGTAGTTCCACTGAATTCTGGAGAAGGCAAACATCTCTGCGGCATCCCTCTAAAAATTTGCAACTCACGCCAAAACAGTCTAGATGGATAAACGGTATGTAATATGTATTTTTTATTTTGGGGAAAACCGTCCCTTTAATTTTCATTCCTGGTGATGTTTGTAGGATAAAAGATGATGCTGTTTAAATAGAGATGGAAGAAACAAACAACAGCACAAAAGGAAAAGTGAGAGGCTTTACTTTAATGGTGCTGACCCAGTTGCTATAGTAGCACTGTGTTGACTAACAGCACTTTTAAGAATCATAACAAGGTAGTATACAACTAAAACCACTTTGGGATACTGAAGGCTTCAAAAAAAATGTTATTATGCAGGATTGCTGTTATAGCAACCGAGAGACTTTGATCACCAGCAACTTAAGGTGGAGATACACAATGTAATTGTTGGGGCAATTATGGTACAATTTTGGCATTAAGATGGTACCAAGTTGGGCCAAGTCTGTGCCAGTCAGGGATAAAGTCATACAGCTTGTTGTTGTTGTGCTTTTTTCCTATTTAGCTGCTGCCAGTTGTTTTTCTTTATTATTCTTTAACTGTGACTGGAGATATCACATCGTCAGAGAATTACTCAAAGAAACTGTCCAAACATGCAGAGTAAAAAGCAAAATAGTGCAGCGCGCCTCGATTGAAGATTAATTTACAGGCTTCTTTCAGTGCAGAGTCGAGCTCACCTGAAGTCACCTTTAGCTCTCTCTGCGTATTCCTTCTTTCCTCCTCTCTCCATCCAGTTAGAATGTTTCCTTTGTATTCATTGCTTCCCACACAATGGCCGTGCAGCTGTGGCCGTGTTTTGCTCTGCTGCGTTTCTTCATAAGCAGTTCTTATTTTTTTTATTGTTGATAATGTAGCCCAACAAATCTGTCGAAACCAGCGGGATGCCGAATTACATGGCAACAACCATGTGCACTTACGAGCTTGAGTGAAACAAGGGTGTAAGTAGGTACACATTAAGTAGGAGAGGTCACATCACAATAGGTGCGTTAAAAAGGAGGGACGCAATACCAAAGATCATCTCTTTCTTTCTCTTGTATGCGTATGCCGTTGTTTACTCAGAGGGATTAAGAAATAAAACTAAATGCTAAAATGTGTCACCAAATGTACCTTGGCGGCCGTTTATATACCTGGGCAGTCCGCCCAATTGAAGTCTATGTATGGGAAACACTGGGTCACTTGTTGGAAGTCATTTTCTGTTTTGGAACAGAAACATCTGAGATTTGCAACGTCCAGGATTTTAGGGTTGGAAACGTCTCGTTACAGACTGCCTGTCATCCAGCTTTTGTTTTTGTATTTACAAAGTGATTCAATAAATTGGAAAAAATCTGTGTAGGTGTAGGTTTTAAAAATAACTTAAAGGTCCCCTGTGGTATAACAAGAGTGTTATACCACCACTGATATGCAACTATGCGCACTTATCCAGGGTGTACTCCGCTGTTCGCCCAATGTCAGCTGGGATCGGCTCCTGTCCCCCCGTGACCCCGAAAAGGATAAGCAGTTACAGACGATGGACGGATGGATAATTTAATCTTAATTAAGATGTTGCTGTAGTATCAGCAGTATTATGAAATCAGAGGCATTTAATCTAAAAGTTAAAGTTTGACATGCCAGAAGCAGAGTGCAGTGACCCAGTGAAAGGCGGAAGCTCCTTCTCATACCACATCGACAAACACAGCAGCCGGACTGAAATTCAGACGAATATGCTGTATTTGAGTCACACACAGCATCGGCACATCATAATTAGCAGCGGCAGATGTCGGTAAAAATCAGAATATGTCAGTGAGAAGTGGTTATGGCAGTGGAAAATGAGCGGCATAACATTTAGAAATGCCGTGTGCCACAACGACTCAGACGCTTAGGCTAAGGTTTGGGTTAATTTCATACCGACTAGTAATACAGTATGAAATATAGACATTGTTACTGTGGTTACTAGTACTTAAACTATGTTCTCATATTTGATTTTAAGGGACGCCTGCCAACAAACAAAGCTGTGGTATAACCGACCCTATAATTGTGCCTTGGGGAGGTCTGTCTGTGAACACTATAAATATTTAGAGGAGTTATCACTTTCTTATGTCTTCCTCTTCTCATTTTTGCTAACTTGACACTTTGCCCCCTCCTGACTTCTCATAAAATATTAAAGAATGACCAAAAAAAAAAAAAAGAGAGAGAGACTCTGCAGCTGTAATGGACAACAAGAAGCTGCGTTTCTGGAGGGCAGTCATGCAATGTTTATGCGAGGGGCCTACGCACCTGACTGTGTCAATCTTCGTCCTGCTACTTTTAGTGTTTTCCCCTCAGGTCATGTTCCAGGTACTTGGATATTCTGCAGGTGCAGACATTCCAGGCAGTTCACACGTCTTTATGAGCTGTGAAACTAAACTGCCCATTTCATTAAGGCTCCAACAGTTCGAGTTGAACTTAAGACTCCTCTCCATGTGACCCGACGGGCCCCTGACCCCCGACCTTCATGTTGATTTTTAATTTGCTTCAGTGTTGATCTGACTGGGGTTAGCCATCAACAACAAACTGACTTTGTTCCCATGTCATTGCAAAAGCCACCTGATTTTATAAAAGTCCTTTTTTCCTCAGAGAGGAAGTGGTTTGTTTTAGAGGCGATGCATGTTGTTTGTGTTTTTAGTATTTTAAACTGCACTTCAACATCAAAATATCTTCTGTTTTTGTTTTCTGTTTTACAGCAAACAGTTCCAAGAGACTCTGACTTACAAGGTATGCTCTTAAATATGATTAAAACCCTCTTTTCATTTTACTTTTCATTTGAAGTCAAAATATCAAGCACAGAATACTGAACCACTCACGTTTAACAAGGATTGTTTTCTCAAATTGGGTTCATGAGCAACAGACTGAAAGACGCCTTCCTGTGTCAGGACTTACTTTAAACATCTTGCTGGTTAGAGTGTCGTACGTATTCTGTTACTACCACATTAGACAAGCTTCTCTCCTCATTAATTGCTTCTTAATTAAGATGCCGCTGCACGAGCAGAGGTATAATGGAATCTGCAGCGTTTAGAAAAAGTCGTAGTTAAACACCCACGCCAGAGTGCAGTGACCCAGTGATAGGTTAAAGCGCTTTCTCGTACCACAATTGTTAACACTCAGCAAACATAAAAACCAGATGAGATTAAGACAAATGTTCAAACAAATGAGGAACACAGACACTCATGTCAAACATGTCAACAGGAAGTTACGTTTGGATCGTCATTGTAGGCTGCATAGTTTATACACAACATTTGGCTTAAGCTTTAGAAGGGAACAATATATTAAACTTAACAGTATTTTATGATGTAGATATGGTTTTGTTTTGTTTATCTATGCATACATGGAGGAATGAGGAATTTCTGACTTACCTCAGAAATGTGTGACTAAAGAAGTTAATAATGTCAGGTATGTTGTGTTATTTTTGTGACATGTTATTTAAAATACCTCCACTTTACGTTTTTACGTCAACGGCATTTATGTCATCCGTTTGGTCAGATCAACCTATTATTTCATATTATGTTTGTAACATTAGTTTTGTGAGTTAACTAGCTACCAAAAGGTTTCACCCGGCAGTTAGCTTGTGTAACTGTTTAACTCGTTTCTGTGTAATGTTTACATTTTGCGATGCCTTTATCTACGCTTTCTGCGTGTTATACTTTGCAAAGAACCGACTGCTTTTGTGATTTGGTTTACCTAAAATCTGAAGCATTAAAACCTTATTGACCGTATTTAGCGTTTGTTTCTTTATTGTATTATTATTATTGTTGTTATCATTATTATTATCATTATTTTATGGGACAGTAAAATATATTCAATGAGACCTTTTGCCTGTCACGTGTCTTGGGAGCCAAGATTCCCCAGGCAGTTACGAGAAGGGAGGCTCACACCCTCCAGCCTCTCCGTTCCTTATCGCTCAGCACAGACACGGCACTGTACCGTGGGAGGGCCCATCCCATAATGATGTATGGGACCTGTCAGTGCCCCTGGGGAGAATCTGTGCAAAAGTTGCTGCAGGTCCTGGCCATGGCAACCTCGAGAGTTTGACATGTCACAACATTGGACCACCTCTAACTTCTCTTCCTTTTGTGCACTAGAGGAAACAGATTTTTTTTTTGAGAGAGAGAGAGAGAAAGGCTTGAGAGGCGGAGGAAGAAGATTATATATTATTTACAAGACAGTGGGCAATTGTAGTGTTCTGTGATTGGGAGCTACTGTTGTTGTTAAGCCCAGTGAGCAAAAGAAATCAGAATCGCCTTATGTCATCTCATGTGGACATGAGACGCGAAACAATAGCTACACAGTAGGAGAAATCCATTCTATTTGAACCAGCAGACAAATTATCTTCCACTTTAAGCCTGAGCTCTAAGTCTATTCTGCTTCCTCCTATGGTTTCACTTCAGACAAACATTCTCTGGGAATTTTCTATTCATTTGGACTCCGAGTCTACAGAACCCCACCTTTCCCCGAATGTCTCGGCTCCGAAAAAAGCCCCAGCTGACTCTTTGAGAAATAAAAGCTGCAGTGCATTGTGTTAATAGCAGAACCATGGTTGTCCTTCCTGAACTACAGCAGTTAAAACAGCGTGACAGCACATTGACGAATGGTGTATCGCTGGAATAAAGGGCTAATGGTGTGAGATATTGGTGCTCAGCGCTAACTTTAAGCACCTGCTCTGTGGCCTCGCATTCACCTCAACGCCGCACGGTGAGGGATGGAATCAATTACAGAACTGTAGGAGCAGGTTAGAGATTACTATTCGCTCTCCTGGTTCACTTGTTCCAGGTAAAAAAGAGAGGACAAGATGGAAAAACTTGTTTACTGGTTAGAAATTAAAAAACAGGGTTCATCTGGACTTGAATTATATGCATTGAATCACATGATGTGGCTGACATGAAGCTTACCGTGCAAATGAAGTCCTTCCAAGTCTTTTCTTTTCTTTTTAATGTATTTCACAGCTTGTCAACTAGTGTGACATGCCGTACACCGTGTAAAGCCACAGCTCTGGATGCTAATATCAGGACGCAATTGGTTTCATTTTTCAGTTTTATTCGTCATATGTAGGTTAACACAGGACCAGAGAAGCAGGTCAACTCAGCAGCAGTAAAAATGGATTGAGATGAAGGAAATTTAACACTACATGAAAATATTCAAACGAGAATTGGACTCCCACAGAAGTATACACATCATTGATTTTTGCAGGCAGCAGGTAATAAGATATGCAATGTTAAATATTTATGTTATTTAGTCGAGAAGTCTCGAGAGGCCTGGTTGTTAAAACTGACCTTAAGTCTGGCGGTCTGTGTCGCCATGCTCCTGTATCAGCTGCCAGACGGTTACAGGGAGAGCAGTCTGCGTGCTGAACGACTGTGGCCTTCCACAGGCAAAAGAAATCCTTAATGGCCGGGAGTCTAATGCCGCGATGTGCTGCTGTGATGCTTTCTCCACTCTTTCGTAGTGATTTACAGCTGTGGGTTTGTGAGGTTTGTGAGGATGCTGGCTTTTATGCGAAACTTCCTCAGTCTCCTCAGGAAATGGAGCAGCTGGCGAGCTTTCTTGACCACAGTGTAGCTGCTGCTGCATCGCACCCACAGCGACAGTGATACTGTGGGTGATATTTATCAGGTTCAGCCCCTTTGTGTTGCCTGTTAGCATGCCAATATTTGCTAATGGGAACTTAACAAAAAGTACACCCGAGGCTGATGGGAGTGTCGTTAGTTGCGGATCATAAACCAAAGTACGACTCGATGAAAAACCAGGTGTTCACCAAAGTTATTTGATTTGGTTGCCAGTTTGAAACGAGTGTCGTGGTGATCCATCAGGCTGAATTGTTCTATTTTTGCCAGGATCAGTTTTGCTTGAAGAAAAAGGGATAAAAGATTGAGCAGGATTTATCCTTTATGGAATATGAAGGTCTGTAATATTTTGGCGATTGCATCCAATAGTTGTTGAGAAATATCAATGTGACAGACACTGGCGTGCCAGTAGTGTGGCTAAAAAAGACTATTTGCTTTGTTTCAACGTATAATTTCTGCTATGTGATGCATGAGGATCAGCTGCGGATGTTTCCCTGCCTCTCGGCCAGTCTCCGCGGCTGTAAATAGGATAAGCAGATGTAGAAAAAGATGGGATGAATGAATAAATAGAACAAATTCACGCATGCTTTTGTCTTTCTGCATGAATAATGGAGTTGCATGGTTCATGGTGAAAAAAAAAAGCCTCTTTGTGGAATTATTTGAATTTCTGATTGATCTGATCTGTGATTGTTTCCCGTTCTTGCAGTGACCTGAATGTAAACAGATATCATGCAGAGCTTCAGTGTTTTTTCCCACTAATTACGCCTCTAATGAACAGATCAGTACTTATCGTCTGTCCTTGTTTCAGGAACACATGATCCTCTGCCGCTTCGCAGACCAAACCGCCGTCCAGCTCCCTCCTGACCGGCGACTCATAGGTACTGTTTGGCAATCTTCATCTTACATCTGGACATCTGTCAGAAAATTGCTTCTGTTCAAATCCGGCACATGTTTGACATGTTTGTTTACAAAAATTGATAAATAAAAAAAAAACTAATAACCGAATGAAATGAAAATGAAATGGTTGCCGGTTAATTTTATTTTCCATCAACACGTGTATAACCCGTCCTCGCAGGCCTCGTTTCCCCCTCTGCTCTACTTTTCCAAAAAACGTCTAGACTTTGGAGAAGTGTGCGAAATGTTAATGCGCTGATCTCCTCAATGTGACAAGACAGCTGCGGTGAACAGCTGCCAGATCAGCGTTGTCAGATTTCGGCAGGAAGTGTTTTGTCAGCCCGAAACCTCCAGGCCTGTGCCGGAGCTTCACTGTACAACGTTTCATTATGTCGAGGACTTTCTTCACCCTGGTTGCTCTCCGGCTTATCAAAGCTTCCCCTCTGAATCTGAGGAGGCTCCCCAATGCCTTGTCAGTCTGAAGCCCCTTTCAAACGTACCTGACACCACCTGTCACCGAGGTTTCTGCTCGGTATCAGTTAACAGGGCTCAACCTCTCCCGCTAACATTTCCTAACCATGTTTGATCTCATCTCCCGGGAGCCTGCCAGCGTGACGGCAGCCGTGTAGGCAGCACGGCAGACCAAAGCTCACATTTGCTATCTACCACCTGTTACCTACCTGATAAAGTGCATAATAAATCAAAGTCTGTTTTTAAAAAGGAATCCCGAGACAAAAGCGCGATAACCAGCGCAAAGTTGTTGATGAAGAAACGGCTTCTGAACATTTATTTTTGAAGAAGTTGCTGACGATATCTGGCCGATCTACATTTCCCGGTTTTAAAACTGAGTTAGTAATTGAATAGTCCTGACAGACCAATACAGCAGCAGTACTCTACAACAACTTCTGTTAGATAAATGCCTGACGGCCATGTTGATATTCGCTTGGATATATCGGCAGCAGCAGCTCTCACATCTCAAATTAAACAAAAAGCCACAGCTGCCATCAGACGTTGCCAGAGCAGCTTCAGTGCTCCTTGGAATTGATTCTTCACGTCTCCACTGGAGAGACGCGCAACCTTTCTTCCAAAATATATTTTCTCATTTTGTTTTTTGGATCGTAGTGGTGTACAGTACGGTCTAACTCATAGGTGTTCGCGTGGGTTAATATCTGGTAAGTGTGAAGATTATTCCACATGATTAGCGTCTTTTCATTCTTATCAAACCATGCAGTGACCCACCTCTTTTTTATTGTCATCCGAGAAGAGATGTTTCTGTAATCGACAAAACCACTTAAATGTTCACTTTGTAGTTTTTAGGGAGAAGTTTTCTTCAGTGACGGTTAACAAACTCTTTTCTGTCATGACGTGAATAAACACTGACCTGAACCTGAACTGACATTTAAGGACAACACAGTTTCATACTGTTTTATGTTGTTTATGTGTGGCGGACCCTTCCACTTTATCGCGCAAAATGCCAATTTCTACATAATGTTGCTTTATATCTGTATTGCTTTTCCCTCCTTTTATTTTTGGACGATAAAATGCAGTTTTTTTTTTTCTGTTTGGACCACTGCAGGTAAACAGTGTATGGGCCTGGTAGACTTGGACCGCTCGTGGGCAGCAGAGACTCATGGGTACTCGGTGCTGGTGATGACCATGGAGCCCGAAAGCTGTTCACCGAAGAACAACATGCTCGTGGGAAGGCCGCCGCAAAACAGTGGCCTGGAAGTCTGCGCTGGCCAACTGGAAGCACCGGTAGATAATTAGGACTGTGGGCACTGCCGTACAGCAGAGGATCTTCAGCCGGTGCGACCGTGGGTTAGATAAAGTACCCGGCCTCTGTGGCTACTGGCTGTGTCATGATGGTGCTGAGAATACAACTACATTTTATCCACCCTGGACTTTTTCTTTTTATCCATTATTTACAAGTTCTTTTGTAAAAAAAAAATAAATAAATAAAAAAAAAACAACCTTGGAAAATACAACAGATATTTGCTTATTATTTCTGGACTAGAAAAAGTCACCAAAACCTCTTTCACACTGAAGGTGAATGTGATGGAGCCATGGTTTCCAGCGCAATAAGGACGCGGAAGGGCGCTTCATGAAAATGACTCCTCGCCTTTGTTAAATGAGCTCAATTATTGAACACTCAGTGATGGCGAAGGAGCTCAGTCCTCTCACGACTGATATGTTAGGTTTGTTCTACACTGTGTGATCAAGCTGTCCGCGTAAACAGAAGCAGCGGGAATTACATGCGGCCACATTGCAAATAAGGTACAGTACACTTCCACATGCTGCTTTAGCAAATAGTCTGTGTAGGGCCTTCTGTGACGGCGCTCAGCAGCCGGCTCTGTTGCCAGGTACTGACAAAAAGAAGGAGAAATTCAACACCCGTAACTCATCTGCATTTAAAGGTGAGATGGGGAATCATCATTATCTACCTCTGCTCTGTGTGTTTGTGAGAAAGGGAGGGAGGGAGATAAGAGAGGGAGGGAGGGAGATAAGAGAGGGAGGGAGGGAGGGGGTGCTGGAAGAGAGAAATTGGATTTAAACTCATATCACACTAGTTAAAACATAGCATTTGTCATGGTTTTACAGAGAAACTGATTATTCCTCATAAAGAATGAATGTGAATATCGTATGCATCCTGTAATACGTTCAGCACCAATGAATATTTTATGGTGCCGGCGAAAGGTCAGCACGCTTGATTAGATGCACACTGTTCGGAGCCTCGCAGCTCAACATCACACAATACGCTCTACATTTTCAATCTGTACACTTTAGACATACTATAGCCCCCTTAAGCTTTCATTCTCCCAGGTAAAAGTGGATATCTGCTTCTCTGAAAAAACCCCGTGTTGTCACTTTTGACAATATGTTGCTGCCTCTTGAGAATCCTGGCGAGGTTGCCGGGAGAGCCAGGGTTTTTTTTTTTTCCCCGCTAACACTGAAGGGATGGACGGGAGGCAGTGCAGGGCTTTTTCCAGCATCGAACTCATCTGAATTCAGTCAGCAGAGTCAATCTATCCCGAGGTGAATGGCCACAGACACGGCTCCTTCCAAGCACTGGAATCATTTCAAAAGGAGATGTTCATGCTCGTGGCTCTGCACAAGTGCACATTACAGAAATGCATATGAGGCACAAAAGAGGAGCGAGAGAGTAGGCGGCAGTACTTAAAGCTCTCGTGAGACAGAGGAGAATTTTTTAAGGTGTGAAGCGGGTCGATTCAGATCAAACCCCCGCGGCACCAAGGTGACTAGACAAGATTCTTTGTGTGGAGAAAATAAGCGAGATATCTGAGCAGCTTTCTATGGAAAATGCTCAGGGATCTCTTTGAGTACAATCAGCTGAATACCTTTTTCACAGTGTAATTAACAGATCCAGAAACAGGTTTTATTGCCACAGAGGATTTCACATACAACACATTCGTCCTGGGGTTGTCTGCAATACTGCAACCGGCCTCGCCTCAGTTTAGAAGTTGACGAGATGAGCTGAACCTGAAACAGTCAAGAGTTTTTTGAAGCAAAACTCAGTGGACGCCGTTCTCGATTCTTATTGGTTTAAAACAAAAACATCAGAACTGGACAATTTGTTGCAGCAGAAAAACCTCTATTAGGAAATAATGGAGCTGCCATTGTTTAATGAATATCAGTTATCACTTCTAATTAAAATTCAGTTTGTCTTGGTGTTTTCCGCTTCATTACACTGGTTGCTGTTCGTGGCCGTCAGCCTGCAGCCCCTCCCCCGTTGGTTCGATCTTTTCCCTTCTGACAGTGACCTCATTTATGCTTTGCTGTCATCGCAGCAGGCGCCTATGAATGGCTGCTGCCCTTTCCGTCATCTAAAATATCATAGTTTTTATATTTACCCTTTAACACGAATCACCATGGTTTATTTCACTTGTGTATACTTTCCAACAAACAAGCATTATTATGGAAGTTGGGAATAAATTACATTTTTATGCACACATTTCCTCCCCAGTTGCCGACAGCAGGCTCCAGCTGCTGTTATTTTGCGCCCTAATAATGTTGTTTTCTGTTTCCCCGACGCTTCTCATCCTACTTGTTGTCAACTTATGTTCCTCCCTGCTTTAGGATTTTCCTGGCTCATTTTTTCTATTTTTGGCTTCATTTTTTACTTTTGTCTGCTGTAGCATTGTCTGCTCGGAATGTAACATAATGACTCACTTCTCCCATGGGTTTAATTAAAGAATGAGTTCACCAAAAATCACAGAAATACGTCTTTGTTTTTTTCTCACACCCCCGACAGACGAGCGAGTGTGACTTTGACATGTTGAAGTAGCAAAACACGAGAAATGTGGTACTGTGGTATTATATTAATTTACTTAATTTCTTTCCGTTATTATTTGCATGTAGGTTTCCTGTAAAGAACAGTTAAATTTGGCACTAATTAGAGGTAAAATACCTTCGATTTCCAGCCCAATCGCCAGAATAATTGTTGAAACTCTCCATTCATCTATGTTGCAACTTTATGTTTGATTTATCTTTTACTAATCTGTGCTTATGGTGTAGTTAGGTTTAGGCACAAAAACAGTTTTGTTCAGCTCAGGCAAAGATCACGTTTTGGCGTACCTGGTTCTGTCACCACAAACACAGCTGGAAATTGTCTTGATTTAAAACATCCAGTGGTTTCCTGCTTGTAAGTGTTGAAGCTGCAGAAATGTTTTGTGGAACTTCACGAAACTTCAATCAGACTCTCCAATGGCATGCAGGGGTCCAGCTTCAGGACACAAAACTGAAGAAAACCTTTGCATGGATAGAAACCACTTTGAACAAGTAAGAGACAGCTTGTATTTTTGTGTTTTGGGTGAGCGGACCCTTTAAAGTTTCATCTGATCAGTAATATTGCTGTTGATGGGCGATCTGCATAACCCATAACTTTTATTCAAATGTGATGAATCATCACGGATTCTCATGCCTACACTCCAGTCATGAGAATAATGTGATTAATGGTGTCATTACACACGACAGGCGTTGTCGACCCCTCTCTGTACCGGCGCATGGATTTATTCTGGAGCTGTTGACGGGGCGTAACAAGGCGCACTGTGAACACCCAGAAGTAATAATATCACACCCGCATCTCATTCGTCTCCTGCTTCATTACTGGACATGATGGCGGTTTTTCCCATCGAGCCTTCACGGAGAATATTTGTATTGACTGACTCTGAACTGTCGAGGCGGCGACAGGCTGTCACGTCACGGATGTTTATAATTGTGCCTGCAGACAGGAAGTGCACTTCAACAGACTTTTTGAATATGAAGAGCTGATTATGACTCAGACAGCAGATGATCACACTAATCGAGTCAGACGTTACTTGTTTTGTGAGAATAATAAAGATTTGGGAGTTTAATATTGCATTTTTTTCAAGATCTTGTGCAAAGCATGATGGTAAATGTACTATGTTGTGAAATATTTAATCGTTACGTTACATATTTTAAGCAAAAAAGGTACATGCATTTTTTAGGGATGCATGATATATATCAGACGGATAAATTATCGACCCGATAATGGAAAATTGACATTATCGGTTTTCGGCTGATAACGATATTATAGCTGAAAATACAAAGTTATATCGCTTTTGTTGACTTAACGAGTGCAGCATCTACACACAAAACAGAGAAGAAGAACAAAAACAAACATGATGTTGTCGCGCTCATAACACCATAACTGCTGCCCCTTTATAGAACCGAGCAATGTAGACATGAGCCACACGTGTCATCAACGGTCTTTTGTTTTTTACGAGAAGACCAAAATACAAGGGGAGAAGTATTTTCACAGCTATGGAATATCAAATAAACCATCTTTGCTCGCCACGCCCTATCTCCTTTCTTACGCTCAGGTGTGCACACAGGTTAGATTTTTTTTTTTATATCTAAAAGTGTCGGTTTCTGTTATTGGTTATCTCACCGGTATCGGCCATGAGAGTCAGGTAATTATGGGTTCTGATATCGGCTGAAAAAAAAAATCCATATCGTGCTTGCCAGGTATTGTTACTGACAGTGATAACAAAAGAGGTGCAACAAAAGCATTTTGTATTTATCCTCAGACCTCTCTGTCTGTAATGTAAATTCAGCCCCAGTCGTTTCCACTGCAGCATCTACCTGGGTGGCCGGTGCACCTGCGTGCCTCAGCAGGCTCCGCAATTAATTAAGGCGTTTGCAAAAAAAAAAAAAAAAAAGAAAAGCATGCGCGGCGCGGAGCTGCATCTGGAGCCTCTTCCTCTCGGCTGCACAGGGTCATGACGTTACACTGAGAGCAGAGGCGCGGCTGGTTTACTGACTGACTGGCTGGCTGGTTGGGCATCCGCGCCTGTGGTGGCTGGAAAAAAGAAAGACGGGAGAGGAAAAGGTCGGACTGCAGTGGGTGCTGTTGGTTGGAGAGCCAGCTGACTGAACTTGTGAGGAGAGGGAGCTGTGTGTGCGCTCTCTTCCCGGCAGAGTGCGTCCCGCTCCACACACACACACACACACATACACACACACACACACACACACACACACACACACACACACACACACATACACATACAGATCGGGGTCACTCCGGCTGGTTTCACTGAACATCGCACATGAACAGTGTGGAGGGACCGCAGCAGAGCCGTCCTACCTGTGCGCCCTCAAAGGAGAAACTCCGGTTGCTCGCTGCGCGGGCTGCTCACCCAGCGACGCTGTTGGATTTACGGAGGATAACGAGCAGCGCGGGCGCGTAACTCCCGGGGAACAAATCATGGATTTATGGATAAAGTTGATGTTGGTGTGCAGCTGCTGCTTCGGAGCGAGCGCGGACTTTGACGGCAGGTAAGGTTTGGTCTGATGTAGAAGAAGACATTTAACAAGGTGTCTCTGCAGGAAAGTGCGCTCGCTCGAGCGGCTCGCGAACTGAAACCTCGTCCATTGTTGTGGAAACGTGTTGCTCCTGCGCTCAGATCTAGTCTATTGTATGAACTTTTTTCTTTCTTTTCTGGTACAAGCTGATAACCGCCCCCCCTGCGCCTCCTCGGAGGACGCATGCACTCGGGCACGCACGGTGTCTGCTGGAGTAGGAGCGGTGTTTACGCGTGCAGGACTCAGGACAGGCGGCTCTCGTCTTTGTGCGGCAGCAGATAGCAGGCTGATTATGAAGTGATGTGACAGCACATCGGCCCGGTGCTTCGTGTTTCAACACGAATCTGATGAAGTATGCGGAGACGAGAGGTATGGAGACGCGCCAGATCCCCGAAGAATGCGTGTGTCCGAGATTTCGATCTGCCCCATAGGTGCATCTGAGTTGATGAGCGTGATGGATGATGCTTTTTTCTTTTCTCTCTTTTTTTTTTTTCTTACAGTCTTGCATGCGTAATAAAAGCAGGCTGTAATTAAGCTGAAACTATAACCCATCCCTTTGTAACAAGTGTTTTAAGACCGTGTTTCAAGATTGCATGGGGTTTTTTTTGGCAAAACGCTAGTTTTTTCTCCTTAGTTAAAAAATGGCACTACATCTTTATTTCTATCATATTGAGATGGATTTATTTTAGAGCTCAGAGAGAATTTGGACTCATGTCCATCCAAACAGCGAGAGAGTTACACAAACAGACTCCTACTGCCAGATTTTCCCTACATCTCCAACAGAGCAGGCAGCCAAGTGCTGTACTTTACTTTTCCTGCTGTATCTCTGTCACACAGCCCCCCCACCACAACAAAGCTGGATGCTCCAGTAATTTTTTCAAATGACTGAAAATAAACTTTTGAAGATTATTGGAGGTAATTGTTATTGAAATGGTGTGCGTGCATGTCCTGCCAGTCAGCCCTTTCAGACTGACTGGCAGCCCCACGTTCCACCTGCTCCTGGATACACTCTGACATCTGGAGGTGTGTTCCCCCCCCCCCCCCCCCCCCCTTTTTTCCCCCTCTCTTCACCTCCTCGGCTCTTTCGATTTGGCTCCAGAAAGTGTTTCGAAAGGAGCAGATTTGGATATCAAAGGTTTCAACAGGGAGTGAAAAGTGTCTGTGCAAGAGAGAGGCAGACAGGGAGGGAGCGTCTGCAAGCACACGCTATGTTATTGTTATTTAGGGCACTTCTTTCTTTCTTAATCACCGCGGCTAATGTGTGTGTGCGACAGGCCATGTGCAGGGGCTTCAACTTTTATTTCACGCATTGCCTTTGTGTAATGATCATTTGCTTGAACCCCAGCAGCAGCAGCAGTGGCATATTGTACATTATTAACATCCCCCCCGCTGATTGAGTGCCTTGTCACTGTGGCCATAATTTGCCAATTTTTATGGGTATAAACTTGCCCGGGCCCCGAGTTCTCTGCTTCAATATTCATTCATTGGTGAGAATATCCCCTGAGACCGAGCGCAAGCAAAAAAGCCATTTATTACCCAGTCTCCCTCACTTATTGCCTTTTAGAGAGCGCTCCTAACAGGCTTATCCATCTAGTCCTGAAGGGTCCTTCACGGGCATCATTGGCAAGATCATTCTGTTCTCCCGTGGCTGCACGTAATATTCTTACCTGCAAATCTGGGGCTGAAAACATTGCTCTCGCTGCTGTTGCCACTCTTTGTTCAGTACGAGGGCTCGCAGACGACAGTCAACGTAGACACTGAAGCATGTTTGCAAAGCAACACATAGAGCAGACTGGAGGATATTCTTTCCCGGTGATGTCACTAAATTGTTAAGTCCGATGCAGCCAAGTAGCACATACCAGACCTCCTCAGTAATAATCCTAAGCCGTGGACGGGTGCCAGGTTATGTTGGCTTTGTAATGTCAGACCCACATTCGGGTTCACAGGGGTCGAGGATGAGTGCGAAAACGCTGTCGAAGTCCCATTTTATGGGCATGAGACTTTCATAGTTCTCTTACTGTTTTGAAAGCCAACGCTTTTTTTCTGAGTCATAAAGAGGGTTTAAAGTGTAGCCTTGGCATACGGTGTGTTTTTTTCTGACAGTGAACAATATGTGAAGTCGCACTCCGCTGACTGACATTTCAGTGTTTTTTTTCCCTCCCTGCTGAGAAACACGCGTTCAGGTGCTGGACCTCAGCAAACAAGACATGTGAACTTGAACACATCACCAGGTCAGGAGGCCTGTTATTTATTTATTTTTTTGTGGCGTGCACTGAGCACACAGGGAGGACAGTGGAAATCAGTGGAGTTGCTTTCTTTAAATAAGCGCTGCCTGGACAATCAAATGTTTTCTGAATCAGTTTGAGAAGCCATGATGCATTTAGTGTGACCCATCAAATGTGGATGCTGGGTTTAAGTCTGCCACTGGCCAACTATTTCAGTCTCTATCCTTCTGCTGTCTGCATATTACAGTTTTCAATATCTCCATCTCTACAAAAAAGTAAGGATACCTGTCCGGACCCATCCGGCCAGGTTTGGACAAGAAAAATGTAGAAACGATGTCTGGGTTTTCTGTTATGGGGGCCGACTGATGATACACCAGCTCTGTATGAGTGCGTGTGTAACAATGGATGTGAAATGTGCATATATGTTGTTATACACAAAGCTTTCTTTTGGTCAGAGGCATTTCTTTGTACATCCGTGTGATCAAGCATGCCGTCAGAAATAGATCAAGCACGAGATCATAAAGGCGGTCCGGTGCTGCTGTCATACAACAACAACAACAAACAATCATTAAAAAATAAATCCCACAAACACTTGATGTGTCTCGCGTTACGTGTTAACGTCGAAGGCTCTAAGCTGTTAAACTCACACTTACATTCACAGAAACGTACAGTGAGTCTGTTATCCCGCCGTTATCTGGTTAACTCAGCTAGCACATTAGCCATTAGCTGAACAGGCATTGGATAACGATGCAGAAATGGACGGGTAACCTCAAATACCTAACAGGCCACGTTAGCGTCGGTTGTTGGAACAACTCACCTTAAACATCCTCCGTCTGTTTGAACCAGCAGGTGCTCTCCAACGCCAGACAGGTCTCAAGACATTTCTATGTTCCTTGGTTACATTCATGCCGACCAACAAAAACATTTTTGAGTGAAAGCGTAAATTATTCTTGATCTGAACAGAAGATTACTGACAGAACTCAGAACAGTACAGCTGAGTCTCATGGCAGCTGCAAGGCAAACTGAAGCAATAGTAACAACAGCGGCATGCCAGGGTAACACAAACTCAGCCCTCGAGTTTAGATCAATTTAGATTAATGTAAGTGCTTGAAATCTTGCTCAGCTCGGGCTCCAGCCGAGTTCGGATGTAGACAAACGGAACGCCTGTCGAGTTTGAGTCAGGTTTTGCAATCACTCTCTCCGGCTCGGTGGAGTTCGGAAAGAAAAATGATGCTCGTGTGACACTCTTGTATCACCTCTCAATGTCCTCACCCAAGACGATTGTGAATGGTTTAAAGAAATACAAACAAACCGTAGGTGTTTTCCTGCCCATACCAAAGAGATAGAAAAGCCAGTGCTGTGGAGATACTCTAAGTCTGGCTGTGCAAGACTGTGACACATCAAAATGTTTAATTGTACACAGGATGTATTATTTTGCACCATGCAATTGCTTTTTAAAACATAGCATATCTGAAATGATCCTTCAGTTAAAATGAACAGATGACTTTCCTTCCATTTGCTTACCTGTCAGCCATTCTCACCATAAAAGTCAAGAGTAAGCCAAACATGAAGCCTGCACGTGTTCACAACGATGACGCTGCCTCTCAGTAGCCTGGTCTTCCAAAATGGCAACACGCGATCAAAATGTCAAGAATCAGGTTTCACATTTCCGATTCCGCATCCAAACCTAATCTTTGAAGGGAATCCTGCGATGCACCTTGAATATGTCTCCCCTCCTCCCCCTTCACCCCTTTATGTAGAACACTCAGTCATCTCATGTAAAGTATGTACATGCAGTGAATACCAGAGTAGACACTGGCATGATGTTCCGCGCTCTATGCGTTGGAAAAGAAGGAATTGCATGAGTTTGTATCACAGCTCTGTGACCATTGTTGCACCCACTCTTGGCTGGGTATTTGGAAAGAATGCACTTGAGGTTGTTGACAGTGTATACCTCCCGTTTCTACCAAGGCTGAGTAAATTTTTTGCACTTAACGCTTGACACAAAAACATTGCTCCCTTCCATATATGTGACTTAAGTTTTCTGTATGCTGCTCTGCCGAAGTGCAAAGCCTAGAAGGAAGCCACCGGGCATGTTTTTTTAGTCGTGTTTATTTCAAGGCTGCTGTGTTGCATTGCGTTACATAATGCAGGTGTTTTTTTTTTTCTGGCCACTTCCGTTTCTTTTGTTTAAACAAAGCATTTAGTTGTTTGTTTTTTTTAACGCGCCGGCTGGTATCTCACTTTCAAATGTTCGCCTCAGATATTCTACGATATCCCATGTGGCGCCGCGTGTTAATGTGACCGTCTTGGCAGCCCGCGTGCAGATGTGGCAGCCCGCGTGCAGCCGCGGTGGCTCATTAAAGACTCCAGACACCTTCTGACTCCGCGGGCTCATGCCTTCTGCAGGTCCGAGCAAGTCCTTCACGCCAAGATGCGACGAAATGCAGAAGCCAACATCTGTGTGCGATCCGTTCCACAATCGCTCCTTTTTGTTCGTGGATGGATAATAGATAGATTGATCAAATTATGAGCGCTCCAAACGAGGACTACACCTTCATGGTGCCGATTATCACGCTACACCCCCCCCCACACACACACACACACTGCTCCTCTGTGAGCGATGAACTGACTACTCTTCACTGTCAGGCGGGGGGGGGGAAATTGGCCTGCTCTGTATCCATTAGTAGAACAATGGAAGAAGGATGGCGTCCCCCTCCATGGATATCAAGCGCTCGGGTTCTGCTGCAAGAACCTCGTCTGATAGTCTGTTCTTGGAGGAGAGGTGTCACATGGCATGCGTGAAGGGTAATAATTATCTGCTCGAGTTCCTTCCAGGCTTCGTGCAATTTAGGATCATTATTCACAGCCTCAGGGTAATAAATACAGGTATTATGCCCACGTCCATCTGATATGCCAGCTCTCTGTTCAGTGGAATATCACCGGGGAGAGGATTTACCTGAAAAACAAAACAAAACCAAAAAAAAAAAAACTCTTCGTCTTTGTACAGCTTCATCGTAACTCCCTTTGTCGATCAGGATTTGTCGTTATTTTTCAAAATGTCCATAAATGTGTCAAGAAATTAAAAGTCTGCATTTTACGTCGCCGCTGTGTGGATGTGATGAAACATCGAGCTGATGGACACAACCATCGCAGGCTAAATTCAGCATGAAGAGAGGCCTGAGAGGAGCGGCGAGAACATTAAACAGGATTCCACATTCACTGTGTGTGCGTATTTATACATGCCTGTGTAGGAGGAAGCGTTAGATACGAATATTTGATTCAGCAATTCAAGACCTGATGCATCTCATGAGGTTCCCGTCTTCTTTTCCCAAACACCTCTCGCCCACCGAACCACTGGGAGCCCTGTGTTCAAACTCTGCTCGTGTCTTCATTGTCTTCATAACATCACGTGCTCAGAGTCAAGTGGCGTGGCCCTCTGATCCCGACACGCTGAGAATACTTGATTTATATTTTTATATATTTTTCCTAAAACCTCCAGGCTAAATTTTCACTCCACCACGTTATCTTCTCCTGCTCCTGAAAAAACGACAAAAGACCACTGACTTTTTCTTGCATTTAATGTTTTTCGTTTCTGCCCTATCTGTCGGTTATTTCCATTTTGTCTGTCTTTTTTACAGTCAATTGGCCTTCGATATCCATCTGCTACAAAGAATAGGGCTGCAGAGAGTTATTTTCATTATTGATCAGACTGCCTTTTCATTTCTTGTTTATTTTGGTCTACAAAAGCCAGAACATATTGAGAAATCACAATTTGCCACAATCCAAGTTTTGAATTGCTTCTTTTTTTTTTTACCAAAACGACTGATAGTCAATTTATTCTCACAGAGACTGAGAAAACCAGAAACTATTCACATTTGAACTGCAAGAACCAGTGGATTTTAGGCCCGAGTGCTTACAAATCCCTTAATAACTGATTCATTGTCCTTTCAAAACTCAGTGGCCAAAAACAAAAAAACTGACAAACAAGCCAACAAGTTATGCTCCAAATGACTCACCAACAGCTTTGAATTTACTTTACTGGGAGCAAGGGTGTAACATCAGTTTGAAAAGTGGGGGGGACACAAAAAAGTGGAGGTCTGATTTGAATACCATTTTATACATTTCCACATGCTTTTAATCATATTCCCAGCTACTTAAAAGCAACACATTATGATGAACATGGCTATCATGCTTAGTCATAGGTGTGATTGGCAAAGAACAAAAAAGCAGGAAAATATACGGCTCCAGTATGTCTCTCTTTACACTTATTTTGCTCCGTTGTCGGCTTCAGCTAAGAAAGAAATAGTTCGCCTCACGTGTCCAAAATTCTTAGAACATACAGTGTTTCCCCAAGATTGTTTTAATAACTTAGCAACACTAGGGGGGTCCAGGGGCATGGCCCCCCCCAGAAGAAAAGTTTGAAAAATAACCCTTTAAATGGTGACTGCTGGTGAGATTTAAAAAAAAAAAAAAACATTTTCAGAATTTCAGAATCAGAATCTAAGACACGAGACATTAGAGAACTTTTTTTTTTTTTACCATTATTTTCTGTATTATTATAGATTTTTATGGAAACAGAATTTGTTTCAGAAGTCAGTGGGACACCTGACATCGAAGTTACTGAGAAAAAAATCATAATTTCTGCATATTAATATTCATATAAAATACAATAAGTACAATAAACATAGCTGTGTCTCATTCGTCCAGTTTACTAATACAATCTGCTGCTGGTTTGGAGTCACTGGGCCACATGACATGGAAGATATAGAAAAAACTGCAATTATTTTGAATTAATATATTTATGCTAAGTAATTTAATGACAGTCCCTAAATCAGTCGCCAGTGATTCAGTGCCATGTTCTGGGAGGTGAGCTGACCGTCCTCCTGCTGCTCACACTGGGAGAACCTCAGTAAAGTCGCGGCTGGACCCGAGTAGAGCTTAGATCGGGCCCAACGCGCCCGTGCACGTTGTGTCCGAGCCCGGCCGGCACATTAACTGTAACTGTAAAGCTGACACAGGTTGTCATTGCCCACGCGTTACTCTCTGACCACTGTTTTCAGTAACGAGTAATCTAACGCGTGAATATTTCCAAACCAGTTATCAGGTAAAAGTTACTTACTCAAGTCACTGTGCGTTACTATTACTTTTGTCATTTTCCTCAGTAAAAATATATATTTTTGCTTTCTTCTTGCGTCTCGGGGTCACGTTTCCAGCACGAGGATAACTCACACAAGTCACGTGTAACACCACGCAGCAACACAAACAATGGAGGGAGGAGAGAGGTGCGTGTTTTCTAGCTGGAAATAGTCATTATTTGAGTTATTAAAAAACAAAACACAAATGTTTGATCAAGAGCCCGACCCAGCCGAAGACAGTGGTCTGTTGCAGCCTTTGAACGCAGCATCATTACACAAACTGTCCGCGACTCACAGCGAGAGTGGGTTCACTTGATTACTAACCTGGCATAGCTGGTGTTGCATCAGCTGGGCGGAGTTTGTCATCAAATTAATGTAAATTAAGCACATCGGTATATGTCGGGGTAGATTAATCAAGTGGACATGTTTGAGTATCGGACGCTTGAGAGCTACTGCGTTCGGCTGGATTAAATAAAAGTGGGGGGGACAGAAACGGGATTTCGGAAAGTGGGGGGGACATGTCCCCCCTGTCCCTAGTGGATGTTACGCCTATGACTGGGAGAGGTGTTCAGAATAATAACAGGGTTATACAAAGATAGTCAACGATTCATCTTCTGTCAGCCAACTAATTGATTAATCAACAATTTGATGGACAAAATAATTGGAATACCAGACGAGGTCACTTCCATCACATAGCTTTCAAGTCACACAACACTGGCCAGTGATGCGATGTTGAAGCTAATTAGCCGCGTGCCCTGATCTCTGAGCAACATCTGGCAATCAAAACTGTTAGATGTGACTTTCAAAGAGGCTGGGGAAGAAAATCTGGAGGAAAAACAAGCTTCAGTCACACAATTGATGATTTGCTGGTTTTTTTTTGTGTGTGTGTGTGTGTTTTTTTTAAGGTTCAAGAAAAGAAAACTGGTGCAAAAACACAGTTAAATCTCAGACATTACAATCACAGGTTTTGCTACTAAAAGCTGGACTGCCGTTTGAAAAAAGCTTTTTTTCCAAGGCCATTACAGCACAGTGCGTGCAAAGACGACAGGAGTTGGACTTGTGAGTGGTTTTTTTTCACAGTTAGACTGAGCTCCAGCTTTAATCAAAATATCTCTTTAACCCACAGAATCTTTTGAAAACTGTGAAATGACTCTGGCACGGGCGGCCTCCTACTGGGAGTCATCAGCGTCAATGAGCACTTTGCAACATCTTATAACATCAAAGGGAATATGAGAGACCGTGTTGTGCAGGAGCAGGTGCACCTATAGCTGCATTAACTCCCCCCATCATGCCTCCATAATCTGAGATGATTACCTTATGCACATTGGTGAATAAATCAAAGAGTGTGTGTGTGAGTACATCAGGACGAAATTCAGTCACCCCCTCACTCCCATAACTTTTCAGATCACTGAAAATTTATGGGAGGTTGTCACATGTTGCTTTTTAAAGGTTTCACCGTCCTCCAAATGAAGGGATGACTGCAACAGGCAGAGGTGATCTCGTAGCAAGTTTCCTTTCCTTTCCTTTCTTTTTCCATCCGTTACATGTTCTTGCCTTTATCCTTTTCTGTCCTTCCTGTCCTATGTCACGTTTTGTGTCCTTTGCCTTATCACATTCCTCTCCTTCCTTTACGTGTCTCACTTTCCTTTGCTGTTCTTTAACTTGAGTTTTCTGTCCTTTGCATTTTGCCTTTACTTTGTCCTTTCTCCTCCTGTTTTCTCCTCACCTCTCTACACCTCTCCTCTCCTCCGTTTGTTATTTTTAGGTTGAACTTTATTTTGTCACTTGAAGGGCAATTGGTTGTGCTTTTCCTTTCCTTTCCTTTCCTTTCCTTTCCTTTCCTTTCCTTTCCTTTCCTTTCCTTTCCTTTCCTTTTCCTTTCTTTCCTTTCCTTTGTCCCTCCTCTTCCCATTGTGCCCACACCTTACCTTACCTATTCTCTCCTATTCTCTCCTTCTGCTTTTTTTTTCTAGTCAAATTGATCTTTATTTTGTCCCCGAAGGACAATTGTTCTTTTTTTCTTTCCTGTCTTTTGTTTTATTCACTTCCTTTACTTTGGCTTTTCACATTCCTTTACTTCCCTTTCCTTTCCCCCCTTTCTCAGCCTTTTACCTCCTCTCCTCTCCTCTCCTCTCCTCTCCTCTCCTCTCCTCTCCTCTCCTCCTCCTGCTTGGAGAATCTCCCTGCCTGACTGCGTTCTTGCTCGCCAGGCAGCAGACAAACATTTTCCCTGGATCTGCCACTCTCACTTAGCATCCATCGGGTTTTTTTTTTTTCTTCCAATGAGGTGATTGGCAGCAGGGGCAAGCATTAGCATTTCCTCATCTTGGCATAGAGACGCTAACAGGCAGGGGTAGTGGCAACGGATGTGCCTTGAATACTGAGCAACTTGCTCGCTCTCTCATCGCGGCACAAAGGAAAGCGTCTTTTGTGTGAAGGAAGTATATCAAGAGAATTTTCTTCTTTGTTTTGTAACCGGATTAAAGTGTTCCCTACTCCCGCTGTACAACTGCAAACCTGAGTAGTCACCTCAGGTCACTCCGTTTTCATATATTGGATTTGTGATGCGCGCAAAACTCTCATGTTCTGAGCCTCAGTACTTAAGGAAAAAAGAGGTTTCTTTCTTGTACTGCACCAAAAAAATTCACCTCAGCCTGTGATTGATTTACTTCTCCCTAGATTTTTGGTAACATCTCCGAGCCAGGCTCTCAAAGTATGCGGCTCGGATTTTCATCAGTATCCATAAATGGACTCCTTCCTTCGCCTTATTCTCTCCATAAATATGCACTGAGCCTTGGTACAGATAAAAAGGTAATCCACATACACTGTGTGCCAAGAAGCTATTTCTTGCTCTGAGCAGAACAGAACACGGTGGAACAAAAAACATCCGGCTGTAATTTTTCTTAGAAGTACTGCAACGTGTTAAAAATACCCTATATCTGTATAAACACTAATACCTGCGTGCTCTCTCTCTCTCTCTCTCTGTGAAAGGGATGATGCTATCTTCCACTGTCAGTATATTGACTGATAGATCCTCTGAAGGTAAACACCCTCAGGCATGTAATAAATGGATATAGAAAACATTTTCAAGGGCATCAGACGGGACAGTATGGAGCCGTTAATCTGTTTCATAAGCCTTAAAATGAACAGTAATGTGGTCTTCTCAGAAGTGGTTGTCAGCGGCGCTTTGATGCTCGCGGTGGGAGAAATTCAAATCGGGCCTGCCAGGCCTTTCAACCCAGGTCTTCAGTGTGACATCGTACAAACCGACAAGATCTGACGCGCTTATCAGTTTTATTTCCATGACAAGATGATAATGTGTTACAGGGAGTCAGTCGGGTTTCAGCAACCTCAGAAAATGTAGTGGGAGCTACATAATCTGGAATTACTGCTCTGATGTTTCATATAGAGCTGAAGCGATGAGTTGATTGACAGAAAATTAAGATGCAGCTATTTTGAAGATCAACTGAATCAACATTTTGTTGGCTCCAGCTTCTCAAATGTGACTATCTGCTGCTGGTTTGTCTTCCTGTGAATGACAGTAAAACTGAATATTCATTATTTGCCACTGTAAGTGAGATACAAATAAAAGATGAGATGAAAGATGTCACCTCGGATCTGGTAAACTGTACGTCTCCGAAAAGTGTTAACATGTCATGTTTCTGCAATCAAATGTCTAAAAACAACTATACCTGTGTCGTATGTTTTAAGTGGCGTACCAAGCATCTTCAAACACAGAGAAGTCTGAAATCATATTCAAGGTAACAGCACATTTCATATTGACAGATATAATACAATATTCATATTGTAAATATTAACATTCTGAGTTTGAATTTCTTCTCCAAAACCACATAGCTCCCCTTTAAAATATGAACATCTAGGAAACACTGTCCATCCACTTTTACTGTGTCTGAGCACCAAGGATCAGTTGTTGGACGGTGATAAGATGCCGTGCGTTGATCGTCTCAAAGTTCGCTCAACTTAATCCAAAGCCTCAGCTTTTTCTCCAGTGCTGATGAATGTATTTCATTCATAGGCAACAAGTGTTTCAGCCATGAAGCTGGAAAAACTCAAATGTAGCGATGCTTAAGGAGCCTCTGGCCGCTGCATCTGTATGCGCTGCCGTTGCGGTCGACAGTCTTGAATTTGAATTTATGAGGTCTGAATTGTCAAACACATTTCATTGTTTCAGTTTGTATTGGCAAAGCGAGCCAAACTCTTTTGTGTCAAAGTCCACATTTCTGATGCTACGAACCTTTAAACCTACCAATGAGCCTAATACTGTATTGCATTTACCTGCAGGCACTTCTTCACAGGACCGCATTTCAACATGCCTTGACACTTACCTATAATGGTTTAGTAAGAAGAAGATGAATTATTCAAAAATCAGTCTTTAATTTGGTTAAAAAATCATCTAGAAAAGGTCGTAAAAAGTATTAGATACAGCCCCTGACTGTTCTCTGACGTTTAATAGACAAGTTCCACTTCTGTAGTGCTGCTCTTACTAGAAAGGTGCAAAAAGGTCTTTTTCTTTCATGCATACTCAAGTAAGGTACATGAGAGAATTCAAAACCTTCAGTGCATTTGAAGAACTCTCATTCACTCAAGAACATCTACACATATCAGTCAATTCAAATCTATTTATGTGAACCCAAAGGCATGAATCAAAAGGCTATAGAATCTGGACTATCGGTCTATTCAGACAAGATGCAAGCTCCATTTAACAGCAGGAGAATGAAATGAATCATGTAAACGCTCTGAAGCCTCCAAACAACATTGAAAAGACCCCTTCGTTTCATTAGGACATTTTAATAGGCTGTGAACTAATTATGTCATTCTTTCACAGGTGGCCGCGGCAGATGGCCTCGTCCAATGGCCTGTGTCGATACGGGGCCAGGGTGGACTGCTGCTGGGGATGGACGCGCCGCTCCTGGGGTCACTGCCAGCGTGAGTGCCATCATGCCTGCTGCTGCTGCTGCTGGGGCGAACAGGGCGAACAGGGCTAACAAGGTTGCGAGGTTTCAAGCTGGGGTCAAACATGCTATTAGACAGAGAAGCGCTGCGGTCAGTGGCTGCTTGGACCGGAGGCCCGGTCGGCATTTACATTCACACTGCAGGGGGGCCCTAATGAGGGGGAGACCGCAGCTGCAGGTGGACACATTCAAGGGTGGATGGGAGATTGATTATAGATTACTACTGGGCACAAACAAGCTAGCTAACACTGCCAGATCAAGAAAAATGAGGGACACAATCCACGGTGATATCAGTTGTACTCATCTGTACACCCAGCTGAGGGATTCAGAGGATGTGTCCGGTCATTACGCCGGAGTCGGAATGACTGTGTGAAATATTAACGCATAACATTTCCAACATTCCGCTCTCCTGTGATGCTACCCTGGGAGGTGCGAAGATTACTAACATGGCTTCAGATATGGCCAGCTGCCTCACAAATGTCAGATCCTCTGCTCGGTGCTGGAGCTGGTGCTGGTGCTGGTGTAGCTGCTGGTGCTGGTGCTGGTGCTGGTGTAGCTGCTGGTGCTGGTGCTGGTGTAGCTGCTGGTGCTGGTGTTGGTGCTGGTGTAGCTGCTGCTTTGCTGCGGAGGTTTTAAACAAGAAGGGGTTAACGCATAAACAGGATCTTCACACAGCAGGAACGATGCAACCCGCTAAGTCGAAGGAATAGTTAGACAGTTTATAAAATATATTTATCTGTTTCCTGGCCAAGAGTTGGATGAGAAAATCAATAGCACTCTGTCTGCTGGACACGGAGCTGCAGCCAGCAGTCAATTAGCTTAGCAAAAAGAATGGAAACCACCAGGAAACCAGACATCGTATGAAGCTCCCGCTGTACTGCAAATTAAACTGAGAGGATATTAATTAAAGAGTTTCAGAGGGACCGATAGGCGGATTGTTTTTAGTTTTGGACAAAGCGTGGCTAGTTTTTGTCCATTTTCCAATCTGTTGAGCATGTTAAGCTAAGCTAATTGGCTGCTAGCAGGTAAATTCACATTACGCATGCAGATGAGAGAGCTGCCATCTTTACATCTATACCGTTCATTTTTGTAAACTGTTTTTAGCATTTTTGGTCATTTAAATAATTATGTATGTTTTTTTTTTAACTAGCGAGGTTAGCTTGTCCACTATCCCGACTGGGTGCCTAAATGAAGAAAGAGTTGAAGAGCTAAAACTTAAATCCCGCGTCCAGCGATGAGGTCGGAGCTTTTCGGCTTGCTCTCACAAGACGGTGTAACCACTGTGTCGGTCGCTTTCTTTCTTTTGCAGCTCTTTGAAGCATCGAGTGTAAAAGACGAGTCATACAAACCTAGGTAACATATTAACGCTAGCGGTTATCTATAGATCTACTGTAAAGGATAAAAAAACCAACATATATCAAAAGGAACGGTAAAGTGTTGATAGTATATACAAAGGGATCTGTGAACAATCATGGCAAAAACACAGCAGTAACCCAACATGCAACCTGTTGTGACCGCTCGTTGGACCAAGTTTCTATTATTTGTCGCTGATGCATTTTGTCGTTGAAGATGCTCATTTTCTGTCCTCAGACCTGTATTTCACAAGTTGATCCTTCACTCTAACTCCTTTCTGTCTTCTTTCTCTCTTGGCTGGCGAGCAATTTTCCATCAAAAATTGACAATTTCCATCTCAATAGCGCCTCTTCCCCATTGTTTGTCCGACAACTGCGCTCGCCTACCGCACGGATAATGCATGAAAATGACAACGTCTGCCCCCTTTTCAATCAGTGTAGCCATCCAAAGCACTCTCTCCTTTTCAGTGCAGCGTATCTGAAATGTCCCACTTTACACAACACGGTGGAAACACAAAGCAGAACACCAAAAGCTTTTTTACAAATTCTTAAAAGTTGAGGTTTTGGTGTAAGTTCTTCAGTTGTGGGTTGTTAAGTTCCTGCTGTGGAAAAAACAAAATAACATCTTAAAAGGTTCATAATTGCATGTTGGTCCAGGTGATGAAATCATGTTTATTAATCCACTCATTCTGTGTTTTTGCTCGCTGAAATGACCATATTTATGTTCTCATTGTACTGAAGCTAATCATTCCATGCTACAGCCGACTTTTTGTTAGACTCATTGTATTTTTTGTACATGAAATATGTCACACACTGCTCTTCGGGTCCAAAGTTCTGAGCCGCTGCGGCTTAAAGATGCTTAAATTTGTTATCTACGGCTGCAACTTCTGACTCTGGCTTCGCGTAAAAGTGGCAGAGTGCCATCTTTTTCGCTTGATGTCGGAGCGCGCTGAAAGGTTTCTTATTTTGCTCTGCGGAACACAAACAGTATTACTCGGGTTCGCGGCCTCAGTGTTTTGGATTCTTACAGCTCAGCCAGATTAACCTCAGGTCTAAGCAAGACAAATCTGCTTTTTATCCACCGCTCGCTTCACGTCTATTAGAAGCAAAATATGATAATTTTATTCTTACATAAACACTGAGAGCGGAAAAAAAAAGGCCTACTAATGCACGCGGTTTACGTGACAAACCGGGACTCGTAGCTTGAGGAGGGTTGATTTCACGGTTATAAATTGGAGTTGTCCTCGTTCAGAAAGCTCCTACCTTTTCCCGAGGCCTTGACACTTGAACTGCACGATCTGTGGTAGAGCAATTAAAGCAAAAAGCACCACTGTTTTACCCAGACAGCTCAATTGTATCATTTGATAGGGTTTGTCTGAACACGGGGCCAGACTCAGCAGTAATCCTGGCAGGCGTCCGCCGCTTCAATGCCCAATAGATTCCTAACCCAGAGCATCTGAACTGGGCTCTCTGCCTTTTACGGCTATTCCGCGAATTCAAGGTGGAATAGATGTTGGGTTTTTTTGTTTGTTTTTTTTTGGACGAGGAAGAGAAACAAGAAAACTGCTTTATTATCACAGAAGCGGAGACCATTTTTATTAGCTGCAATATTTCCACAACAACACGTGTCCCAGTGTAGTTACAGCTCCTCAGAACAAAACGTCTATTGTTTTGCCTCGAGAAATGAAGGGTGACGATACATAATACGTGACGTTTATTTAATAATACATTAAGCGCAGTACAGCTCAAAAAAAAGAAAGAGGAAGGTTTGCGTCAATCACTCAACCAGCCGAGCAGCAGTGTGTCGACATGTTCTCTTTGTTGCTCTAGAGTCCCACATGTTCCACGCTGAGGCCAAAAAACGTTTGCGTTTAACCACCATTTCAAGCTGCTACACCACTTTCGCTCCACCACTACTTTTTATTTATTTATTTATTTATTTTTTATCCAAGAACACCATATCTGTTCTGTGAGTTAAATCGCTCGCTGAGTGCCTGCCTTGATGCTTCCAAATGCTCCTGACTGGGTGCACGGCTCAAATCGCTCACTTGAGACTACAATCAGCATTCCATCAAGTCTGTAAGGTGCTGATTTAAACCTCAGAGGGAGGAGGTGGAAGATTTCGAGGGGAGGAAAAGGGGAGCGTAATCACGGTTGTGTATGTGTGTACGAGAGAGAGAGAGAGAGAGAGAGGATGCAGTCATTACAGATTTCGGGTCGCGGCGAGGTTTTCCCGCAGCGATAGGGAGAGATTAGATTGGAGCTATCGGATCGTGGCTTTCTCGGCCACGGAGCTCAGCGATCGGTTTGTGGGGACTTCCCTCAAAGAATGAGAAACTTAATGGATCAAGCTCCCAGGAACTGAAAGAGAGTGCAGCAGAGAGGACTCAAAGTTGGAGAGAGTGAAAATCCTGAGGTGTAAAGGGAATGGTGTAGAGGTAAGGAGTTGAAGATGATTGCTACTGGAGTGGGGGAGAGACGTCAGGAGGAGGGGGGCGAGTGAGTAAGTCGGGCAGATGGAGGAAGAGAGAGAGAGAGAGAGGGAGAGGAGTTTTAGATTTATAGAACTGAAGCTCCACTTATAATGTTCTGACAGGCCATCCGGCAGGCAGAGCCACACTCGAAGCTACTTATTTTAACCAGCTGCCATTGCGAACGCTTTACTGCCACCGACAGCGTTTGAACATTTGCACGGCAGTTGCGTTTCTAGCGTAATGCAGTTTATAGTAATTACACTGGAAATCATTTTCATATCCTCTCCGCTCCTGATGAAGATGGAAAAGGATGCTAATCAACAGGTTGATCCCATCAGTGTCATTATGCAAATGGGACCGCTCAGTCAGTCAGTCAGACAGTCAGTCAGTCAGGTGATGCAAGATCTGTGAGGTTGTTAGAGAGGCTTTAAGGCTTTAGTTTGAAGCATGTTTCATCCGTGTGAGACGCTCTGAAAAGTGGCTTTTGCTTTGAAAAAGAAAAAAAAAAATCTAGAGGACAGATGTTTTTTAAGACCGCTTCAGGGACCGACTAAACAAGTCGGGATTACACAGCCCAGCCTTCATCTGAATTAAGTCCATGTCGGCAAATTCTGCACCTCACAGTTAATGTCAGTCCCCTGTGTGGAGAGCGAGCGTGTGAAGGGCGGGGTACATTCAGGTGTGGTGCATCCGCCCGTTCATGCAGGAGACAGAAGTCTGTGTCCGGTCACAGGTCTGCAATTAATGTTTTTTTTTTTTTTTTTTTTTTTTTTTTATCGTAACCACAAATTTCCCCTTCACTGTAACCAGGTTATTTGTTGCCTAAAGCTGAACCAAAGCTTACTGACTATAACCTCTATCTTTCTCTATCATTAGCTGTGTCATACCAGCTGTGAACTACGGCTGCAACAGTTAGTAACAGTGTCAAACTTTACCTGCTTCCTACTGGATTCTTAGAGGGTAACTGCACCAGTACTAATCTGTATGTGAAAAAAGTGGTATAAAGCCTTCTGTGGCTCCAGAGGAAGCTGAGTGTAATCTGATAAACTGCCTCCATTCACATCACTCAGTGGCTAAATTGCATTGTGGGTATTGTAGGCACCGATATATATATCTGATGTATCTGTCTGATATTAATGTTTATAGTTGGGTTTGAACATATTCAAACTGATACTGAAATTTGACTCACTCGAGAGTCGTCTCCCAAACACTCGACATTTGAAATCAAAGATATTTTACATTTTTAAAGCAACAAGTCTCTTTTAATCGGGTAAAACAATTACAGTTGCAGATGGCGATTCTGGAGAAAGACGGTTGATTGTTTACATTTACACTTTTTCTGGCATTTCGAGGGCGCTTTTGTCCAAAGCGACTTACAATAAAGTACATCTGTCACAAGAAAGAAACCACAAAATATCACCGTCGCTAGAGTACAAATAAAAAAAATAGAAACAATTTCATGCTCAACTGAGCATCGTGGCTGCTATTTATCAAGTGCTACGATTTAGGAGCTAAGGATAGGTTGTTGAGTGGTGTTCCCGGATCATCACACTACTGACTACCTTTGCACTCAGTAATCAACAGACTTGCTTCAGACTTGCCTTTTGCACCTTTTAAACATTGATAAGACACTGACTCAAAGGCCTTGTGTAGCCACACAGCTCTAACATCAAATTTTTAAAGCCTATGCGTTAAAACTCTTTCAAATGCTTTTTCATTTTGATGGAAAGAATTCTGAGACCTTCTCTTGCTTGAACTTGTCTCCGAAGGCTTGACTTGTTTTTGATTAACTTCTCATAAAAGACTTCAAAACTAGTCTGATAGAAAGACACTTTGTATTTCCTCTGCATTGTAAAAGGAGCCGCGCTGAATATCAGCTCCATATTAAATAGATCACACATTATAATTCCTTCAGAGGTCCTGGTGGATTTGACAAACATTCATTGAGGCCGGGATTTAGTCTGATTGAGTGCGGTCTTTGTTTCTACAAATGGTGCGGACAGGATTAAGGCAGGACTTTTGAATTGGTAATTCGAGCTAACAAGCGAGCGATGAAAGCAGAAAAGTGATATCTCTGTTTTAGCAATTCGCTTTATCGCGATTGTCTGCGCCGCTTCCTTGTCTGCTCCGCTTTCTTTTCATGCTCGCTCGGCTGTAAAGGCTCGTCGAAGAGTGCGCCTTTTCATCTGCTCGAGGTAATAAGGCGAAAGCAAAGTGAAGAGGTTTGCTCGTAAAAAATTAGAGCGAGTATGTTCAGAAACAAAAGGCACGGGTTCAGAATTGCTTGACACAATCTCGGCTTGAAAAGGCACTTTGAAACAGGGCTGATTTAAAAATCAAATGTCTTCTCAGTTATCTGTTCACAGTCAGGCGGTCGCCGCGTTTTTTTTATATTTAAGGAACCTGAGCCGTGATGTTTTCATCTCCCAGCACTAAGGGAGATTAATATTAGTGTTTCGCACAGCGTGTTAGGGGAAACTGCTTTTTTTACTTCCATTTAGATCTGAGTGATAAGGAGTGAGCAGTTAACATTTTCTGGAATAAGAGAATGTCCCTGGAGATTGAGCTTTTATTGGACGTCGTTTTGATGATTAAAACTCGATTGCAATTGCATTTTAAAAAAAATCGACGATTACCTAAAGGCAGCCGGGAATATGTGTGACTCCAGAACTGTGTGTGCACGTGTGTGGATGTTGAAACGACCACGCTCTGCCCTCTAACATCATGTTGATTTTTTTTTTCTTTTCTTTTTTTTTTGCCTGCAACCTTTGTTTGTTTGTTTGTTTGTTTGGCTATTTGTTTTGCAGCTCTCTTCGCCCTAACTCACAGAGTAACCAGGATAAGGTGCCAGCCCCAAGGTTAGCTCTACATGTTTCTTGAAATAATCTTGCTCGACATGTATTGCCGGGGGGCACATCCTCTGAATCCTGGTCTCACTCACTTATTTATAGAGCCAAGCCACCACTAAAACCTCACACCCTTTGGCAGCAGCCATCTTACCCTCTCCCTCTGGCCTCAGAGCTATGCAATGCAAACAGCTTACGCTCTGCAGACCTGATTTCACCTGAAGCCATGTTAAACATGAATTATGCTGAAGTTCTTCAGTATCTCATTAAGATTCAACCGGCTCTCGAGTCAAATGAGAATACTAATGAGGCCCTCGAAGCCGAAATCCATAATGTTTTTTAATTAATCAATCAGTAATATATCCGTCTGTAAGGCACAGAGACGAAAACATTGATTATTCACTGTGGTTGGAGAAGTTCTGCATACATAACTCAGTCTAAATCTTGATCGGGTTAGTCGGGTGGAGATTTTATAATGCAAATAAATCTGTTAACAATGACATGAACAGGTTGATCGGTGACATTTTCACTAAATAAAACAAATTCAGCAACAAGGCTGTGTAGCATGTATGCTGACATTGGTCCTGAACCAATTAACAGATGGACAGATTAATAGATAATTTAGACAATCAACGGAACAACTTTCATTACAGATTATTTTTCATTTATCAAGCAAGATTGCCAAATATCCTCAAACAATCAGATGACTCTGCTTCTCTGTGATTTAAATACAAATATGATTAAAAAGAAGTTTGGACCCTGACTAAAAAAAATAAATACATTCCCAGAGTGTGATTGTAAACTGAATACTTCCGGGTTTGCATCACCTTGGTCTCTGAGGACAGCAGGGTCTTCGACCTTTTATATTTGGTATTTTACAGGCCATTCATTAATTTATCATCATTTATCACCCAGTGACATATCCAATAATGATATAATCATCACAAGCACCCTCAGCTGATTATTGTACTTAGTTGATTGCAAGATGATGCAACTTCTACTTAATTCATGACGATAATGATTTTCCCCTCTTACATTGATGAAGTAAGTATAAAAGAATCATACACAATATCAGCATCGATGAAAACGATAATGCTCTCCTTTGTGTTTACAATCTGGCACCATGAGCAGTCGATAAATCAAAAGAATCTGCATCTGCAGCAGCAGCGTGCTGGCTGATGTAAGCCAGAGTGAAAGTGTGTCATCGCTCGGCATGTTGTGATGGCAATCATGGAACGAGGGTCATACATGCTATGTTTGGCCTTCCAGCTGCTACGACCATTTTTAGTCCTGCGTGTCCTCTGCTGTGGTTAATGAACGCTGGCCGTTTCACTGATCTCTCTGCCAGGCCAAGAGGCTTAAAATTACCCTCACAGGCAAAGCCTGTTGATGGCCGCCTCTGATCCGTCTAATCAAATCCTCCCCCATGTAGGAGAATAACAAAAAGCACTCCACTTGGCTACCCTCTAACTAACAACATCACAGGCTTTCATTTTATCTGCTGACCAGACCGAGATCTAATAAACTTCCACTTCCACAAAAGTACAAATCTTTTTCTATCCCTCCAGAAATTCGGGCCATTTTTAATTTGTGATTGTGAACTTTGCCAGCTCGGTGTGTTAACACTCTTGCTCATATCACAGGCCTGTCCAAGTTGGGCAACAATACGTTCTTTCTATTTGATTACACAGCCTAATAAAGTAGAATGAGTCTGGAGATGTTATCGAACCCAGTTAAAGGATTCATCACATACCTTTGTGCCTTTGAATCCAGCTCCAAGAATGATACAGACTGAAATCCGAGCACTTGAAGCTTTTCTTCTTGGCTCTGCAAGCTGAATGTGTATGAGTGGAATTGTCAACCCTTTTCTCTGTCATTTCTATTAGGGGTCCCTCAGTATGCTTTTGAGCAGCTTTCCCTTTATTTCTAGCTTTTATACAAAATCATTGGAGGCACTTAAAATAAAAAGATATCCTCCTGCACAGTTCATTGCAAACCTATCTAGTGCCATCAAAACAGGATTTAGTAGGATTATTCAGTTCTACTGTATATCTTACGAATGTAGTAATGCAAAAGCACAGATGTGGTCAGAAGTTTATGGCAAATGGTGGAATAAGTTTATACAAAAAATGCGTTCAGACGCTGATAAATGCCTCGTGTTACCAGGAACACAGAAACGTGGCTTCACCTCGCAAATGAAGGTGCAGAAGCAGAAACATTCAGCGCTTTATTGTGGTGCCATCAACTCAACAAACTGTTCACCGTCAGTCCTCTTTCCCACTGCGTTGGCACAATAAGTTTCCTGATGCAGAGCACATCTCTGGCAAATAAACACAGGGTCATCCAGCAAAAAAAGTTGGATCTCAGTGGTACCTGAAACAAGACCAACACAGCCCCTTGCATCCAGTGCTGGATGTCCTCTCATCTGTTCAACTTTCATCCTACTCCCTAACTTTTACTCCAAATTTAAACTGAAGTTACGTACGGTGGCCCGGAGAGCTCAACGCAACTACAGCAAACAACAACAACAACAACAACAACAACAACAACAACAACAAAATGCACAAAAAATGTGCTGCTCTTCTAGAATAGCAGTAGAGCGCATACCTCCACCAATTCACAACAGTTCCCTTCTGTATTCACTCATCGATACCTGCCACCTAAATACACCTGATTCTTTTCATCATCGTCACCCATGCATTATTCCCAGACAAATTAACAAAAATAGTGAAAAAAGGCCTCATCTCACAATGATGGAGATAATGAGACAAAAATTCCTGGATTTGTCCCTTTATCGGGATCCGCACCAAAAGTTAATGGGGTCTATTCTGGGCTGAGATCCATCCTTTATCCACATTTATTCATGTAATCCTGGTGATAAACCAAACTAACAAACAGACACTGGTGAAAACATAACCTCTTCTCATTCTACAAATGGATAACATATACATCATATACTGAGATACAGGTGAAAATGGAAACTGTTTCCATTGAACACGATTGAGTCAGAAACCATGGCATCAACACTCGTGTCACATCCGTGTTAATCACTGTTTAATGTTCCTTGGACACAGCTCAGGTTGATCGGTGAACAACGCCCTCACCAGAGACTCAGATAGCTGCTGCAGTCAGGTTGATAAACTGGAGTTAATCCACTTTTGCTTCCCAAAAGTAAAAAAAAAAACAACCCAATCTCCAAGCTCTCTTTCTATCGATAAACGGCATCCAGTTAGAGCAGAATCAGATGTGGATGAAGCAAACGTCTTTTGTTTTGTTTTGATGACGTGGGAGATGCTGTGCCTTTAAAGATATATTATGCAGGATTCTTCCTAAAAAAGATAAAATAATAATCTCTCTTAATGACCTTATTGGCCCACTTCAAGTGTGTTGCTGATGGTCGTTATCTTCAGACAGCCTGCCCTCCGCTTGTAAATTCACATTTGCTGTGTTCTCAACATTTCTGGGCACCAGCGATTCTGGACAAAGTTTATATATGCCGCCTTTTTGTTGGTGGGCTCGCTTCCCTACCAGCCCAAAGCGTTGCATGTTTGAGAATCACTTACTGCGCCTTTAAATGGTGTGTCCGCAAACAGCTAACAACAAATCCTGCATAGCATACAGTGCCTTTAAGTTGCTGTGCGTTGAGCTCCCTGGGCCACCGTAGATATCCCTCTAATATTTATACAGAGAAAATTAAAGCAAATCTCCTCGGTGGAGGTAATATCTGAGGGATCGCTGAGACGATAATAAAATAATAAAGTTAACCCTACATCTGTGCTTCGACAAATACAAACTACACCATCAAACCTCTTCAGACACACTCTCTCCACTGGAATCACCCTCTGTCTCTCTCACTCTCTCTCTCTCTCACACACACACACACACAAACACACACACACACGTATCTCCTGCCTCTTCCAACAGTGATAATTAAGCCCTCTGATTGCACTGTATTATGACAAAATTAATGAAGCTTTTAATGAAAATTAGTAACACTTGGCTGAGGCCCAGTGTATCAGACATGCTTAGCGGCAAGCTGCAGTAAGCATAGTCAGATAAGCAGGGCAAGCCTCCAGCTCGCTGAGAGAGAACACAAGAGAGGCGGTGAAGCCGTGCAGCTGCTAGGACGGCCACATCTCTGCACACACACACGTACACGCTCGAAATATCACCATCCACACACTGTGTACGATCTGCAGCGCTGCTCTTTACCCAGGCGCTAATTATAATCTACTGTTTTGGTGCTCTAATTGTTTCAGCTTCAGTCCGAGGGGAAAATATTACCTGCCTAGGTAATCCTCGTTGGCTGGATGCCCCTGTAAATATCAGCACTGCTTTCTTTTAAACCTGAAAAAATCAAAACTTCGCTTGGCGTTAGAAGGTCAAGCTTCTCATTTATCTCGCACAGAAATGAAGTGATTTATTATCGGCCAAGGACAATAAAACTTTCCCCGAGACCCAGTGAAAAATAAAGCTGTGGTGGTTAGCTGAAGATGGCTGCTCCATTATCATTAGTCAGTGATAATAGCTCTGTCACACAAGGAGAAAAGAAACAAACACATCTCTTTTATGAATGACACGCAGTAAACTGATCATTTGCAGACAAGTCAAGGAGCAGCCGGATTAAGTGCTTTGTCATCCTGATCTTGCACAAGTTGTCTTCCAGGGCATTGCACTGATCTGTGTCTTCCTTCTTTGAACCCCCTTTGATTAGCTCTGTGTCAGCCCGGCTGCAAGCACGGCGACTGCGTGGGACCCAATAAATGCAAGTGCCACCCCGGCTTCACCGGCAAGACCTGCAATCAAGGTGAGCTCCCGCCTGGAACGTGTAGACACAGCTAGTACTTTGCACTTGTGTGTGACTTTTTTGGAATGAAAACATGCACGACAAAGAAAGAGAGGAGCAGAATCAGAATATATGGTCCTCCTGAACAATCATGACTCAAACAGCCAAAGTGACAGGCTGTTGTGCCTCCGCTCCCTGAGCGATGGCAGCGTAATCATTGTTGATCGTGGCCACATCTCCGCCACACACAGCACCAGCGTATTAAAGTTGCAGCTTACCCGCGGGGCGGAAGCTGGTTTTCCAGGAGTAAGGCGCTTTAATCACAAGGGTAGGAGGTGGAGAGAGAGAGAGAGAGAGAGACAGGGAGCTGATTCAGCTCGAATGGAAATGTGTGGCGAGGCCATGTTGAATGATCCCGGGAGTGCATCCTCTCCTGTGAAGATAACATCTCAATTACTGACCTGAGATAACTTGGCTTGGCTGAGTGCAGCCGCCGCTATTGAAAGTGCGCGTCTGTGTGTGTGTGTGTGTGTGTGTGTGTGTGTGTGTGTGTGTGTGTGTGTGTGTGTGTGTGTGTGTGTGTGTGGACGTTTGGCAGATTGGACATGTTGAAAAGCGTTAAAGCTTCCTAGTTAGACCCTGAGTTTGACGCACATCCAAGCAGCTTGAAAATACTTGTGGAATTCACGCCCTGAGACAGGAATAGGATAGTGTGTAATTAAAAACAAGGGTTGGGGTAGTGGTGGTGGTGGTGGTGGTGGAGGGTGGGGGTGTTGAAATCCTTTCCGGAATGTTCCAAATGACTCATCCTGCATTTGCGAGGCTATAGGTGGCTCCTGTCTGCCCGGCCAGACAGCTGTACTTTGTCTTAATCTGCAACAAAGGCGGAGAGGGAAAAGGATCAGCGTCACATATCCAACTACAATAGACCCTGCTGCCGCCCGTTCAGACAGACTTATCCGACAAATGTGATTCCGAGACCTTTCAAGATGAAACTGTACTTTCAAGTGTCCATCGAGCCCCCCTCCTCCGCCCCATTTGTCCAAGAAGTTCCAGACGTTTTTTTTTAAACAGTGCTTCCCGTTTTACTCAGCTTTGAGTGGCAGACTCGCCCTTTCAGCCTATTTAGGTGCAGATAACCTTGAGTTCTGTTCGCAGCTGGCGCAAGCTATGGAAACCAATTTAATTATTCAGAAGCCATAGATTAGATTTTCTCATTTAAATGCAGCCTCTGCTAAACATTGATTTGAGGTTTACTATTGATGTGCCAGGTGGCCAATGTTTCCAAGCATTCTAATATCCCGGTCCTCTGAGGCAGTGCATTTATCTTGTGGAGTGAAATGGTTTAGCCTGGAGCTGCTTCCCTGACCTCCATTCTATCAAAGGCCAGGTAGTCCCCCTGGATATACAGTACACTGTAAAACTTTATACATCTTTTCAGTGGAACCAACTTATCTTAATGATTTACTTTAAGGTCCAATGTGTAAGATTTTGTGCGATCTTTCGTCAGAAATCGAATATAATATTCAAATGTATGTTTTCATTCGCATGTAATCACCTGAAACTAAGAACTGTTTTGTTTTTGTTACCTTAGAATGAGCTTTTTATATCTACAGTGGGAGCGGGTCCTCTCACAGGGAGTAGCACAGGATGGACAAACCAAGCACCGCCATTAGAGAGGGTCCTTTCAGGCTTTTTAAGCGGCCTGCTGGCCTCTCGAATGAGTCCGAAAACCAAGAAATGAAGCTGCACTTCCTGTTCTCTCGTCTCCAATCAAAGTCTTCTGACTTTCTGAATGGTTTCATTGAATCGAGTTAAATGAATGTTCTGCTGAGAGTGCATGATTGGCACATTAGCAGACTTCCCAGCATGCACTGCTTCAGAGTTAAAACTCTCCGGAGACCATTCTTGATATAATACAGAAAACAATGTGAACCTTGATTAAAATTAGTGTCCGATTCAGTCCCTTCCCCTGCTTGAATTGAATATGAGTATTCATTTAGTTCAGTCAGCTCAAATTAACTTCAAATCTTTTAAATTGTAGCTTTTAAATAACTTCATGATCCATAAGCATTTCTGCTACTCTATATTTTTGTTGTATACTTAACATAATGCATTATAATGACCATACAGCCCTATTTTTCTATGCTTGGATAAGAATAGGAGCAAATAACCTAACTGAATTCCCCCTCCCGGGATCTATAAAGTATTTCTGATACTGGGTCTAATTAAATGTTGTGCATGATAATGTCCCCCCGAGAAAGATGCTTAATGCTTAATAGGTGTAGCCAAGCATTTAAATAGCAAATGCTGACTTATGTATAAACCTGCGTGTGCAGAGAGATATTTTTTGCATGCTGGCACAAACGGACGCACATTCCACCTCTCTAAGTGGGAGGTGTGGACAGATGTGCGACCCTGGAGGCGCTCCGATTGACAAGAGTGTTAAACACCTCAGGAACACCGGTTTGCGTGGAGCGAAAACAAACCACAGAGGAAACGCGAGTGTTTACACTAAACAGGAGCGCGGTGAATACCGTCGTGCATTGGTTTCATCACGCGCGCAATCAAAGCCGCAGTCTTTTTCCTCTGACGACCTTTTTAAGAGCCGGCTCTGGTTTGAGAGATTTATCCTTCACAAGACGACGTGTCTGCTTTTTTAGCGCCAGCTCTTTCCACCTGCCAAATCTCTTCCACCTTAGTGTTTATTTCACTGTCATAGCTTCTCCTATGATCTAATACCTGAACGTTTGAATGAATCGGATTATGCTCACCATTGTTTAACTGGCACTCGACAGTCAAGAATAATAACTTTGAGAATCCCCTCCGTCATTATCAGAAAGCACTTCACCTTATGTGCTGATGAGAATCGTATCTGTCACGCAGCGTGCCGAGGATAGATGAATACGCTCTCGCTTCACAAATAAACTCATTATGGCGATAATCTGTTTAACAATTTGCCAGCCCGCTCCCCTCCTGCTGATCCAATCATTTTAATAAGATGATTATTCTGTGCAGGTGGATTTAATTACGAGTAGTTGACCTGCTGTTAAGACACTATTAAAAGATTTTGCAGGAGGAGTGACATCTGAGACATCAGAGGCGATACAGCCCAAGTGTCCTCCAGATGCTGCTTTCTTCTCTTTTCCCTCTCGTCTGCCAGCCAGCTTTATAATTAATACCTCCTCAAGTATTGTAGTCTCACGCTTTAGCTGAAGTACAATTGGTTTCTGCGTCTGTTTTTAGAATATTCACGCTTATCTGGGCCTTTTTCACTTCTTTATCTTGGCGTCGGCAGATAGCCGTCTCCAAAAATGTGAGATTAGTTCCAGTGATCTCGTAATGAATTTAACTCAGCGGAGGTGTAGGCAGGCACTTTAGGGGTTGTTGCTTTGAAAATTTATCCTCGATCGATGTCACTGTTTGTCTTCCTGGCCGCCTGCCGTTAACAGTCAGACAGCCTCAAGTGTTTTAAGTATTGCATGCATGTCATCACACTGTGTATTTTTCTTTTAATTTTCGTCTAATAAGTCCAAATTGTGTTTGTTTTAGCAGTGTTCTCTTTTATAGCAAGAGCAAGTAAGTCACCGCGCTAACACTCTGTATGAAGACCACATCTAAAGTGCACTATGTGGACATTTATAGTGTATTATGATGCATTCACGATGCTTCCTGGCGACGCTCGGACACATAATGCTTCCTGAAACATTATAGATGTGACGTGAAATGAACAACAAGTAACAAGTGTCTCATCGTTGGCTACCTGATGGGGCTTAAGATGCATTATATTAACCTACACTCACCTACACACACATCAACAATCAACAATTGTAATAATGCTGTGACTCAGAGTATAGCAGAACAGCCCATGCTGTGTCATAGGTTTTCATTGTAAAGTTCATATTGCAATTATAGACGAATAACGACGGATGCTGTATGTGTGTTTTTTTTACGATCCAGCCTCGCTGCCATTACTGCGGTGACAACTCAGCATGGGTACTTGGATTAAAGACGTTACATAGTAATCCCCAATTACTGATGAAATATGAATATACAGCACTATATAATATGAGTCATACCAGGTGCTTACCTTCAGCAACATGAACTGTATTAGTGACTCAATGAAAATGCATGGAGAATGGCAGGAGAGGTATCACATGGCCACAGACCAGAGAGATTTAAGAGATTTTTTTAAAGCGACATTATACTCTCAGCACCTGGCTCAGTGTTTGTACAAATCAGATCAATGACGTCGTCAACCTCCCGCGGCGTCTTTGAGGTTATTCATCGCTGAGCACTAAAACGTGCCCCGTCAAATGAACACGTCAACACAGCCGTGCTCCAGGATCAGGCTGTTAGCTGTTTCATGTTTGTGCTGTGGTTGTCATGCGGTGAAATTGTTATCCTCATCAGCATTAGTCATAGATTCCATTCGATTAAAAACGGAGTTTGTCTCTACATCCTCCAATTTGATGTGATATTGTTTCAAGTTTAGTGTTTGTCAGCACAATTTAAGCATGCGTTGTCCAGCATATGCATGTAAAAGTAGATTGCCAGCATTGGAAACACCTGATGATATAAAGCAGTCGATTACAGCTCCACCACTGACTACGGCCTCAACAAAGAAGTTGAGTTGAATTTTTGTCCAACATGAAAAACAAACTCAACAGTATAATCTTCACAAAAAACCCGCTGCAGGGTCTCTTTTGCGTGGACTGTTTACTTACCTGCCTACAATCCCACCCCCACTCAACTGTGAGCTAATGGAAGGGTCACGATCGAGATTCAGGAGAGAAGAAAAACAGCACAGTGTGGATGCTTTCGTATTTTTTGCATGCCTTCGCACATCTGAATTGGAAGAGAGGCAACTCTAGTTAGATGATGGGGCTTATTTGCAGATAAGGGCTAAGACAAGTGTTTCCACGTCGGAAACGTTACTGCGACCCTCAACAGGGCAAAGCTTGACATTTTCAAAGCGCGCAAAACAGCCAAAGGTAGCCGTATCATCTTCCTGTCACTTAACAATAGGGATTGTTAGCTCGCTGCCGGAGGAAAAGGTTGCAGTGATGGATAGATATAGACGGATGGACAGAAAGGGGAGGGGGGCTGAAATTCTAGAGGCTGAAGTGTTTGCAGTCGAGCCTCTTTAAATTGTAACTCCTGTCTACCTTTGAACCTCCCGACACAAATTGAGAAGGAATCCTCTGGATCTGTGCGATACTGTAATTCTCTCAGATCCAATTTCACCCTCATGACAAAAAAAGGAATGCAGAGGAGAGAAGAGGGACGCTCTCACTGTTTCTCCAGTGTGCCCTAGAATTTTTTTTTTTTTCTTCAGCTCATGTCCAATTCCCACAAGTGTAATCCTCTTTGCTGCATAATGTTCCTCTTTACTTTCCAGGAATGCGGTGTGGTCAGAGGTGTTCTAATCCATTCTTCTTTTCGTTCTCACTACATCTCTCTGCTCTCTCTCTCTCTCTCTCTCTCTCTCATTTCCCTCTGTCCTTCACTCTTTACATCTTCACCTTCGATAAAACCCCCTTTCTTCTCCCCCCTGTGCCCTCTAACCCATTTCCTTTTGTCTAAAGAAGAAGAGCCGGACTATTTAACCCCACCAGTGTGGGACAGTCACCTCCCTATCTTTCTTCCTGTGGACCATCAGCCAGCGAGGGGAGTGATGGAGGGTGAGATTCGTCGATCAACCTCTCCCCCCACCCCACAAGCAGCTTCTCCTCTCCCCCCAATCTCAGCAACATGCATGGTGCTGCACTGTGCCGACTGAGGGGGAGTGAATGTCACTCTCGACTGTTTCCCTACTGCTTCCTGTCCTCCCCTAGCAGGAGAGGCACCACCCAAGAGCAGCTTTTCAGTAGAAATGCCAGCATGAGTGCCGAGCATGTCACAGTCTTTAGCACTCTACATCTGACTCCCTTTCTTCCATTCTCTAAAAATAAGTCAAAGCCATTATGTCCCCCCCCCCCCCCCGTTCTCTGCCTCCGTCTTCGCTTTCGTTTTTCCTCTCCAGCTCTTCGAGCACCTGGAACAAACAGCTCTTCCTTCCACTTTAAAGCCATCGTCGACATGGACTCCGCAGTTATGACTCCTCCATCCCCGCTAAGTTCTAAGTGTTATCTTCTTCAGAGACAAGCACATCCCCGAGAAAGAGCCCCGGCTAATCTCCCTGTCAGTGATAGAGGCGTGTCGGGAATGTAGCATAGCATACCTCGGCGGAGCTGACCCAATAAATCACTCTGCTTTGCATCACTTCAGATGTGTCTTAGCAGTTCATTTACCGTACAGTGAACAGCCCAGGGGTTGCTCTCCACCTCTGCTATCACCCAGGTTTTCTGCAGTCCTTGGGCCATGTCGAAACTGTCACTCAGCCATCATGTCTGATATCTCTCTGTGTCCTATCCCAGTCTGGTCTTTTGTGTCCTCTCTCCCTCTCTCTCTTTCCGTCTTGCCTTTTTCTTCCACATAGCGGAGGCCCTGGCTGCGCCTTGTGTCTGGCATGTGCTGATGCTCACGGAGCTGCCTCTTGTCTGAGAATGTGACCATTTCAATAATCCCTCATTTACATTTTTAAGCTGTTTTCCCTTTTTCAGCGCAGCGGGCAAGTGGAGACCCGTCTCTCCGCCATGCCGACTGAACGGACAGTGTTGCTATGGTTCTCTCTAATCGCTGTAATGAGAATGCCAGTTGTTTACGGTGAAAAACAGGGAGGAAAACAGGGCTGGAACCGCTAATTAAAAAAGTGAAGAGTGAGGAAGTCTGATTCTGCGTGTGTTTGTGTGTGTGTGTGCAGGTGTGAGTGTCGCGGACGCTATCTTGTGGGAGAGAGAAAGTGTTTGGAATTCAGCTGAAAATGAACAGAGCCAAGCCTTCTGTTTGACAAGGACAGGGCAAATCACTTTGACTTAGCTTCTTTTGATAAAGAATTAAGACGCATTAGCACGAGTTCAGAGAGAAAGTCATTTTTCTCCACAGGCTTGTGAAAAAAGGCTTTGAAATAAACATTGGCCTCTATATTCATGTGGTGCACGCCAACAGTAGCGCAGTCGCGTTGCAATTTGCAGCGGGCAGCGAGACGAGCTGTGTGTGTGTGCAAAGCAAATTCAGTTCATTTTGGCCCAATATTGCTCCTCCGTTTCCGCCTACTGAGAAAACCTCTTTTTTTGGACGCACAAATGCAGACAGGAAAAACAGTCGCTTGTTGGTTTAGCTTGAATTGGCAATCCTGCAAGCTTTTATTTTTGTATTTCTTTCTGATTTTACCTTTATTTAACCAAGATGTCCCTCGAGATTGAAATCTTTTTTCCGACGACGACGGCACACCAGCTACAGACAACAGACAGGGAATACATCATCAAATACAAAAGGAGGAGACTAAATTCAGCTCAAATCGCATTGCATAGTTATATGGACTCGTAATATGGCTTTACATTTCTCTAAAGGGGGGAGACACTACAGGTGAACGTTCATGCTTTCATCATTTTGAAATTGTGGGCTATTCTGCTTCTGCATTTCATCATTTCAGACTATTAAAAAGAAAATGTCCACATTCAGGGGTTAGTTTTTGTTCAGAAATGCATCCAAATGACTGCATTTTTTAAGTTAGATAATGCTTGATTAGCATATTTTGACATTTCTCTAAAACTTGGGATAGAGAAAAATATTGTCTCAGTGTTAGTGATCAGCTGGGGACATGGCAGTTGATTTTTAATTGCGGAGGTATGCAAAATCATCAGTTGGGAGTGCCAACAGAAAAAAGTTGTGATGTCGATATTTTGGCTGATAAACACACATTTTTGCCAATGATCTCTCAAATATATTTGTGACACCTGTGACAGAAATATGTAACAGAGTCAAGATATTTTACCGTTGAAACTTTGTCGTCGAAAATGACCGATGTTCTGAATTGGCACACTCTACAAGGAATATCCTCATTATAAATTCTCCCAAGCATCTTTCTCTGCATTTCAATCGCTTCATTTTCATATCAGGCAACAGACATGTGATGATGTTGATGTGAAAGGACAAAATCAGCCGATAATATCAACCAACTGATATAATGGTCGGGCTGTAATTTCTAGCCATAACTGTGGTGGATAAAGATCTAAAGATATGTACTTTATATGACCCCACTTCAAAAAACCCAAACTATCCCTTTAAGTCTCCAACCCAACATTATTGACAGTGTTGTTGTCAATAAGATATGAAAGCATCTTACAGGCATTTTCAGATGATTGAGTTGATGCATAAAAAATATGGTAATGTTTAACAATCCCAAATGTCCGCTCCTTGTTATCCTTCCCTTGTATTTAGTGAAAGTCATAAATATTTCATTTGAGAGGCCCGCACGTATAAACAACATTCACAAACTGACCCCTGCTTATTCAGAGGAATTTACAGTTATGGAACATGACGTGAAAGCCTGGTGGCACTTGGCCTGGTGGTAGGACTCAACAAGCAGATGGCCGGTCACGTCTGTTCTGGCCAGAAGCTACCATTAATAGAAGTTGAGGTCTGTGGATGTGCATCTGCTCTGCTGTTCATCCAAATGAATCCCTGGTCTCTGTTAAATGTAGGAGGTATGTGGCGCCCAAAGAATGCACCCCGCATATGTCCACGGAGCTAAAAACAGCACCATTCACAATGTAGAGATTAAACTGACCCCTCGTGTGCTGTACAGTGCGGTGAAAGCTATTCGTGATGCTGCTACTGTATCCCAGAAACGGGATGGTATTCATAGTTTAAGTTATTTGTGTTTCTCGGAGCATGTGTCGTCATTCTAGTGGGATTCCTGTGTAGTTTCAAGTTGGATTTTCTCCCTTTTGGGCCTGGGACCCCCGAGGGACCCCATATATATATATATATATTATATAATATATATATATATATATTATATATATATATATTAGGGCTGTCAAAGTTAACGCGTTAATAACGCGTTAACGCAACGTCCTCTTAACGCCGTTAATTTTTTTAACGCGCGATTAACGCTCAGTATATATTAAAAAAAGCGCATTGTATGATTTACGGCCGTCGGCGGCACCCGTAGTCTTGATACAGAGGGTGGCAGAAGAAATAGAATAAGAAAGGGAATCAGAAGAAGAAGAAGAAGCAGGGTTGGCGGTTCGTTAAAAACACGCCGGACTGAAAAGCAGCACTCGCTGCAAACTCCTCATCTCTGCTGTCACTCACGGTGGCGGACATTTGTTTCGCCATCGCCCTGATCATTTTGCAGGACACTCTCTCGTGGCATGCCCGTTTGCTGATAACATATCCCCGCATGTTTATCTCAGGCTCCTCGCTAGCCTTCTTCCTCCCTCCAGCAGGCAGCCTGCCGCTGCTGTTGTCCTCCTCGGACAGACGCTGAAGCTCCGTTTCTCTCACTCTCGTGGGGTCGACAGAGAAACGTCTAGCGGCTGCTTCTCCCGAGTTTTCCTCTGAATATATCACGACAGAAGGTTTGAATTTCAAGTCGTACTTTTTATTGTTTTGCTGCACCGGAGCCATGGCGATCATCAGTGTGATACTGACTGACAGAAAGCAGCACACTGCGTGAAAAAGGCGAAGAAGAAAAACGTGCAGTCTCAGTGGACACCACTTGCAAGCCAAACAGACGGCAGATGCAGAGAGCCCGTCGCCCCCCCTCGCCAAAAGCAGACAACCCTGGATTTATTTTCCTGCATGATTTGAAGTGTTGAATAAACATTTTCATAATGCAAGCATATTTGACCTTTCTTATGTTGTTAAAAGTATTAAGAACATGAAAAAAATACACTAGGGTACATTTAGAACAAAAAAAAAAGTGCCAAAAAAAATTGCGATTAATTTGCGATTAATCGCGAGTTAACTATGGACAAAATGCGATTAATCGCGATTAAAAAAATTGATCGTTTGACAGCCCTAATATATATACATATATACATATATGTACATATATATATATACACCTAAATATTCACTCCCATCCTTACCTGTCATTTCCCTCAACATCAGCAAGTGTTAAAGGCCGACCTAAACACTCCTAACTTTGGACCTTTCTGCACTAAAGCTATGGAAACAAAGCAAAGAACGGTTTTAAATTCTTTCAGCCGAGTCTTTATTTAAAGGTGCGATTTGTTTTGTTGGAAAAAAATCTGAAACAGAAGAGAAAGATCTGCATTAACTGATTAACAGATCGAAATAAACAAACTAAATAAACTTTTCATGACTGAATAAACTGAATTAACAAACTGACCTTCAGGGACAACAACATTTCTTTGTTTAACTTTGTCTATATGTGGCAGACCCTGCCACCTTTTCTAGCTTCAGAAAGCATTCTGGGGTCCTTATTTTCCTCTGAGAACAGCTTTTTTTTTATTCATTTATGACAGGTGTTTTTTTATTATTACCTCATTAATATTGTGAATTTTACAATTGTGAGATTACATCTCTTCAAAACTACCAAGAGCCCCTTTAAATTGAAAGAGTGCGCAACAAAATTAAGTGAAATTACAAAGTTATGTGTCAACTTTCACCCTGAACAGTATTAGAATTTATCCGAGATCTGAATGTTAACTGTTTCTCGCTGAGTCTTTACAATGAGATATTGCTTGACTTGTGTTATATAAGTGCTGCTACTTTTCAAAAATATTAGTAAAAGTAAGAACAAGAAGTGAGAATGCACTTTGAAACAGACTCGAGAGACGTTCTTTTAAGAAATGGCTGTGAGCAAGAGTCGGGGGCCAGGAAGAAGATGATCTGGTAACCATAACCAATTCGGTATGAACAGTATGCCCTGCCATCCAGTCCCTCTTCAATTCAGTGCCGCTCTGCAAGAGCAGGGACACTATTTTCTTTGTGGGGAAAAGTTAATCTTGAACATTGCACCAGGAGGAAAAAGAAATGAAAAATCCTCCTCTGTGTCAGAGCGGCATATAACTCCAGGCTACACTATAATCCTTGTCCTGCTGCAGAGAGAATCAAGAATCTGCTCAAATAAATTATGTGATTGTGCTCAGGGAGAACAAGCAACACAACAAAGGCTCTCACTTTCAGTAATCAGAGTAATTAGTTACTCTCCACCACAACTAATGGCAGCATAATCAATATTCTATTAAGGGGGACGTGCGTCTAGAATGCAATTGGTCTTTTCCACCGCAGATTTTTTTGACTTGCAGTGGTGGAAGAAAAAGCAAAGGTGTAACTAGTCGTGTTTAAATACTGGTTAACGACGGTGAAGCATTCAACATTCAACATTCATTACAAAATCACAGCTTGTTTAGCAGCTCGCTCTTAAAAAAAAAACACATTCTGACTTCTCATCCTGGCCTGCCAAACAAAATCTCAATCTTTTTTTTTAGAATCATCCAGCCAAAAGAAGTCAGCATAAATGGAGGACATTTTAGTCAAAAGCACATCCGAACACAGAAAGAACCTCGTTCTCAATTTCACCTTGCTCACAGAACAAAGTCCGTCCTCCTCTGGAGTGGCATTAAACCCAACAGTCTCTCGGGCTCATGGTAATGTTCCTCAATGCAGCTGTGCACGTAGAAAAACGAAGAAAAAGAAGAAAAAAAAGGCAGTATAGGTAACTAACTCCTACTGCGAGATTAAATCACACTGTGGACATTTGCCAGGGAGCCAGCAAGCACAAAACTAAGCTGCCGTGCGTTGAACATTTAGAGGGTAAGTTCACCAAGAAATTAAAATTCAGTCATTATCTGCTCACCCTCATGCTGATTGAGAGTCATGTGAAGATTTGTACCCCACAAATCATTTCTGGAGCTCCATTTAAACAACCGAAGTAGATTGGACACCCTCGACAAGTGGTACGTGGGTCTTGTACATGCATGCTAACGCCTTTAGCGTAGCAGCTAAATGATGTTGGCTTTAAACATTGTTTAAATAAAGGACTCAGATAACTCAGATAACGCCAGACGATTTTCATCTCTAGGTGAACTTATCCTTTAATGGAATATGGATAGATATAAAGTAATAACAGCGACAGTAATCAATGTTTTTGGCAAGTAACCCATGTTTCTCCTCCCTCCGCTCATGTAGTAAAGGAGGAAAGAAATGTTCTGGTATCCCTGCCCACTTTATCCAATCAGGACAGAGAACTCCTTAAAGAGGCGGCCCTGTCTGCTGTAGAGGGCTGGGATTGGTTACTTCAAACAGGAAGTTAGCTACAGCTGCTTCAATGTTTATAGTTCCCCCTGTGCATTGAAGCTTGACATGTAGAAATATGGAGCTCTCATAGGTTGATTTCCTACCACCTTTATTTTTTGAAAACAATCTCCAGTTCCACTCTTCTAAATAAATGTTCAGTGTATATTTCAGCCTTTTTTTTTCATGCAGGACACTTTGACTTATTGCAGCACGAAGTTCAGGTGCAGGTGTAACTAATAGCATTAATGGTGTCTGTTCCAGTTAGGAGTATGAGTGGGTCACACCAGGGACTCACCAGGGCCTTGAAACTGAAATACCTAAGTGGAATGAAGACCTGATCCAGGTTATTAGTCACACCTGCGTGTTTCCCGCCATGAGATGTCCAAATGTCTCCCGGCTGGCTGGTTCGGCTGCTGTTTAACTGTCACTTTACTTTTAGTTACATTCCTTTAAGTAAGATTTCAGTGGAATCTGCTGTGAGAGGGAAGCAAACGTGAATATTTATTTCATTTACCTGCTGTAAACCCCTCACATACTTTGACTCGTCGTCGCAGGAGGCACACAGGTGTAACTAATAACATTAATGCTGTCTCTGCTCTGTTCAGGTGTGTCAACAACAACTGAAATGTATAAATGCAATGCAGACTTTATTAATGTCCTTAGTTACACTTGCCCTTAGTTCAACTAGTCAAAATGTCTGCTGTGAGGAAGCTGGAATGACTTTGAATTTGCATAAGCACTTGGCAGGTGTTGAGCGTCGGGCATATTGCTTTTCACTGCTCTGAAAGTCAGGCAGCATCATAAGATTTTCACGGGGTTGTTGTGGGTGTGATTTCTTTTACTTTTTTTTTTAAATGCCAGCATAAAAATCACAGGAATTATACGTGTCTGTCACAGAGGCCTGGACGGAGCAGCTATGCCGCCGCATGAGTCGGCGGTGACTCAGAGGGTATAATAGCATCTTTTATCACCAGCAGGTAATGGGCAGGTCGACAGTTGACACTGGCTTCCTGTTAAAACCATCAAAGAGGAAAGTCGCAGGCTTGTCAGAACACGGCACTTCCTCGAAAGACAAGCCCCCACCCCCACCCCCACCCCCCCCACCCCCTTCCAAAGCACACACATTAACACACGCACAGACAGCTCCAGCCCACACATAAATGGATGGGTGAGGTTTGACACGACTGACCTCTTCACCTCTGCCCTCTGACTAATTTCAACTCTGTGCAGGGGTCTGCCTCTCTCTGCCCTCCAGTCCACTTATGCCCCCTCTCTCTGTCTGCAGACCTGAATGAGTGTGGGCTGAAGCCGAGGCCCTGTAAACACAGGTGCATGAACACATATGGGAGTTACAAGTGCTACTGCCTCAACGGATACATGCTGATGCCTGACGGGACCTGTGGAAGTGAGTCTGTCTCTCTCTCTCACGCACACACACACACACACACGTCTCTGTGATTGCTCACACTGTTAATATTGTTGTTGCCTATTTTCTCCCCCGTGTGCCTTTTTCCCCCCCATAATCTCCCCTCTGCTTTATAGCCTGGATGTGCTGCAATGAAGCCTCTCCTTCGCTTCACTACAAATGTATTCATCTAAAAGCCTGCGCTGCTCATGACATATGCTCTCTATTATACGATACGTTTCCCCCACTCGTGTGAGTACCTCTGACAGCAGCCTCAGAGTCCTTTGATAGACTGTTTTGATTAAAGCCCCGTGTTGATGTGCTTCATTATAGCAGCTCTACAGTCTGAAGAACCCCCGCGTAGAGCCCTAAGAGGGCTTAAAATGAAAATACGTCAGAGAGAAACCTAATCTTTAGAGGCTCAAGTGAATGTACAGTTCTTATTGGTTTGCCCGGAGGTTTTTGAAAGAATGGGAGTAGATGCCTCTACTTGTCTCCCTCTAAGTTCTGCTTCCCATCTGATAACTGTTTTCTGCTTGACTCACAGTACCTCGCTTTAATTAGTTCCATTTTTTTATCAGGGGAGAATTCATTTTCAGCCCTTTTAAAGTCTGAATTGCTCACCACTTCAGGCAACCCTCTAACGGTTCCTCCGCGTTGTTGTGTGATGATAGCATGATAGCGTTAAACACCTTGCCGCTCCTCTCTCCTTTTTTTTCCTTCCCCCTCCCGCTTTGATCAATAGATCACTGTAGCATTTAATCAGCCAGGCCTGCCTCAGTCATCAAACTGTACTCCAGGGTGCCTGCGGCAGGCCGAAGTAGCAGCGGCAGCATGAGCCTCACTTTTAATTTCCTCTTTAGGCTGTGAAGTTATTGAGAGAAGCTGAAACGGCGTGGCTCAACAACAGAGGCGCTTTGATAGGGTGGAGGTGGATTACGAGTCTGTGGCTGTGGGATAGGATGAGAGAGTGGGTGATGGAGGATTGCGTGGGCTAAGGTGTGAGCGCTGAGCGACCACGCGGCACAGGAATCTAATAATGGCAGAGTGTGTGCCGCTCCGCCGTCTGCACCTCAGGGTCAACTCGGCTAATATCAGAGAAGGCAGGCGAGTGGCTCTCAGACTTCGGCTGGAGTGCAAGTGTGGATGAGAGGAGCAAAGAAAGTGAGAATGAGAGCATTGTAAACCTTTTCTCTCCCTTGACGTGTTCCCTCTTGTGTCCGTCAGATGCTCGCACTTGTGGCATGGCCAACTGCCAGTATGGCTGCGAGGTGCTGAAAGGAGAGGTCCGATGTCAGTGTCCGTCACCGGGGCTGCAGCTGGCTTCGGATGGAAGAACCTGTGTTGGTACGTCCCAGTCTTCATATATATATGCCACAAGCCTGACAACTGAGCCTTATGTTACCACTCCCTTATGAGCAACTTGTGTAAAGCACAAACAAGAAGGTTTTTATTTATTTTTTATGTGTTCTTCACAGCCTTTGAATTTGCTGAGTGATAATCTAATGCAACTGCTTTGGCAGAGCAAGAAAGAAAACCTGGCAGTGAAAATGCAATTTGGGAACTCAGACAAAACCCCTCAGCAAGTGGAGCTGAAATCCATCCAAAATATTTACCGATAGGCCTTTTTTTTTTCATTTTGATCAAGGTCCCCAGTAATTTTGCAATCCTCGCCAACCAAATGGCGACTTTATATCCACACACTTCATGCTGCTTTTACAGCAGAAATGTGATCAGGGGAGGCCCACCCCTAACCCACCTCCTGTCATCCCCTCTTTTACATGGCTCATTTTTCCCCTTCCAGTGATAAGGCTCAACTCGACTCTACTCGACCACATTTCCCCGTTGTAGAGAGCACCTGCTAGTTTTTTTGGTCAAACCTTGGTTAAGGTTTCAGGCGAGCTGAGCTGATACTAAAAGTTGACTTGAAAACACTGCGGAATGTGTTTGAGTTTCACAAAGGAAAAGGAAATAATGTTACATGTGAACAGGACATTTTCACAATGTAGAATTCTCCCATGTGGAAACAAAACATGGCACATAAAATCGTCACATGTGAGTTCCCAGCCTAATCGGCAGGGTGTATGTTCTGTTTCTTCAAACCAAAGATATGTCACATATCACGTTCACATTATAGCCACCTTCACATTAAGAGCTTGAGGGGATGGAGGTGGTGTTATAACAAGCCAACAACGCTGCCAAATGGCACGTCATTGGATATTTTTTAAGGGCATCTGGGAACATTTCCAGCCATTTTTGTGGCAACCTAAACCAGTTATCTTTTCTTTATTTTTTGCCAAAACCGTGATGTTTTCCTAATCCTAACCAAGTGTTTTTTAGGTGACCAAACCTAATCAAGGCATAAGCACAGCGCTGCGGCAAGAGGAATAGAAAATCCAACCTAAACGAATGAAATGTTGCAACATAAAGAAACCATTTAGCTTTAACTTCAACCGTTTGTGGCGATTGGGCTTGAATTCCACATTTCCACACGTGTTCACATGTGAACTAAACTTTTATCAGCTGAGAGTCCCGCCCATGTTGAGGGGGAAGTATCCGCAGTGAAAACCAAAGTGGAGAAAAGTACCTGGGACAAAGCCGGGTAGTCGGGTCGACTCGTGCCTGCAGCTGAGGCAGTTGACATGTGTCAGGTTTAAATGCAGGCTGTTCCAGACCGGACTGTTCACGCTCCCTCATAGTCCCACTTAACTGCAGGCTGGCTAATGGGGGGCGGTTTTCTCTTAAACAGGACAGACATCCATCACTAAAGATGACGGAGGAGGGGAGGGAAACGCTGCCTGCAACAGGTGTTACGACAGCTTAATGGAATGTTTCCGGATCTGTCTGGATGCCGCTGTTTTTATGGAGAGCTTTATGGGGAGTTTCTAATCATATTTATGGAGGTGACTCCCTCCACAAACCGGAGCTTCGGATGGGAGAGTTACCATAGATGCAGAGTTTTCATTTTGAGGGCTGTGAAATCAAATGTGTCAACACATTTCTGTAGTCACTTTAAAACCCGTCCCCATATCTGTCAGACTAGTAGAAATCATGCTGAAGAACACCGTAAAGATCCAGCTTAGGTGTAATAAACTACTTTGCTGAGTGTTAGGAATAAGACTCTTAATCAAGCAACTTACTCCGACAGCAAAGTCTAAAGGTACGGGCGCATAACAGTCCCGACCTACACAAATTCGCTCCGTCTCCCATTGCTAATAATGCACTCTACCCCATGGGTTCATTCATGTTTTAAAGAATTTATAGTTATGCAAACTACAAATGCAAAAATATACGTACATACTATTTTAAAAACATATTTATTTTCAGGAAACATCTCCAGTAACGACTAGAATGACAATCCGCCAAGGCCCAAAAGACCCTTTTTACATGTGAGATTAACATACATTTAATATTATCACGAAAATATGAATAGGGATGTATTAGTTGGTAATAGATACTGACAAAAGAAAAAAAAAGCCAAGCGTGAAAGAAATTCTGCTCCTGCTCGATGTGGTAGATAAAATGAATCATAATAAAGAAACATTTAGGATGGGAAAGGTGCAAGGAGAGAGAAAATCTGTTCCATTTTTATTTGTGTTAATAGCACCTCTAAAAAAAAAAAATTCAAGCACAGAATGAAAAGTACATCCTGTCATCCTCATTTATATTCCTTGTGTCAAGTGTGATTTAGCACGATCCCTCCGCAACGCGTCTCAGAAAGTGTGCTCTCACCTCTGTCTCTGTGCCACCATCGTGTCGGATCCCCTCATAAAGGAGCCTCGTCATGTCTGCGAACTAAAATCATTTGGGCCAGAAATCCCTTAAGAGAAATGTCTGACGATGCTCTACGAGGAGGTATCAGCTGGTTTTTGTGCTGTGACAGAACGGCCGCACAGCCCCTCCGATTAATGACACAGTGTATTGATGTTTTTTTTGTATTGTTGCAGAAGTTCTGCAGGAGACGGCGCCATGTTTCAGTGCTGCCTCACTTTGTCTTCAATTCAAACACAATTGCTGAGCTTGATAATTGGCTGATAGATGCTGCGTAAAACTGTGAGCATGGGTTTTGAATGTAATGCTCAAGATTTGCTCCTTTCAAAGAAAACAGTCCTCAGAGCCAGCTGTAAACATTCATAAACACAGACATCGGTGCAACATTGTAATTTGTGTAACGGGACAATGACTGTATTTATGTGTGCGTTGGCGTTTTATGTAAAAACATAATAATTCACCACTCGACTGTCAGAAGCTCGCCAAGTAAACTGTCGGCCATTAAAGCTGCGGTTTGGGATTAAGAGTGCTGCTGATGAGAATCTCGACAGTGGTTGTTAGGGGATGAGAGAGCTCTGCCCACTTAATTTGCCGGTCCAGGTGTCTCTGTGTTGTTAAGGTCCTTTTAAAACAACAGTCCCCGCAGCACCGCGGCGCCTCGGCTGCATTATGCAGCAAATAAATTAATGATTTTAAGGCAAATGCTCCGAGCCGCTTTCCGTCTAAATATTAATGGCCACATGCCTGCAAAGGTGATCAACAGAGACACTTAGAATAGGTCTTTAAATAATGAAACAAGGGAGTGTGTATTGTATTCCGCTCGCCGAACAGAATATATTATGTGCTTTGTTCATAAATGAATACTAACCACTGTGGAAGGTGAAAAAGTTGTCTGGCATGAATAGAAATGTTTGTTTAGTTTTTGGATTAAGTTGACTCTTTAACCTTGAAGTGTGTCATGTTGTTGTGTTGTTTCGGATGCGTGTTGTACGCGAACGAATAATGATGAATACATAATTTTTTCATGTGAATATCTTCGCCTGTGTAATAACCTGTTTTTTTTTTTTTTTTTGAATGTCTTGCAGATGTGGATGAGTGTACGGCAGGAATTGCAGTGTGTCCCAGGTTCAGGAAATGTATTAACACCTTCGGGAGCTACATCTGCAAGTGCCATGAAGGCTTTGACCTGCAATACATCAACGGGAAATACCAATGCATAGGTACTGTGGCGAGGTCTCTGCAGAGAGGCTTTTACGTATGAAGCTTAGAAAAGGTCATAGATAAACACATACAAAGAATACAAATTAAAGGGCAGTTTCACAATTTTACCAGTCTGTCTTAAAACAATAGTCCAGTGTTTATCTGAACAACACATACAAATGAAATTACAGCCGATTTAGTCCAAAGGTCCCTCTTTTTCTCACCATCGTACTAAAAGCGACCTTAACTTCATACTCGACCCTATAACCACCAATAACTAAGTACTTTATAAAAGCACATGTGCAATTTGTAGCAATTTACATGTGTTCATTCCTTTTCTTTGGCCACATTTGTGAGCGGTTTGTAACGTGATGTGACAAAGCGAGACCTCCCCCCCGTCTCTCTCTGTCGCCAGTGCAAGACTATGGAGGGTTTGTTTGACTTGTTTAATGCTGCTGGACTGTGGATGTCTTTGTGAAGGACTCGGATCGGACATGCTGCCGCCGTCCAAAGGACGTGACTTAATGCTCAAGTGGCTCGTCTCCTCCGCCCCACTAACAGAGAGCAACAGAAGCTAATTTAGAAAAGGGAGTCCGCCCAGCATAAAGTGAAGAACGTCTTCCAGCGCAACACATTATGAGATTGTACTTTCTCGAGCTTTTTCATTTTATACTACTTTATTCGTCTTTAATTCTAGGAGGCAAATATTCTACATTTTTCTTTAAGGGTTGGTTACTAAAGATTTTACTTACCGAAAGATAAGCTTTTCAAATATGATGTATTATAGATGAATCTAACCAGCAGTATATAAAGCAGTTATTTGCTTTACCTTGATTTGTTACAACAGTCAAATCCTGCTTAATGCACCAGTAATACTAATCCAGTAACATAAATGATAATAAAATGCGCTATGCGTTATGAATACTTCGATATATGATCCTTTAAGTAAGTATTGTTTTAGAATAAGAACTTGGAGTATTGTTTTACACCGACACTGCTATGTTTACTCTTTTTCCACCACTGGAGCCGACTGCCAAGATCCTGCTCTGACTCTGTAGCATCACATGCGAACACACAACTGATGAGGTTGAAAATGTTTTTAAAATCAAAATAGATGAAAAAAAAAATGTCAGTTGAAGCCTCCGATTCTTTTAAAAGTGCAAAGTACAAAGTTTTAAAAAAGGGAAAAATACAGAATAGAGGGGGAACTGAAACCGCTTGAGAATATTTAAGATTTAATGAACTATCAGCAGACCGACTGTGAAACTAATCCAAACTGCTGTTTCTGTTCCATCTTATAAACTCTGCCTCAGCGGGGCCCCTCCGTCACAGACACCAGACTGATGAATACCTGCCATCTGATAAGTTCAATCAATATTCTTTATGAATCCACGTGGTCTCCTTGAGTCTGGAAAACACCCCACATCTCCAGCCTTTAATTATGCATTCATTCATTTATTTTAGAACAAAAGATCAGAAGTTAGAGTCGGCTGCTCGTGTGGCTGATGCTTCTTTTTACCCAGATGGATGACTTCTGTTCACTTTCGCTGACAGCACACATGACACACACTTTGAAGTGGATGTGGAGCAATTAGCCTTTTGCTATCCGACTGTTATGTCTGAAGCTGAATGTTGTTTTGCTTCTTTCAGATGTGGACGAGTGCTCTTTAGGTCAGAGCCACTGCAGCAGCTTTGCCACCTGCTACAACACGCCGGGCTCGTACAAGTGCAAATGCAAAGACGGCTACAGGGGGATGGGCCACGACTGCAAACGTAAGAATTGAGGACAACAACAAGAAAAAGAAGCCCTGGCCCCCGAAGCTCACTTCTGCAAAGAGGGAACGGGGGCCTCACATTTTTTCGGTTTTCTGTGCCTGTGTTTTTCTCAAAGAAAAAAGCAGGAAAGCCAAAGAGAGGGAGGAAGCAGAGTCTGCTCTGAAATTCCTTTCTTTGTAACGGCCGTCAGTCATTTCTTAAATCACCCCGCTCCCTTATCACGTGTTCCCAGGCTGAGCCCTGACTCCCACTTTTTGACATCGGGCCATTTCAATAAGCCAAAAAAGAAGAGTCATCATTAAATTTGAAATATTTCTTTTTTCTGGTCCGTTTGCTTCCTGACACACAGTTCATTAGTCGGTGTGTCTGCAGTTTTTTTTTTTTTTTTTACCGCAGCTCGGTGGACAAGAAGTCATTTATTTTCCACAGTTATTTAATCATCTAACGGACGCAACTGGTGTAACAGTCCGCGGAGCAGAGCGGATGGCTCTGGGTGAAGAGCCCCTGCAGATACTTCACCCCATCACCTGCCCCGAGGGGTGTGAGCCACAAGTGCTCGGGGGAGTCGAGTTGCAATATCCTATTTGTGTGTCGCATATCAAAGTCACCTGCAACCTGAGAAGGCAATAACCGAGTTCAAACCACTTGCTTTTGTCCACTCTCATTCCTCACTCACGAACGCCCATCACACCAGCCGACCAACCCTCCCCGACACACACACACACACACACACACACACACACACACACACACACACACACACAACCTCCATCTTTACTCCTGCTGTTAAGATTGTGTGGAGGAACAAAAGGAGAAGGAGGTGTTACTTTGATGACATCAGCAGAGCGAGGGTGATCTCCGGGGCACAGCAGCCTGTTTTGAGAGCGGAGATCATTCCACACACACAGAGGCAGCTTTAGCCCGGTGCTGCGAGGCCCCTGGCTACGAGCGCACAAAGAATTACTAATCAGTTCTGAGCACATAAAAAAGGTGAAAAAAAATGAGGCACCCTCAGAAGGCAATATTGATTCCACAGAAGAAGAAAATTCATTGAACGTGGGGTGTCTTTGTGGGTTAGTTTGCGAGGCCACATGTCAGAAGCTTATCCCCTCTTTCTCTCTTTTAATGCTCCCGATGAGGGAAATATGCCCAGAATTGTTTTAAAAATGAGCCACAGAATGAACGACTGCTGCATAATAATTTCATTGGCCCCTCTTTGCAAGTGTAAGCTTTTGCTTCAGTGAGATTTGAGACACCCAATTTGTTTTAAGATGCTAACATTTAGTTAATAGATATCAGGAGAAGTCTCTGTAGATGAGAGAAAGGCCCTCCTCTGCAGAAGTCAGGCTAATCATTGCAGTTAGTCTGCAATTGTACGCCTCATTAACTCTTAAGTGCTCATATTTCAGCGCTCCATCTGCATTCTCTTATTATTTCAGCCATTCCTAAGGTGGTTATTGACCCGCCGAGACCCGGCAAACCACCTCCAAATCATCACAACCGCATCCCCGACATGGATCAGAGGAGGACCACCACCACCCTCCGCCCGGCGGTGACTCAGAGGAGAATATTCCCTGTTATTCCCAAATCAACAGCCGCCACCACCACGACTACGACAACCGCGCAGACGACAAAAGCGCCTCTGCCTCCAAAGAGGGTCCCGCCTCCGACGCGCAAGCCGGTGGTTCCCACTCCGAAGCCCTTCGTGCCGACCCGGAAGCCACCAGCGCCCACACGCAAGCCCTACATCCCACCAAGACCAGTGCCTCCCACCAGACTCCCCCCGCCGCCACCACCGGTCACACCAGTAGACAACACCATCCAGAAGGAGGTCACCAAACAGAGAGGGGACGTCCACAGTAAGAGCTTTTTATTATGATCTTTTTAATTTTTCACACTTACACCTTTTATGGAAGCAAGATACGTTTATTAAAAAATGTATTTCAATCACACCTAAAATTATAGGCCTCTTTACAATTACTGGTAATGTAAGCAAACCTTTAAACCTGTGTAAATGTATTTCTCTGCCACATGGGGGCAAAATATTCTCACCTCCTCAAGTTTTTAGCAAACAGCTGCCTATTTACACATGCAGGAGATACAGAGCAACTATTCGGGGTCGAGTTTCCAGCCACCTGACATAAAACAAGTCTCATATTTACTCTCCTTTTTGCTCTGTTTTTGGTCTCCACCAACTCTTCTTTAGCTAAATGTACGTCTGTGTTCACTAGCTAGATGCTAACTTTGATTGACTGCTGCTTGGTCCTGGGCAGGTAGGACTAAAATATGCATTTAGAGGTTTATTCACACACACATTTGAAGGGTTTGATAAAACCAATTTGAAATTAAAAGGAGCTGTGTGGATCTTATTTTGAGCTGGAAGCCAGTTGTTAGTTTATGTTTTGGCGGGACTCCATTTCTAAACTAACGTCAGCTACTGTTGCTCTCTGTTGGTGAAGCGGAGAGAGGCACTGAGACGAGGCGCTGGAGAACGAGCATAAAGTCACATCCTTTGGACCGTCGCCGGGAAAGAAAAAGTGATTAATACGTGTAAATTGTTACACAGAGTCCCTTTAAAGGCCCTTTTACAAATACAAGTAATGCAGGCAAACTTTTAAACCTGTATTTATTTGTTTTTTGGCCAAATGAGAGCAACACATAAAGCTGTAAGCACAACACTGATAACTCATCACCTCATAAAGTTGTTAACCTGTTAGCAAACTGTGTGCTATTTATACATCCAGTAGATACGGAGAAGCGTAGCATTTAATCAAAGTCGAGTTTCTGGCCACCTGACAAGAATAAGTTCTACTTTTTCTCTCCTTTTGGCTCTACTTTGGTCTCCTGAGGGAATTATTTGGCTGGTTATCTGCTGTTCGTAGATGCTAACTTTTAATGACCGCCTTTTTGTGCACTGAGCACTTTCCCTATCACTTAACAGCTGCTGTTTGTTGAGTCAGTGCTGATGAGAGCAGTGAGTGAACCAAAGTAAAGGTTGTGGGACCTAAATCAAAAAACAATGGACTTAAAGATGCTGAAAACCTCTTCAGAGTGGACTCCTGATCATCTGTGAGGTTATCACTACAAGCGACACCTTTACAAATCTAGAAACACACATTGTTTACACAGAATATTAGCTTTGACCGCCTGGGAAACACAGTGACTTGGTGCATTAGCTGATTCTAATCTCTGTGTTTTAATGTTTGATAGGGGAGGTGAACCGTTTGTTTACTTCTGGGTCACAGATTTTGGCACAACCATTCATCTTCATCAGCTGCCTGACAGGCTCCCACTAACCAAATTGAAGCAGATTTGCATATTCCTTCCTCTGAATCCTGAAACATTGTGTTTATAATGAAACATGTCACATTCTGGGGGATTTAGCGGTGATGTTTACCTGACAGATGATGCGTATTATCATATTCATTTTGTATTCAAACGCATGGATGTGTGAATATAAGTTATCTGAGCAGTTGGCAGTCGGATCCCGCGTGCACGCAGTTAATCTGCCAGCTGAGCCACGTGCCAGACCCAATGCTACACATTTGGTGGGAAACATGACGATTATTATTGATGTGAACTTGTGAAAGATGGTTGAAATCAAAGATGTGGGATTCAACATATGGCAACGGGAGAACTCTCCAAGTAGTTTTTCTCGCCGATGGTGATACATATGTAAATCAAGCTTCACATTACAGCATGATATGCAAATTGTTACGAAATAGTCCATATTTACAGGATGACAAATTAGTCCCACTAATGTCACCGTTAAAGTGAGTATTTCCCTCTCAAGGTAATTATGTCTTTGGATTCCGTTAACAAACACACACACTGTTGTTTGTTTATCCACATGTCACACCCGCGCTCTCTGCCAGGCACGCCATCTTTGACACCAATTACACTCCAGGACGCATCGCCGGGCTTTGTTTAAGTTAGGCGTTCTCAATTAATGACAAATAACGGCATTGAATTGAAAATACTGTGACAGCGAGAGGTGGTTTCCGATTGTTTTTCTCTTTGCTCTAACAAGTGAGGTAATCACCGTGATCATCTGCTGCTTTCCCTTAATCTCACAGTGTTAAACGCACGCGCCTTCTCACAACAGTGGATTGTTTCCTAATGAGATAATCCCCACAGCAAAACAACTTGTTAAGCTCTGAAACATAGTTCAAGTCGCTTTGACGATTTGTCTGCAGCTAAAGTACTTGTAATTGTAGCATTTAAAGGATATAATTCTAAACAAATCACATCAAAAGACCAAAAACAGCGGGAATTGATTCTTCTCACAAATATCGTCTGTATATCCAAAGCGTGATATGGTGACATAAGAGTGTGTTGGTGCCATTAATTCCACAAAATGCAAATTAAAAGAAATAGTTCCCGATAGCTGGTGCTCCTTGCTATACAATTAAAGACATACTTGTGATTCACAAGTTTTGCTTTTTCAGCAGGAATAATGAAACATTAAAGAGAAACATAAAAAAAAATTATGCAGGATAATCAGCTTCATCCGTGGAGCCGGTGCTGCTAAACACGAGGCACTGTATAAACCATCAGCTGATGAAATAATGTGATGCAGCAGAGAATATGAACCAAAGAAATTAAAACTTTCCTTGATCGCGAAGCCTAAAGTTGCTCTACAGTTCTCTGGTTTATCGGTCAAGTGTATCAACGTATCAGCATATAAATGCTTCTTTGGTGATCCGATCGCCAGCTCGTCAGTTCACACTTGGCATGAGGCGTCTTGACAAGCATCTTGAGTGACCACAAAAAAAAGATGCAATGTTTTTTTCACAAAGAAGGGAAGAACTTAATTTATTTAACCCTATTTATAACTAATGCCAAATTTACATAAAGGTCCAACTAATTGAAGAATTGTCATAAAGAGTATTTCACAAAGTTTATAAAGTTGCTCCTAACTCAACAACTCACAAAATTGAGTGATTTTATAAGGAAGTCTGGGGAGTTTGTAGTCAGTGTGGCTGCTTTGATCTAAAGTATGATGGTGTTCAAGTTTGCTCCTGCTGTAGTGCAAAATGTTCTCAAATTGTTGTTAATAACTATCAGATAAAGGTTAAGCCTGCCCTTCAAATGAATACAAAGAACATGAATGTCACACACCACTTACAACGATGTCGTACAGACTGACCCCTCAGCACCTTCTACTGTGGCTGACTTCCTGCATCACTAGCTTTATTCTATTAGTTATTTGCATTCCTCAGATTTAACTTTTTACATCCTCCACATTCTCACTGAGTACAGCAAACAGATGATCCACGAAAACTTCTCAAACATGTGCCGTTTTAGAACATTTGCATATTTTGATACACAGCCATATGGAAAAAACAAACAGAAGGCGAGGTTTTTAATCTGTATTTATTTATTTATTTGTGACTCATTTGTAATTTGTTTTTAAAAAGAAAATGTACCATAGATTGCGGCTCCCTGCTCATTTGTCGTTGTTGGGCTCACTTCACAGATATTAGCTTTTACTAAAGAGAGCGTTTCTTTGACGTAGAAATATCTGGTGAAATGCAACAGAGTAGAGTGCCGGATAGCGCTCACCTTGCCAGATGGCCTCACATAATTAGAAAAAGGAAAGAGGGTAGAGAAGATTACATTAACACCTGTCTGCACCGCTTGAGGGAGACATCAATCTAATAGTTTGCAACCGCTGCAGAGCGGTTCTCGAAAAATCAGAGCTTCCAGAAGACGATTTTGAATGTGATGAGAGTGGGAGGGAGGAGAGGCGGCGCTGAGTGATTACTTTAATAATTAGACGGAAATAGGAATCATTTGAATGAGAGCCTGAATGGCGTGAAGGAACACCTCAGCTGTGCCTCAGGTGCAGGTGTTTACTAAAGTCAGAGCAATTTCCATACCAGAACTTCAGCTTCCTTTCAACTTGGACCTGCTCGAACAACACTAGTGTCTGCGTCCAGGGGAAAAGCTTGGACCTCCATCCAAGTTCAGGAATATTAAAAGGAACAGTTCAATATTTTTTTGGAAGGTCCACTAATCGGGTTTCCTTCCCAGAGCCGGGGAAATGGCAAGCCTAGCTCTGCACGAAGTTTAAAAAACACACCGCTTCTCAGTCCCTCTCTTCAGCCACACTTTCCCAAGCCCCTTCAGCAGTATTCCCTGCCTGTCTACCAGATGTCCCCAGACTTTTTGTCTACCTCCATCCTCAGTTTTCCTGCCACTCCTTATTCTCTTCACCTGAGCTTTCCCCCGACCGTCTCCACACCTGGACCTGATTACCCTCGTCACTCTAACCACTCGTTCATATACACCGCTCAGCTCCTTTGTTCCTCTGTCAGTTTGTACGTGTTTGCTTCCTTGGTTTTTCTCGCCTCGTGCTTTTGTTTTCGAGCATCTGTTATCTGCATGTTTACCCAGACCTGTACCTGCCTGCCTGCCTGTACCCCGTCCTTAACAAATAACTGAAATCATCCTGCCGCCCTCCTTCATCCACAACCAACTGATCCCCCCCCCCCCCCCAAGCCTCCAGTCTTAGACGTGATATCTGTATTAATCTTCTCATCAAACTCACGGCAAGAAAAGCAAATATTTGATGCGTATTTCCCGAAATGTATATATATATTTCCCTTTGAAGAAGCGCGCGCTCCTCCGAGGTGAATAAAAGCCGCTCAGCATCCTTTCTGTTTGTATCAAAAATTCATTCGCATTAAGTTTAAAACAAGGCTTCCTTTCCAATGCTTCATAAAAGTCGGCATTAGTAGATTCAAGGTTTTCGCCCACTACATTTTTTATGTGGATGTAATGAGCTGACAGCATGTCAACACAGGGAAAGTTAATACGCTACATCTGAAGTATCCAAGAATAAGTCAGGAATTGGTTACTGCTTAACAACGGAAATCCCCCTCTGAGCAGCTTCTATAAGCTCACATATCCATATTCATCCATATTTGGGTGAAGTGAACCACACAAGGGTCAAGAGGTGAAAAACAAGAGTGGCCAGTGTTAATTGTGTGGTGTTTCAGCATGGTTGGTGAGCAAATACGTTTTTAAAAGGTTGCTACCCCCGAATTACGCTCCTGCCTCCAGTGATATCTGAGAGTTTAATGTATTGAGGTTTTTTTTCAGATAGCAGAGATTTCTCCCCTCCAACACAATGGAGCTGAATGTTGTTTTGTTTGTGGTGCTCGAAGCATTTCAAAATGAAGCAATTTGGCCCTGTGTCAAACAGCGCCCCAGTTACTCTGGATGATCCACTGACCTTGCCGTGGAAAGTTTTTCGTCTCGGATACTTTCTGCTTTGACAGATCACGCAAATAAACCAGGAGCTGAACCGGGATGAATTGTTTAAAAGCCCGAACAGAATAAAAATGCCTCCAATACACTCCTCAGTCAGAATAAAGGGGTCCAAACTGAATGCAGTTTGAAGTGGTTGCAGAGGGGTGGTTAAAAAATTTTTTTTCATGAACCTGCTCAAAATAAAAACCCATGTCCCATGTAAACGACACAATAGATATCTCTCCTTGGGTAAGGGAGCTGATCACACACACTGTGAAGGAGATAGAATATCTGATGAAGAAGAGGAATGCATGACACAACATCACTTTTGCGCATGTCACACAGCTGTTCCCACTAAATTTGTTGGTGTGTGTGAACATCAGACCCTCATACCCCCCCCCCCCCCCCCCCCATGTAACAGTTAGACTTGAAATCTTCAATCAGAATCAAGAAATATTAATACAAGCATAGCTACTGTTTCAGGAAAGCCGGGTTCATAACACCAGCTGAGAATCATCACACAACAGTTCATAATCTCACTATTTCACTCTGTAGCAAACAAAATGGCAGCGTAAAACAAATATAAGGCTGATTAACTTATTATATATATATAGTGTTCCTTTTGCGTCAAGATGAGATCAAACGTGGCTATTTTTTCCTTGAAGTCACAGTGTCACTGTTCAAATTACCGCTCCCTTAATTGGCGTATCACCGGATTCACTCTTTATATATCCGCTCTACGACCGGACACGAGGGGCTCGTGCTGGGTTACGTTCCTTAAAAGCTCAGACACACACAAACACAGACACATGCAGGGAGAGACCCAGATGCCTGGGATATCTGGAGAGTCTGGTGTGAGCATGACCTCCCCGCTCTCAGATTCCTTCGACTGTCAGACTACATCGCTGTCTGCCAGGTGGCTGCGACCCAGCGTGGGGATGGGCTCTGACTGGAGGGGGCACATGTCGGGGGATGGGGACGGAGGGGGGGATGGTTCAAGTGCAGGTTACAGCGCATTCGTGGCATAGGGGCAAGGATCCGCCTGGGATGCTCGGAATAGTTGAATTGATAGTTGGCCCCATTAAATTCAACTGACGTGTCAGGTCAATTTTAATCATGAGCCCAATATTAATAATCACAAAGTTCCTTGAAGGGACTCTATGGTCCGTGCCGCATGGGGACAGAGGGTCGATTCAGAAAAGGAAAACCTCAAATGCATTAGATACTAAAATGTTTAAATGAAGTTGACGATATTTTTTGGCATTTTCAGTCATGAAGAACCGCTTCAAGAGGGCATTTCACAACCACTTTAGGCAATTGTTGTTCTAATATTTCAAAAGGAACCTCTCCCCACAAAACTCTTGTCACAGCAAAAGTAAAAGGAACAACTTTCTGCTCTTCACTTGTCGGTTGACCTTTAATAAGACAGCTTGGCTTATAGTATTTCGGGCAGTCTGACCCCATTGGTGAAGGAAAGAGGCTGTTTCAGGAGTGGCTGTGTTACTGTATGTGTGTGTATGTACTGTAGCCCCAGGTTGTGTAGCTGCACCCATTTGCCCGGACATTGCATCAGATGAACCGTCGCCCTTTTCCTCATAGTGATTCACTTATGACTTTTGTGGTGTTTTCTGCAGGTTTGTGTTCTGTTCAGTTTACCGTTTGTCAAATGTGCTTGGCTCTTTGTATACAGGCACTAAACCGTCACATTGATTCATCCTTGTAGAGTCCTCGTGGAGTTAAGAAAACAAAGCAGCACAAGTGTGGATGGCGTGGTGAGCAAATATAATACCTTGTGTTAATCCTTTATCTAAACCTGCGTCTCCCCCGCCCCTTCTCTCCTCAGTCCCTCGGAACAACGACCGCAACACCGTCCTCGGCGTCGACTTTGACATTGAGCTCGGCAACACGGCGGATGAAGCCAAGGACGACCCAGGTAAACACAACACTTTTGACGGAGACAATCAGCAACAGCCTGCAGAGCTCAAACAATGACGGATGAGCCACGTTTGCCACGAGCAAAATGAGACTGACAATCAGCTCCCACAGTGAAGCAGCTGAGGCGAAGATATTACAGTGACCAGATGTGTTTTGATAGGCCTTTCACCAGGAGGTGACACATGACATCTGGCCGTATCCGTTTAAATAATGGCTCCCAGCCCAGAACGTACTGCCAGACTTCCCCACTTTTCACATTATGCTTGCTTGATTGCTTGACTGCTTGAATGATTAATTGATCATTTGGAGGTACACCAGTGCTCCGCTGCTCTTAAGCTTCCCTGGCTCTCTACGTTGAGTTTCCTCCAACAACAATAAGAAAAAAATAGCATTTTGTGAAGAGACAGCACTTTATCCGTCACATTTGCTCGACGTGATTTATCGATTCCAATGCAATGCAGATCCAATTGCCTAATGATTTAGTTGGGTATTTATTTTGGTTCTCGGTGCATCATTTGCTGTGCGGTGTCAAGGGGGAAGGCGTTTTTCATCAGCCCAGAAAATGAACAAAGAAGTGTTGTGCGGTAAACCCTATTTCAGGGACAAAATGATGGATGTTACTCTTATCTTCCAGCCAATTTGTAGAGCAATGCATGGATGATACCGCAACTGTTTTTGCCCGCGTCCCCTTAATGTTATTGTCTAGGCCTCATCGCTCGAAAAGAACTCATCACTCACTGAATATTATGACTCTCCGTTGTTACTATAATCTGTTTTATTACGAGGTAAGGCATGCATGGGCTAAATGTGTACACATAGACACTTGCTCATGTACTTACACACATTGTTATCGGCAGTTCGAGAAGCTCAAACAAAGCAGTTTTTCCCCTCGCCACTTATGCTGCTCCATTTCACCTTGATTTTACCTCGATACATCAGCCCTCCTCGGAGATTACAACAAATGTTTGTACTGTCATTGTGTCATCATGTTCATCAGAAGGAGCCGCAACAGTCCTCTAGCTCGCGGTAATGTTAGAGGGGCACAGCGGGGCTCCTGTGAGGAATTACACAGAGCAGACTGAAGCCTTTTTTTTTTTTTTTGCATCTTCCCTGCAAAGTGTGTTTTATTTCCTTCAGAGGCCGGCTATCTGGGCTGCTCCTTTGACGACGGTCTTTGTGGCTGGATCAGGGACAAAGACGGGGACCTGCACTGGGAGACTACGCCCGATCCGTCAGGTAACTGAAGGTTCGGGGGGGGCGGGGGGGGGGGGGGGTGCTCATTTGCACTCACACACATTAAAGAAAATTGTTTGTTTTATTGTCGGTAAATCAAAATGAGAAAAAGCAGCGTCCCTCTCACATCTCCAGGCACCCGCAGAGTCAGACAATCTGAGCGGCGCAGTTTGTTCCACCCAATTACAGGTCAAGATGAAAACGACTTGATGGAAGTGGTTTGTCTTTCCTGCAGATTAGTGCTTTGCTCTACAAAGCGATGCAAATGAGGAGAGGATTACGCGACCCGGCAGCAGTACCTGTGGCTCGCATTAAATGGGAACGCGACACTGTTTTTCTTTAGGGGGTTCAGACAAGGAGAAAATGTGGCGAATTATGTTGAGAGGCCTCAGCAGACGGGACGTGAAGACTAAACAGCTACATCTGGGCTCTCCTGCCAACTGGCTTAGTTCTGCGGCTACTAATGTTTCCAAGTTGTTCAGACTCAGACGCACTTCAGCCAAGTCTGGGCTCACTCATCAGAGAAAATCAAGATTATTGCACACACTTTCAATTTCCCACAAATCGTTTAAAGTGAATCATAAATGAAGCCCTGACTAAGCATAATTCCATTTAAGACAGGGAATATGTTCAATAAGAAACAATGTCTTATTTATGACATTTATGTACATACATGGCTTTTACTACGTCTTCACTGTCTTGTGAAGCATGTAACTATTTACAGTTCATCACTTTAAGTTGTTGTGATGGATAGCCACTGGCAAGCACTCTTGGCTGTTAGAGGATTGGCATGGATTTGAAGGCGGCTCATAACTTATGTAGAGAGCCTCTGTGGCCTCAACATTCATATCACCCCCCCTGTGGTTAACACCCATCCTACACAGATCGGCTCAATAAGCAAAATGCATCCACATTAATCCGCTATTACCCAGAAGCACTTTCACCTTTAAATCTTTAAACTATGTAGCTCTACCATCACTAACTAATGTATGAATCGCTAAAAGAGAAGCCAGTTTGCCACTGGCAACTGGTTATAGATTTAGATGAAGAAAGGTAAGTGGGTCAAGTGTTTCTTTTAATTGTCTAATTTTTCTGCCAGTTTTCTACACTAAAACCTGATGTATTTTTTATGAGTGCTATGACATAAAACAGCCCAACTTACCTACATTTTAAAGTGTTACAATACATATCCTGAAAGGCTGTTCTGTCAAAATGTGTTAGTGTTTTTGCTCATTCTCTGTTGCAATTACATACACGTAATTTTCCAGTCTTATACCTGTCTATATTCTGAAGGTTTTGACAGAGGGGTTTGTTCGCGCCCTCTGCGATCTTTATATTATGTCAACAAAATGAAACAAGAATGTTGAACCTTGATTTATCAAATGTCCCGATTTCTGTTCTACAAATGTGGCAGATTAGTGCATTTTAATTAGATAGTGACTATTTGAACATTTCAGATACCTTGTAAAACGTAAAAATACTTACCATTATTATCATTATTATTAAGTGATTTTCCAGAATACAGCACTTCATTATAAGGTGAGAAAACAAGTGTGATGCAACCAGCAAAGGTGTTTCTCATGACGGTGTGGGGAATATTTCAGTGCTACTTTTTCTAAGATACTGTCAGGTGTCATCAATTAACACAATTCAGTGTTGCAAAAATCATTATATTTGATTTATTTTCATTAAAGCAACATAATGTATAAACTGAATTAAATTTTGTGCGATTTGCCCCCCCCCCCACAGTTCCCGAGTGCGACACCACTGTTGTAAACACAATCCAAGGTCTTTAACAATTTGTCAGATGTAATGTTGGAAATGCTATGATCCTACCCTGGTGGTAAGGCAGAGTGACTAGAGTGACTAGTGACTAGTGATTAGAAGACACTGTACCACCCAAATGATTTTGAAGCTTTTGTTTTAGGGTAAAAAAAATACATATAGTGTTAAATATGTTGCTTTAATTGACTGTAATGTCCGTCACTTGCCTCCCCAGGTGGACGATACCTTACCATTCCCGAGGTAGGCAACAAGAGGACTGGGCGAGGGGCCCGGCTGGTCCTGCCGCTCACCCCACCTTGGAACGATGGGAATCTGTGCCTGTCGTTCCGGCACAAGCTGGCAGGCCACCACGTGGGCATGCTGCAAGTGTTTGTGAAGAAGGGAAAGCAGTACAGTCCGGCAGTCTGGGGCCGAACAGGTGGAAACGGCTGGAGGCACACCCAAATAACATTATGGGGCACAGGCCTGGAGAGTGTAAGTGCAACAATAAACATGACAGACTCACACAGTGTGTATATTTATGACAGCAGTGGTTGTGTGTATATAAAAAATAAATCAGAGCAGCAGTCTGCTTTTTATAAGAGTGGAACTGTGGAAATCTCTGATTGACATCCACTTTGAGCTGAACCGCAGTGAGTCATCTTTCATCATAGAGCAGCATGTTATTCAGTCCAAGTAACTGTGTGTGTGTGTGTGTGTGTGTGTGCTGCTGCTGTGTACCAGGTGATCCTGAAGGGGGAGCGTGGGCGAGGCAGGAGCGGCGAGATGGCCGTGGACGACATCACCCTGAGGAAAGGCTCCTGCACGGAGGAGCACAATCTGAGGAGACTCTGACTGACAGACCGGAGAAAGGCAGAATGAAAGGGCGAGGGAAAATCATCTCAAGGAGAACTGACTCTGTTGTGAAAAACCCCTTAGTCTGCCTGAGCTCTCTCTGATCAAACCCCCCGCCCCTCCCGACCCCATCCGTTAGCCGAAACATTGTGCGTCTGCAGAACAGTGGGTTTCTCTTTCTCGCCTGTCCGTGACTAAAAAGACTGAATCGAATGTCATGGGCGGATCCCAGCAGCACCCCCCCTACCCCCCGCCCCACCCGGGCTTTTCAGCCTTCCTCTCACTCCATCACCTTGTTACTCTGAAACCTGCATGCACCCACTCACCATGGAGATGTCCTCCACCCTACACAGCCCTGGCAGTCCTCCAGCCACACCACTGAGAGGCTCACATTCATTTCTTTCTGGAGAGAGGAATCATTCCCTCATTTGCGAGTCTGATTTTACCTTGCTTTGATCCTCTAACCACAAGTCATTACTTTTTATTTGCTCGATGTTGAAACATGTGGCCAGAGGTGCTTTTTGTGTGACTGTTTTGATCAGCAAAATATCAGAGATGGTATGCATTTCTTTGGGGGTTAGAGACTTAAGGATAAGACAAATCATATTTGTCAGTAATTCTTTCTAATCCAGATCCAGACTCCAATCCGACACAGACTCAAAGCATAAAAACCAACAAGTGAGTCGGTTTAGCCCTGCTTTTGTTGGTCCAATCTGAGATTTCTTCTACAGCACAGTTCTGACTGAAACAGCGCAGCTTTATTTTTGTTGTCTCAGTATTTTCAAAGATCAGTTTGGTCGAGGAGGCTTTAAAAATTCAGCACCTTGTCCGCCCCGATCTTTTTATTAAAGCCTCCAAAAGTTGTTTGAACACTTGTGTTTTTCAGATACTTGAAACGCGTCGAACAGAATCAGCGTACGATTTTTTTGCGACACTTGCAAATCAACAGTTACTTTCTATTACACAGTATGTGCTTTGTTATATTAAGTGCAGTTTGTTATAAAGACGATACCGACAACTTTTTAGGCTTTCACAAATTGTATTATTGTAAATGTAGTTGTGTGTACATACTCTAAAGATCTACAGTCCCATGTGTTGTGTGGTTTATACGTTATGTAATTTCATACATGAATATTAAATGGACGGAAACGGTTGGTATTCCGACTTTTAACGACATGACATGTATACAGGTGGAAACCTCGTGTAGTGCAAGGCTGTGTTTAAAGTGCACAAAATATGTGTGTTAATGTGTTTTGGTATATTATGCTCTGTCTGTAACTTGCCAAGCACATAGTTGCATATTGTATGCTGTGATAATGAAGGGCATCGGCTGGAACTTAAAGGTTTTCTGTGTGCATGGGTGCATTCACCAAATTCAGATTTATCCAGACCAGTATGTAAATAAAATACATTGACTGATATGTTGTGACGCAAAGCCTGAGTTCTTTTGTTTTACTTATCTTAGTAGCTGACTTCATGACAGTGTTTAGAACAGAAGCTGCAGCTGAATTCATTTTTAAAGGCATCATGTTGAGTTTTTGACCATCAGTGGCGCTGTTGAGCTATGTTTTAATGAGCAGGTCCCCGTATTGATTGTACGAAGGCACACATGCACAGAAAGAGTACAATGGTATCAACAGCAGGGGACGCCATGACAGATGGCAATCCTCCAAGAAAAAAGGGAGAAGAAGACAGTGGTTTGCTCAAGTACTGTACTTAAGTGCACATTTGAGGCACTTGTACTTTGCCTATGTCTTTTATAATGTGCCTATAACCCAACAGTATATATAAGTACATCTGAAATGATTATTCAATTAGCAGAAAATGGAGACTATTCTAATCTTCCTTGAAGTCATATTTCATAAAAAAAAAAAAAAAAAAAAAAAACATTTCAGGATTCCAGCTTCCAAAATATGAGGATTTGTTTTTTTTCTTTCAGTTATTTAGTTTAGCTTTAGGTCAGTCAGATGGAAGTGAAGAAGAAAACCTCACGCAAAATATATATGCAAAATAAAATATCGATAGACATTCATATCTTTTATATGTCTAATCGCATTAGAAATTATGATAAGCTGCTGATTGAAAAAAAAAAGAAAAGTACTGAGTAAAAAACAAAACCAAAGAACATATGTAATTATGTGTACCTAACAGATTTTTAGATTATAAATATTACTGAATGGACTGAACAGAGCATTGTTAAGTTTCGTTTCGTTTTCTTTTCCGCTTTTCCGTGAGAGTCGCGGGATGCTGCCGCTTTTTTATCCCCCTGAGGGATTGCGGGGGCTTACTGGGGTCCAAATCCAGTTTTACTCATGGGCGAAGGCCAGGGTACACCCTGAATGAGTCGCCAGCTCATCGCAGGACCCTTACTGATGGCAGTGGCTGCCACACAAGGTGCCAACTGCACATCAGGAGCAATTCTGGGCTTCAGTATCTTGCTCAAGGATACTTGACATGTAGCTCAGTCCCACCTGGTACAGCCGCCCAGTATTGTTAAGTGAAGGTGCCAATTGTGACAGCATTTCTCACTATTTTCAAAACATTTACAAACCAAACTATTTTGATAAAGCTTAACTGAGAAAATAGTCATCAGATTAATCCATCATTAAAACAATCTTGATTTTCTATTAATGCATAAGAAATAATAATGTAATACTGTTAGATCTAATAGTTTAACAGTCACAGGGGCCATTTTCTGCATTGAATATTGAAAAAAAGTAAATAAAAAATGTTACTTTTAACATTTTCATGACTTTTAGTTGTTACAAATTGCAGCCATTTGATGTTATAGTAACAATCTTAAGAAAACGACTGGAGACATCAGAAATGTATTCATCATATTTGTTAAACCCTTAGGTTGCAGACAGTATTATTTTAATGAGGAAAAAATACAACTGTGTTTCTACAGAGCAAAAGCTCAAAAAGACACCTTTAATATAATGATGCCCTAGAACGTCAAACTACTTTCCACACTGCACAAAATAATCAAAGTATGAAGCCTCAAATCACAATATTTCTCCTTTTTATGTCAGCAATAACTATGCTTGATTTATACATACCGGTTTTATAACAGAATCCAACTCCTGCTGCATCACAAGCACATTCTTTTTCTTCTCCAATCGGTTTCTTTACTTCTTACAGGCCACTTTGCTTCATTTGATATTTATATATATTGAACTCTATGATTCAAGCTTTTATGAAACAAGAATAATTAAATATTTCAGCATTATTAGAGAAGTCCTAATGACAGCATATACTCTACATTAGGTATGCAACAGCCCCTCTAAGCACAGTAGTTTTCACCTCACATTAAAAAAACACAACTAACTCAGTGTAAGACAGTTCTTTGCAGATGACACAACCGGATGATGGAGTTCAAACCGCTTCTAGTCTGCAGACTGGTAAAAGGCAAAGGGACGCATGATTCTCTTTATTAATACCATGGCCATGGACCATACTTAAGTCTGAGGGATGGCAGGTGTGTGATAACAGCGAATAATAGAAAACCCTCAAACACAGTTCCAGTCAGCCTGGTTGTCAGAATGAAGTGGTGGCATTTTGAGATTCTGCAAACCCCGGATACGTTCGGATTCATGAGTCATATATACCATATCAACATTTTCTACAGTACATGTCGTATTACATTGAGCTGACTGTCATGTCTGGAGGTGGCGGGGATGGTGGATGGGTTACAGCTCAGGCGAGACGGCTGCCAAGCTTCCGACTCATAGTTTTGTTTGGGCCTTTATTCAGGAGGCCCCTGTTCATGTCAAGTGTGGAACAAGAAATCAACGGTGAGTTCTTTGAACTCACTAACGTACTTAAGTTAGGTCACGTACATATAGCAACCTAAGTTACTTACAAGGTAACATAGGTATGTTTGTAATGGAAGTTACACAAGTAATGTTGTGATTCTAATGTTTTCCCGGACCAATATTTTTCTTGCCTAAACCTTACCAGGTATTTTTCTTGTCTAAATATATCCAAGTATTTTTATTGCCTAAACCTATCCAATTATTTTTCTTGGCTAAACCGTATGTTTCTAGCCTAAACCTATTGAAGTATTTCTCTTGCCTAAACCTTGCCAAGTATTTTTCTAGCCTAAACCTTACCAATTATTTTTCTTGCCTAAACCTAGCCTCAACCTATTTTTCTAGTCTAAACCTTACCAAGTATTTTTCTTGGCTAAACTTATCCAAGTATGTTTTCTAGCCTAAACCTATCCCAGTATTTTTCTTATTATTTTTCTTTACTTTTTTTCTTGCCTAAACCTTGCCAAGTATTTTTCTAGCCTAAACCTATTCCAAGTATTTTTCTTGCCTAAACCTATCCAAGTATTTTTCTTGCCTAAACCTATCCAAGTATGTTTCTTGCCTAAACTTATCCAAGTGTTTTTCTAGCCTAAACCTATCCAAGTATTTTTCTAGCCTAAACCTATTCAAGTATTTTTAACAGTAAGATCATTTTGAATCTTAAATCTCGAGTTTTGGAAGACGCTGACAAACCATGTTTTCAGTCGTTTAGGTATGAGGTAAGTTGACATAACAGGGTCAAACATCACTTAGAATCAGCCTTTTTGCTTTTCAAGCTAGGTGGCCAAAGTGGGGTATCAGCACAATAAAGCACCAAGTGCAGTTCTTTCACCGTGCTCATTTTCTTATTTCACAATACCTCATTATGTCTTATCACACAAGTGGAAACATTCAAGTCAGTGGATGCGCTTGCAGCAGCCAATTACAGCTGCATAAAGTTTTCACAAGATGAGCTTTGATGAACTTTGGAGTGAGAATTTGTGCTGCTGGCCAAAAGGAAGAGAAGTTTGATGACCTCTAATAGGACGGTTGTCATGGTTAATGCCTCTCACTCTCTTGTCCCTCTCTCTGTCTCTTGCTCTCTCTCTCAACTCAAATGTTCGTTTGCTCAAATAAGGGCTGCATTTCCGATATAAGATCTCCAAACAGATGATTCTCCCGAGTCCTGTCACTGACCTGTGCTGAAATACCTTTAACAGAATTCTTCATTTTCCCTCAGGGAAACTTATTTGGGACAAAAAGGGCAAGCAAACAGTCCCTTTATTAAGATAAACCACCATAGCAGAGAGGAATCCAGAGGGCAGAGGCAACGGCTAACACAAATGTGTGTTTGCCTATGTGTGTGTGTGTGTGTGTGTGTGTGTGTGTGTATTTTCCTCTCGGTCATTTCCCAATTGTCTGTAAAAGGGTAGAAATGTCAGGCATTTTCTCTCTCTTTCTCCCAAATACACACACACACACACACACACACACACACACACACACACACACACACACACACACAGACACACACACACACACACACACACACGCACACACACACACCAAAAGAGGCAGAGGACGTAATGAGAAACGGAAATATCGAATACCTTTTTCAGTTCATACAGAATAAAGCATGAGTAACCCAGATGAAGCCTCTGTGTCATGCTTGTTCCCTAGAAACAAGAAATGTATGTGAATGTATGCTAACGGGACATTAATGAGTGTCATAAGTGAAGATAAATAGTGAAGTTAAATATGCAGAAACATTCACAAAGCCAAACAGCGGTGATGTCCTTCAACGGGGCAAACAAGGACAGGCGACGGTTACCTTTAAAACTCGATTACTGAATTGCAGCTGGACCTGCTGTATTACCATTTGAATATGATTTCATTATCAAAAGAGCTGATAATGATGTGAAGGACATTCAGCCACAGAGAGCTTCTTTCCTGCCTGTTGACTGCCAATGTGCTGACCTTCTGTCTCTCTTTTACTGCAGTTACTCAAGAGCAGTCTGAGCAGCTGCTCATCTCCTGTTCGAGATGTTAATGCATTAGTGTCACCGGCACAAATTGTTGAATCAAGCGAATGATAAACACATGAATCCGTCTATTAAGTCACACATGAATCCATCGCTACTGTTGAAAAACAGTATTTTTTTTTTTTTTGGCCCCTCACAATGCCGAAGTCAGACAAAAGATCTGCACGCTTCACACTTATCCCAGTAGATTTTGCAGGGCAACGATCCGATCTAACAGAGATCTTTGTCAGGGTTCGGAGCTGTCAGCAATCTGTCGAGCTGAAGGAGGGGTGTTAGAGATTAGGCTGGCAGAGCTGACTCAACAGAGAAACTGTCAGAGCAGATGACCACTCAACGTTCCCAAAGTGGGGGGTCGTGGACATAAATTGGGGATAAAGTTGGAAGGTGAAAGAGACGACTTTGGGGGACTTGTTAGACATGCCCTCTGGATGGGCAGGGGCCCATCCTGGTTTTCAAAAAAGGAAAGAGAGGAAAGAGAGAGGAAAGACAAAGGAAAGGGTGTAAATCTGTAACCCAGTTTTTCACCAAGAAAGGTGGGTAGCCTATAGTCTGTGAGTGGTATTAACCTGTTGGCTTAATGTCCATAGTGAAATAAGCTAGCTAGCTATAGACTAGTGTTAGCCTACATTTCATCAACATTTAATCAGGACAGGGAAATGTTCAGCAAGATATTCATATTCATATTAAATCATTGTCCCTGCTCCTTTTAGCATACTTAGCAACAGATGAGTCAGCAGCAGCCCAGTCTCCCCATACCTGTACCCCTCCCTGTCCCAGTGAAGAAGGTGAGCAACATTGTGTTCAATGACATTAGCATCATTGCAGGGAGTCTGTGGAGATTTCTCTGTCTCTCTTGCTCTTTTTACCATTACAAAAAAGAAAATGAAATATGTATTAATGACAGAAATTCAAACACAAATAATTTTCTCACATAATGATCAATGAGGCAGGGTATAATTAAAATAAACATGTTGTTGGAACAGATACGTCAAGTGCATCATCATCATCAGCAGCAGCAGCAGCAGCAGCAGCAGCAGCTGTCTGTCAGCCCCCTATAAAATAAAAATAGCCTATAATCCATATTTATTTCAGAAAATATCATTAAAATGCATAGTTTTATATAGAACGGCAAAATATTTTTTCGCCGGCCTAAACAAGGGCCCAATTAGATTTCTTTTCATGGGGCCCAAAATCCATGACGGCGTCTCTGTGGATGGGAGTCAGCACTGGAAGACTGAGGCTTCTTGTTGGCGGAGATCTCTGAGGGAGACTGAAAGCTGCTCAGTGGCAATGTGTTGTGGTTGAATGAGCTCGGATGTGAGACGCCGAAGGCTTTGGGTATCAAAATCTGCCCCTGTTGAAAACAAGACTCCGTGCTGAAATAATAATGTTCCGTCCCAAATCTGTTCTTGAAGTCTTGAAGTAAACATGCATGCTCAGACCTTCTTTTCCATGCAGCATTCAAAGTTTGCACACAAATCAGAACTTTAATAGCATCCTGAGCTAACGTGAACCACAGACAATTACACCTGGCTATAACATGCTGTCAAAATGGGCTGACTTGGCTTATGATCAAAAATTAGCAAGTCGTCTAATATGCTAGCACAGCCTAAAATCAAGTAAATACAACAACACAAATCTATTGCATAACAAGATAGCTAATCTTATTGACCAGTCCAACGGCTACCGGTCCAACTCTGCATCTGTCTTGCAGCCTTTTATGAGGTTGATGAATGAGATTACCAGCCTCTTGCTTGTGCACTCTCTCTTATTCTCTTCTTAATTTCCTCCATCAGCATCACTTTTGGTCTCTTCGCCTCTGTCGGGATGTCAGTAGAGGCTGTTACAAGTCAGTGCACTATCAAAATGATTATGCAGCTGTTAGGATAAAATGATCACATAATGTTGAATATTAACGGAGGTGTGTGTTCTTTTACAAAGTCAGGTTTGAAAGCAAGCAATCAAAAACTTTATATATAGCACACAGTAGAAGCACAATGTGTTTGTGCACTGGGGGGCGGAAAGTGGGTCTGATTACCCAGGGCCCCAATGGGGGAGGGGGCCCTCAAAAGGCCTGAAATAAAAATGTTCTTTTAATTTTATTTTTTTATTTCCAAGTAGTTAGTGTTATAACTAACCTAAAATTGGCAGAATAAATTGGATGAGAGACTTTACTCTGTATATATATAAAAAAAAAATGAATAGTGGAGGCTGTCTAAGGCCCCTTTCACCCCTTACAATACATAATGGTTCAGTCTACCCCTGCAGCTGCAAGTGCATGAAGATGCGTCTTCAAAATGCTCAAGGAGCGGAGTGGCTGCGGCTTGTCAGGACATGTCTTTCTCCAAGAAAGCAAAATCAGGGAGCCTTCAACGAAAGAAAGGTGAGCAGTGAGCACAGTTCACAGTTAGCACAGTTTAGGAACAGTTAAAGCTGATGTCAGCAGATTGAAGGCAGTCGGGCAGCCATGAATCTAGCTCAGTTTCAGCAGCAGCGGGTTCCTCATCCTCATCTCATCTCTCATTAAGTGGTGACTGAAAGTTATTATTAAAGTAATCATATCACATTGAGATCGCGGACCTCGTGGTAAAAACTCTTCAAACGATGGAATGATATAGCTCCATTCCCAGTAAGCTAGCATGTTTGGTATCAGCAGATTCATTTCAATTTCAATATTTCTATGACGCTTATGGCTTAAAAAAAATCTTAAAAACTGAGCCTGTGACGGCCTGCAGAGGACAGTAATGTTAATGCCAGATGATCCACCAGTATTTTCAGAGGGTTAAAAGTAGGCTAAGAAAGCCAAGAACTGAGGTAGAAAATAATTCCAACTTTAAGATCATGGTGATCAGTGAGGCAGAGTATAATTAAAATAAATATGTCGTTCTGTTTTTCACATTTGGATGGTTAAATTATGTTAAATAGACCTACCGTCAGGCTGCAGTTTAATTTGACAGTGAGCAATTACCAAGTAACTTTTTTCTTTTTCACAAATATGGGAATGATAGTCAAAAATATAATTAAAATGCATAGTTTTATATAAAACAGCATCAAATTTTTTCGCCAGCCTGTTACGTCCCTGATCTAGGGGAATCAGTGGCATAACCTGAAATGCTGCTCCCCATTCTTCCCACTCCCAAGAAGGCCAGTGTCACATGAACTATTTAAATTAAAGGTAGCATTTTATTTGCTTCAGAGGGAGAGAAAGCCAAAACAACAAACAAAATACATCTATCTCCCTATCTTCCCTAGGTAAATCAAAAGTATTAACAAAAAGACAAAATCTTACCTATCTCCTAAACAATGTAAAACAGGAGAAAAAGGGTTAAAGAAAAGGCTTCTCCCTCCTACTGGGCTACCACACTCTATTTCTCAAAGTACTAAAATTACAAAAGGCTCCAGTTGACAATTTCCTTAGTCTTCACAAAACACACACAGAACTTGAGACACGCTGGACACTGCTCCCAGTTGGAGGTGGGAGAATGGTTGGAGAGACAGACTGCAGCCAGCTGGTGATTCAAATAGGCTCCTCTTCTGCCTCTAGCCAATCATGGAGCAGCAATCAGGCAGCTCCAGCCAATCAGAGGGTCCAACCTGCTATCAATCACCCAGACAGACACTCAGAGCAGACTGCTCACACTTGGAGGAGGAGGGACAGAACAGATCAAATATACACACACACAAAACAATAATAATGACCCAGGGTCATAACAAGCCTATACAAGGGCCCAATTAGATTTCTTTTCATGGGGCCCAAAATCCCTGGCGGCGCCCCTGTTTGTGCATACGCCATACTGAAGGAGTATGATATCACAGCCTATGCTGTATTGCTGGCCTTGTTTGTAGAGCTTGATCGGGTTAAGCAATGAGTAATCTAACAGGCCCTTGCATTGACAGTAAGGTTGCCTATGAACCTGGAAACAATGCCCTCCAGTTACTTTGGATGTGTCCCAAAGCTGATAACCACATTGAGTGAAACCTAGAGGGAGAGGAAAACGACTCCGTTGGGGAATCACACTGGCTGCTGTGCTCATTCTGTTTCCGCCATAACCCTGAGTTGATAAGAAAAAAAGACGAAATGAGTCTTCTGAAATGAAATTAGGCAGGTTGACTTTTTAAATAGCCAATCATTCAGTCATGGCGGTATCAGAGTCTCGCAAACATCTGTAACTGTCTAACAATATCGCTGGTCAAAATATTGCAAAAGAAATGAACAGTGTACATAAAATCCAAGCAGGAGATTTGCAGCAAAAGGGTATCTAAGTAGCTCTGCCAACACACTTCCCAACTATTTCTGATGAAAGTCTATTTAGTATCTACGAGGCAAACACACCCAAAGTGAGGATGGCAGATATTTTAGTACTTATTTGATTTGATGTTTGATAGCTGAATGCAAATAAGTCCAGTGATGGACCACACAAGTGCGTTTATAGCTTTTAGTCAATAAACTCTCAAATTTCACTGCTTACTAAAATCTAAAGCACACCACAGAGTTTTATATTTTTTCAAATATTTTTTCAACATTCCAGACAGCTCTTGTGTTATTTCCTCTTTTCATTGCCTCAACGTTTCCAGAGATAGATAATCCATTAAAATATGCTTTTATTTGTAGCACTGTTACATTGTCTTTGCATGATAGTGCGTAAGTACATAAATACTTGACGACAACATCAGAATCTTACCAACACTGATGGTGCCATAGAAAAAATTATATGAGACAAAGATTGGTTGTGTTTAGTCAACCAGTGTGGGATAGTTTAACATTTGCGAGATAAGTAGACAGAGCAGATCAGTCCCTAAAAGACTTGTTTGTGCAAAGCTTTACGTCAGAGTTGTGTTGAGCAGAGTTGTGTTGTGCTTATTATATGAATGTTTGAAATTTATCGACTTTGCCCAGTGGCAAAGTTGCCACGCGAAGGTTTTTTAGAATGAGTTTTAGACAATCAAAGTAAAAGGACAATATGTAAAGTTGAAAGACTAATTAGACTAGGATCCTCATGAGGACTCCAAATCCTGCGGGGGGGATGATTAATCAGCTAAGTTTCCATACTCTGAGACATGACGGAGGTCAAAACCTTCATTGACTGTGATAATCAAATGGCCACACTGTTTTCCAACAAGGCAGGGTTTATATACGTGTATGGGACCTTCAGTTTCTTAACTCTGACTTTGATCACTTAACATTAAACTTCAAGTTCTCCTTGAAAATTCTTTATCAGCTTGCAGGGATCCTCCTCACATGCTCCTCAGGGTACTGGCCAAGGGGGACCTGATAAAATAAGAACATTGTGTTGACAAGACAAGGCCAAAATTATTATGCAATGTTTGTTTTCTGACATTAGATTTCAATTAAACTGTAATTTCAAAAACTAGCAGGGCCACAGTTCCAAGTAAAAGGTTGGCTCTGATTTTATTTCACTACTCCCGTGTTTAAATACTCCAAAGATGAGTTTGACTTTCACAGCATTTACTTCACTTATGAAGTCAGTGGACCGTTTGCTGTGTGGCTGCATGGTGGACATCCCCTGCACTGTTGTGTTGACGTCTGATAACGTCTGCAGCATCGTGGTCTCGCTTGTTGTCCCCTTTGTGGTTGGTGGAGGACGTTGACAAGAGGTGGGAGTGTCGGGCATTTAGCCACCATAGTCATACTGCAATTGATGAACAAAGCAATTAAAAACTGTCACGTGCTATGTCTCATTATTGAATTTAATATAAAATACTCCCACATGTAAACTGAGATAACACAGTGACCAAGCCTACAGATAAGAGACACTCACTTCTCACCTAGTTGTCAGCTGACGGCCAGAGCAAACGGGAAATCACCATGGTGACAAACCCGGCCACCTCAGCCATGGTGGAGCATTTTTTGAGTTTTTTTTAACTAATATTTTTTTGAATTAATATAGTGAGATCAAGAAAAAGTCAAAGGGATAGTCATATAAATTTGTACTTTCTAAGAATAAAACATCAGCTTGTCTGTTCATTCCTGGGACAGGAATCCACGTTCAAAAATGTCTTGAATCCACTTCTGCAGTTCAGAGTCTTGGCAAACCTCACCGTCTGTCTTGTAGTGGTGACCAAGCACTCCATTCACAAGCCTTGAAAAGGAAAATAGAAATCCATTTGAGTTACATATTTGAAATTACAACATTGTCATGAATTCTAATCAAGATTTAGTCCACTACAAGACAACCTTCCTCAAGAACGTCTGACATATTGTTTTGATCTTTCTACAGTTTTGTATCATTACTTTGACATCCTTCAGAAACACTCATGTCACATAGGAAATGTAATTTGACTTGGCATTTCCTCCTGGAATTGCTCCCTGCTGTGGTAATACCGCATATCAGCATGAAATACTTGAAAACATGAAGGATAACATGCAAAAGAACAGTTGTTGACAGTGTAAGACTGTTTTACTCCTTTTGGGGGGGGTTACAGGTTAGAGTATTACTTTCTTATTAAAATATTCATGGAAAATAGAAATTCCACCAAAATCCAATAAAAACTGGTGTGTCTCATTTCACCAGAATCGGAAGATGTGTCAGGGCCAAAAATGTTCCTCCAGAAAGAGTTTAAGAGCCTGTTTCAGGCCATTTGGAGTCAATTAGTATCTATCTGTAGTGACACTTTTCTGGGGTCGCACATAGATGGATCTAGGGTTAGGGTTATAGGCAGAAAAATGCTAATGACTGTATTCATGAAAAATAGAAATTCCACCAAAATCCAGTAAAAACAGGTGTTTTCCATTCAACCAGTATCAGAAGACATTGTGGCATTAATTTTGAGTCAATGGCTCAAATGACCTGGAAGCTATTGAAAAAGATGTGTCCCTATGCATAGTGAATGGAATGGATCAGAGGTAGAATTTCACTAAGTAAGACTTTCTGGCACTGGTTGTGCCTCACACAGGCCACAGAAATAAAGAAATAAAGTATTGTTATTAGGAGTAGATTCTTTACTTTTTCTCCTGCTCATTCAAAACAAACATCACTTGGATTGCAAATATGGCAATCAATGTTAGAATAGTGTAAATTGTAGTTTTAGCTGCAGATCATCGAGGACAGTGATCGGGCAAATGTGTGAGGTATATAGTTAAAGAAAAGGTTGGTCTGCTGAGCATGTTGGTGTTTTAGTTCCTGTATGAGAACTCACTTCTTGCATATCAGAAAGTCGAAAGTCGAGCCTAGATGTTGATCTACAGAGCGTAGCAAGTGTGGGGTATGAGTAGCTGAGAGAGGGAAGGAACTGTTAGCAGCAACACTAGAGCTTGTCAAACATCCACAAAGTCAGATGTCCCGATGCTCTATAATTGTCAGCAGTGTCAAAATACATGCAAATACCTTTTTCTACTTTACTGCAGTGACATGTAACCAAATCTGACCTCATGTCAAATCAATTCCTTCACAGGTTAGTTCATCATTGTCTTCGCATGTTCTTCCTGATGTCCTACTCTATCACAGGTACATCTTTGGTTACGTTTCACTGCAGTAAAGTAGAGAAATCTCCTTTCCAGTATTATTGGAACCATGGTCAATTATTGACCAAAAAATCTACAAAAAAACAAAAACTATTTAACATCAAAGTGAAAACAGATTTCTACAAAGTATTGTCAATGAATTAAAAATATATAAAGTAGTCTCCCCCTTTAAACTGACTGACCTTTTTAAAGGCACTGTATACAGTTGCTCTTTTAGCTTCAGCTCCTTCTCTCTACTGGACTTGAAAAATGTTATGAAATGAGTCTTTTCTGCTCTCATTATGTTCCGTAGGACTGTGAGAGGGAAGTACAGTTCCTCCTCTGCACCTGGCTGTCAGCGATCCAGCGGTAGATGGGAAAGGTGTAGATGTCTCCCTCTGGAGACTTCACTTTCACCTTGCAGTGAATCCAGGACTCCTCTGGGAGCAGTGGAAGAGGCTTTTTGTCAAGCTCAATCAGCGCCACCTTCCCAAGAGAAGTGATGGCATGATAGAAAATGTAGACTCCTGCAAACACGCAGAGAAGGTGAGACAGGCTCTGTGCTCTATTGGTGTGCAGATGTCAGAGTAAGTGTCAGCACTGGAAATGTAGAATTTGCAACCTGCAAACACATTTCCGCTAGAGTTAATACAGTTTTTCTGCATAAGTGGTACTTATGTTGATCAGAGTTGCCATTGTGCAGCAAAAAACAAGTGCAGACAGCAATTTAAGTGCCTTTATTTGGCAAAGACGTATAGAGACTGCTACAAAGTCACATGAACACAGCACTTTGATTTATGCCTTTGTCAGTTTGGTACATTTTTAACCTGCAATAGTACACATTTTAAACACAGTCATGAGTGTGGTTCATATTTATGATACCTCATAATATCAGAAGTAAATAAAATAACACTTTAATTGCAGAAATCTGTTTTATTTCTCAAAATTTCACAATGAATGATTATTTTTTTGTCATGTTTGTTCATTGCTGTTGTTTTAAAGAATACAACAATACATATAAAACAAAAATTTGAAGAGAGTTGAAAAAGGATTCATATTAAATTCATATTAAGTTCAGGGAAATTCGGCCTCCAACACTAAACACTACGACAAAAACAAACATCAGTAATTTGAAAAGTGCAGAATATTGGAATGAATCACAACAGGATGATTTAAACTCAAGGTAATTCTGTGCAGTGGCGGAGAAAAAAAAACAGACTCACAAACAGATCCACACACATGAAATACCTACATAGTGTCAGATAAAAAGAAAAATTGACACATTTGGATCATAAAAAGATTAATATGTTAATAAGGAAATTGTCAATGCTGCAGCTCTACATTTTTTTAATAACATTTTTAGTATCTGTTGCTCTGATACCTTAAAAAATGGCAATGCAAGAAAAAGTTTCAAGATGAGGATTATGATTCGAAACATATAAACCTGAATTTGGCCCACAGCTAAAAAGCTCACATCAGCTCATATTCAAATGGCCACACTGTTTTCTACCAGCACAGGGTCCATGTACGTGTATGGGATTTCCAGACTCTTGTTTCTGGTTCTGATCATTGTGCTTAAAACTTCAAGTTCTCCTTGGTAGTCCTTTATCAGCTTGTGGGGAACATCCTCACAGAAATGGTCCTCCGGGTACTGGCCGAGACCGACCTGGCAAGAATTCATCATTATGTTAACAAGATGAAGAACAAGAAGACATCTTTGTTAACCAACATCATTGTGCTGTGTTCGTTTTCTGACAATAGCTTCAAAAATATGCAGACGTACAGTTCCAAGACGAATAAATGTTGATGTAGGATATAATCAGAAGTTAAATCGACTAGGGTTTTATTGAACTCCTGGAGTGTAACATGTATATTTCCATGAGGTTTTGGGCACTTACGAAATCAGAGGACTGCTTGCTCAGGAGCCACATGGTGGACATCCCCTGCACTGTTGTGTTGACGTCAGGTAATGTCTGCAGCATTGTTGCCTCGCTCGCTGTCCCCTTTGTAGTTGGTGGAGGACGTTGCAGGGAGATGGGAGTGTTGGGCATCCAACCACCATAGTCGTACTGCAGTTGATGAACAAGTTATTGACAAAGTTTGTAATTATTAAAAAGCATTACGAAACATGAAATTGTGTTGTTATGGATGTCTCTATAGTAAATGCTGCGTAGTACTTCAGTTTAAATAATAGACTTTCAACAAAGGTAAGTGTAGATTTTAACTCTTTTTTTTTTTAATCTTCAACCAAACCTATACAATCATTAATAATGATCCACCTGTCCAGTGTTGACGGCTGAGTGCTGGCCTGAGCAAGTGAAAATCACCATGGTGACAAACTTGACCATCTCAGCCACAGTGCGAAGCTCTTGAGGGATTCCTGTGAATTCATCAAAACAACACAAATGAATAAGCCTCCTGTCTAATAAACATTATGAAGTAGAATAATGGTATATATGGAATACAATAAGGACTTTCTGACTAACAAAACATGAGCTTGTCTTTAAGCACACCTGTGCATTCCTGGGACAGGAATCCATGTTCGAAAATGTCTTGAATCCACTTCTGCAGTTCAGAGTCTTGGCAAACCTCATCGTCATTCTTGTAGTAGTGGCCAAGCACTCCGTTCACAAGCCTTGAAAGGAAAGTGGAAATCCACTTGAATTAAGTGTTTTAAATTACAACATTGTAATTAATTCTAATCAGGATTTAGTCCACTTGAGTGCAACCCTCGCATCTGACCATCTTTCCTCAGTTTTGTATCATTACTTTGACATCCTTCAGAAAACTCATGTCATACAGAAAATGGAAATGGAAATACAATTTGACTTGGAATTTCCTCCTAGAAATGCTCCCTGCTGTGGTAATACCGCATATCAGCATTGAATACATGAAAACATGAGGGATAACATGCAAGACAACCCCAATGACCCCAATGTAAAAATGTCCTATTCTAGGGTTAGGGTTAGAGATTTATTTTGCATGGCATTGTTATTATCCTGTTTCCTACTTGCGCATCCAAAACACAATAACTTTGATGGCAAAAATGGCAGTGAATGTTATGAGTGCAAGTTTAAATTACATGTTTGCACTATTACATTGCCTACATTACCTGTGGATGATATCCCAAAGCCTGAGTCCATCATCCCTGTAGTAGAAGTTCGGCACATCCTCCAGTCCACGCTCAACAATGTCATCTGGTATACAGAGGGAGCTGTAGGTCATCGAGGACAGTGATCTCTTCAGGATTGTGATCATACCCTCTCCACCAGACGCTGCAAACTGGGGAAAAGTCAGATATGTTTGAAATATAGGTAGAGAAAAGTAGTGTACATCTTAGTAGTGTTATAGTCTTTTCTTACCTCTGTGAAAACTCCCTTCTCTGCTATCAGAAGCAGTCGAGCTAGGTGGTTGATCTGCAGAGTGTAGCGAGTGTGAGGTATGAGGAGCTGAGGGAGAGAAGGGAACTATGTTAGCAACACTAGTATTTGTTAAAAGTCTTAAATCAAAGGTTGTAGAGGGGTAACACTCGTTCTATAAACACAGATGGAGCCCTCTACTAGATTTTATGGGTATAGCTGTCCTCCATCACATATAGCTGTTCAATCAAGGGCTTGGCGCATCTCACAACATATATGGCAGAGTGTAAGCTTTCTGCAATCTGACAACCCTTTAGGGTCTATAGGTAACAGGGCTCTGCCTGTGCTCGTAAAACCCCCTGCCCCTCTACTGGACTGTATGGGTAAAGTGGGTGCAGCCCAAAAGCTTATCTTGGTACCTCCATGCTAAGGCACTGAAAACTAGCCACATCCACAGGCATGGCACAGGCAAGGTAAGTTGTCTTTGTGCGGGAATTCACTCTAAGGAAATCTAACAATCCCACGGTGGAGGCAGAAGTGGTGGTGGCAGATGCAGCCCAATCTGTTCCACACTGGGCATCACTTTTGTGAAGTCTCTGCGAAAGGACGGTGGCGATCGGTTATCACCGGTCGCTGATATTTCAGGACGCTGATGAGATGTTGTCATCCTCCTCTGCAACCGGAGGCACCAGCATCATTTCAACAGAGGCAACCTGTGCCGATGATAGGGCCCCTCGTTGCTGGGGAAACCTGAAGCTCTGGCTAGCATCCATCACAGCAAATATCAGTAAGTTGGCAAGACTAAAACTACTAAGTTCATGATTCTATTTGAAGTTACCTTGTACAGTGGATGCACCATGGGTAAGTTGCGCAGCAGTGACACTGCAAACACTTCAGCCAGCAGGTGAGTGCGCAGCAGGTGAACATTGAGTTGATGCTCATTGAAATCTGCACTTCTCACAAAGATCTTGGCCATCAACCAGTCGTACTCAGAATCAGTAGGAAAGAAGATGGGGTTGTCGTCTGTTGGAGTCTGCTTCAGCTGCAGGGGAAGGAAGACGATAATTAATTAATTTAAACAATCATCAACAAAACTATGTAAGATGTTTTCATAATGCATACTTTTTAAGATATTGGAAAACAGGGGTGCATATTTTTCAATCAGTGGTACAAAACCAGACGTGTAGTATCTGCTTCATACAACTTGGTAGCTATAAACCAGCTGCTGGACAGTTGTATGTACAGTATGTAAGTTGTGAGACAGACAGTGTTCAGACAAAATCTGGTCAGTAGGCTATTCTATAAAAGACTCCTAATGAAATGTTAACTGAGAGAGTCAATGCGATGATGCTATAAAGAAAATTTCATGATAAAATCATTTCAAATAAGGCCATAAATTCAACATGTTTAAGTCAGTCTCACCTGAATAGCAACGGGCATCAGCTGATCATCAGGGGATTTGTGGAACAGCACGAGGGGAGCCATCAAGTACTGCTTCTTCCCGTTGATGACGTTTGGTTGCACTCCATCCAAACGCTTGTAATCGCACAGGAATATGTTCCCTTTCTGTTTGAAATGTTCACATTTTGGCCGGATAAGGAAACAATTTTGGCCGGGTCAGTTACAAATTTCACACTGCTACAGTATTGACATGGACTTTTCTAAAGATTAACATAATCAGACCTTGATTTCCATTCCATATTGAGCATGCATTTAAACTCTCATTCTTTCTGAAGGAATACCTGCATTTCTTCAGATAGGCTGCCCCCACCACAGAGAGGCACCATGGCATCAGTGACTGGGAGGTTCTCAGGCAGGGCTGTACAACGCCGGATCAAAATGGGGTTGACACCATTTAGATATTGATAGCCAAAAAAAGCATTTTCCTTCCAGTGCTGCTGGACATAGTCTGGAAAGAAAGCAGAATTTATTAAAGAATTTAATTTAACATAGTATCTGCAGGTCCTTCAGATGTCCTTTACAATACAACAATGTAATTTATGCTTATTTCAGTATAAAAAGCAAACTGTGACTAAATGTTTCATGTTTCAATGTGTCATGTTCTCAGAGCTGTACCTGATATGTCTGTTCTCTTGTTGCAGAAGACCTTGCGAATAGCTTCAATGTCGGTCCAGTTCTTCTTGCTGCAAGAGTATCCCTTCAGTTGCAGCTCTGCCAGCCTTCATAATAAATGGATATTGATATTAGTTACATATTACATATTAGCATTTTTATGCACAAAAGATAAACACTTGACTGTTCTAAATGCTGACATGTATTCTGTAATAAATCATATAGTTTGGGATATGAAATACCAGTGTCTGATCAAATTTGAGGACCTCACCCAGCGGATGCAGTGAAGAGGAACTCTGTGGTCTTGGTGAAGGAGAAGCGGACCTCACAAGGCAGATCAAGAGGGTTGTCTGCTTTCATGCAGTGAGGTAGTCCCTCTTTATAAACATCCCAGCTGGGAAATATAAAACAGACTGGTGAAGGACAGATATTTCAGATTATGGTATAAAAAGAGTAAAATACATGATATATTCTTAAAACGATGATTATTGCAGAAAGATCAAAATTAAAGGAGACATATTATGCTCATTTTCAGGTTCATAATTTTATTTTGGGTTACTACTAGAAAAGGTCTATATGCTTTAATGTAAAAAACAAAACAAACAAAAAAAAAACACCAGTTTTCTCATACTGTCCAGTTTTAGCTCCTGTCTCTTTAAAGACTCCCCTGAACATCCAGTCTGCTCTGATTGGTCAGCTCACACACACCTGAGCCAGCATTGCTCAGCATGGGCATGTCTATCAAGTAAAATGGGTCCCAGAGCAAAACAGGCTTCTAGCGCTACAGTAACAAACACAACAGGTAAAACGAAAAAACAGGGACCGGCATCAAACCTGCTACTTGTTGTCGCTTAAAATTGGGGCGTACGCTCACGTTGTTTATCTTGACTGTTTCACAAATTTACAACACTAGTATAACATCTGCCTGGATGGGATGTAGCCACATTAGCAACATGCTAACACCTGGTTTAGCAGGCTGAGCTACCAAACAAGACTACAGCCAAAGTGTTTCGAGCAGTGTCTTCTGTGGGCGAGAGGAGCTCCGATCGGCGTGGACTTCGGGCTTCCTAACTTTAAAAGTAATAGGTCTCCTTTAAAATGACCCATACGTCACAAAAGGAAGGACAGATATGTGTTACTCGCCTAACAACATAATGTGTCTGGGCTCTTTATGGAGGGCACGATGTCACACATCCTACCTATACAGCTGCCCTCTTAGCTTTATCTCCTTCTCTCTGCTGTACTTGCCAAGATGATGACTGTCATCGGTGATTCTCAAAGCTGACGAAAAAAAGATATAAATTAGTCTTGTCTGCTCTCCCATCTTTGGTGATAATGTAATGTGTAATTGCCAAGCATCAGTTTCACAAACCTGTTCCTTCTCTGAACAGCTGCACCTCACAGCCAGAGATCCAGCGGTAGATGGGAAAGGTGTAGATGTCTCCCTCTGGAGACTTCACTTTCACTTTGGAGGCAAACCAGGCATCCTCTGGGAACAGTGGGAGACGCTGTTTGTCGATCTCAATCAGCACCAGCTTTCCAAGGGAGGCGGAGCAGCACACGGAAAATTTAGACTCCTGCAAACATGCAGAGAGAATGTGGGTGAGGCTCTGGGCTCTGATCTGCCAGTAGAGGTAGGCATAGCTGCAAACTGCAAGTCAAATTTTATTCAGTACCAAGTACATTTCTTTGCACTTTGACTTTTGTCACAGTCAGTTTTATAGTTATTTATCATAATACAAATGGAAATACAGTTATCAATTTGAATATGGTCCACATTTGGTTGTAATAATTGGTGAATGTGGACAGTAGTTTCATACGCAGATGCTTTTAGGATGCATGATTCAAAAGTTTATAACGTACAGGTAAATAGTAACAGTTTGGTGTTCTTATCATTGTCATCATTATGTTCCCTGAGCTCAATCAGACAAGAATAATCTTAAGTATTAAGAGGAAAAAACTAAATATTGAAATCTGAATGTATTTATAGATTAATCATTAATAGGCTAAAACCAAAATTCTGACAAGGAAGTCAAAATATAAGGAGAACTAAAGTTTCATTTGGAGGATAACATTGGAAAAATCAGGTATATTTCTCAAAATACTGTAATCAATTATTTTATTTCAGGGATTTTTTTGCTCAGTTTTTTAAGGAGTTTGAAAAAAAAAAACAATAATTTGAACGAGGGTCACATTTGAAAGTATCGCCAGTCTGCTAACATGCGCCAGTGGTAATCTGTTAAAATCTAATTTAGACTCATGACATTATCTCCACGCTTCAACATGATGGCCATTTTGTGCTTAACTGTTTGCCTGTGCTATGCAAGTTAGACAAAAATGCAGCACATTAAGTTAGAAATAGAGATAATCCAGACTCACTACTCCACAGTAGAAGGCGGCAGCCCCTTTAAAGCTTGTGAGCCACGTACGGCTACTCTCCCCGTCTTCGCCCACCAGTTTAATGAAGATGCCATTTGTAGTGGAGGCCTGAGCACAGTTTGCAGTGGTCACATACACCTTGTACTTCACCATTTTGGCTTTGGAGGAGCAGAAAAGCCTGTGTGAAGAATAAAGAGTGATGGAAGCCACAATCATTACAGTCATTTCATTAGTAGATTAGAATTTTTTTAGATAAAGGAAATCATGTTACAGTACAGTTAAGGCGGTTTGCTGCTGATTATGCAGTTCTGTTATTATGTTAATCCTGAAACAGTGATGTTTTTTGTCAAATCAAACTATTAAGATCCCGAACCTTCTTACCTTCCAGACGTTCCTCAAAAAGCAGCTGTCTGCAGTGGTAGCCTTTCCTTTTATACATACACAGCAGGTTTTTAGGGTGTGTCTTTAGTACATATACTGTCAAGGTAAGAGAGTTCAGGCTGAAATGACTCAAAGTACAGATAACTTGGTTTATATCCAACAGTAATGAAAACCAACACTGTGCTGTGTGTGATGTCAACCGATTCTTTAGAAACGTAGACAATGATAAGCAAAATGCACCAGTATTAACATGTTGGCCCTGGCAGGGATCTGTCAAGATTAATGTTGTGCAAACTCACAAAACGAAGTGCTGAAATCACCCAGAAAGCAGCATCACTGGCTTCCTCAGGACATGTTCTCGCACATGGATTTTCTCTGTTTTCATCAGGGCGTCTGTTATGACCCTAGAGGTCATATGTTTCTATTTGTCTGTTTTTTATATCCCTCTTTTACCTGCGTGAGTGAGAGCATGTGTGTGTGTGTGTGTGTGTGTGTGTGTGTGTGTGTGTGTGTTTAGGTGTGTGTGTGTGTTTAGGTGTGTGTGTGTGTGTGTTTAGGTGTGTGTGTGTGTGTTTAGGTGTGTGTGTGATTGTAGGTTGTCCCTGGGAGCTGATTGGTTCCTGCCTGAAGACAATAGCTTAAAGGCCAGCTCTTCCTAGTTCCTGGGGGCTCTCCTCCATTGACCCAGACTGCCAGCATGCATGATTGTGGACAAAAATATGTTTGTTAATAAAACCGTTTAAAAGTGCTCGCTGCTGGTGGTGTTTGGGGTACAGGTAGAGGGGAGTCTCAATTTCTTGTTGCGCCAGGGTTTCCCCTAGGCCCTGGTCGTAACAGCGTCATTATGTTTTACCTTCTTGTAAAACTAACCACTATCCTAAATGGTTCATTTGTGCTGTCATTCCACTGCTAAAAGCTCTGTAGCGTGTTTTTAAAAAAAAATTTTATAACCATTGTCATTGTTGGAGAATGTTTAATTGAATTGTGTTTATTGTGTTTATCAAGTTGATTTATCAATACTTTTTTAAGGTTGCATGCAAAATTTAACTTTGTTGTATGTTACCCCCCAAACAAGAGTATATTCATTCTTGTGAAAAGATGTAAAAGTAATTTAAAAAAGTGCTTCTTTTAACAATAACAAGTAAGTTACATGTTGGCACTCACATGCTATATTGTTATCACTCATCAGATCTTTATTAAAGGGTTGTCCACCATATTTACACATCAACTTGTGTTTACAGATCTTGGTTATTACAACTACATCTGTAAAATAAAAAGTAGTTTAAAGTATTTTCTGGCGCCAGAGGGGGGTGCATGTAATCTGATAAATTGCCTCCAGTGATGTCACTCAGTGACTGCATTGTATTGCATTGTGGGTAATGTAGGAGCCAAGTTTTAAAAAGCAGCATTGGACTCATGAACTGTTTAAAAAAAACAAACAGAATCGGAGGTATCATCCTTTGTCATTCCATGCATTCTTCTTCCTTTTCAATAGCTGGCGCCCACATTTACTCACAATACAATTACGCCATTGAGTGACATCACACCCTATCCAACCCAACCTAACCTACTAACCTGAGTAGTGTGAGGCAACTGCATTCTGCCTTAAGATCTGTACACACCGGGGACATACAAACAAATGACACAACAATGTGCAATACTCGCTTTTGAATGGAGCGGCAGACAGCTTGCGAAGCTCAGAGAGTGCCCTAGTGGTTTCTCTGTTTTAATTTTTTTTTTATTTAACCTTTATTAAACCACGAAAAGACTCATTGAGATTAAAAATCTCTTTTACAAGAGTTTCCTGGCCAAGACAGGCAGCACTGAGCGGCTCACTGATAAGGTTGCAATCATTGGGTTCATCGCAGCTACCTATCCCGGGGGTCCGGTCCGGTCCATAAAAGACGGCTATAAACATTAAAACGCCAAAGTTACAAAAAAAAGTACCGATTGAGGCAGCTGTAGATTAGCAGCTCCTCTGTTCTGTGGGGTAAAATGGCAGTTTTTGTCAAAGTAGTCTGGTGAATTTGAAGAAAGCAAAGATGGATACACCACGTTTAGTTTCCAGGAGATAAATCCCACACATCAACAGGTCTGCCATCGTCATGAGTTGTGACGGGACATCCGTCTCGCACAACGTGATCGTTTGATGGGTTCATTTGCAGTGTTAAGGCTCAGAAACATCAACGTGACAGACCCAAGTCATTGCCTGACAGACTGAAAGGGGGCCTGCGAATGACTGCAACCCCTCTCCCACCGAAACAACCAATAGACGTTGAGATCTGAGTGGGACACCTCCATAAAGCAGCCCCACGCCAAATTCTCAGTGAACGTGCATGATTTGTGTAACATTCTCAACGTTTGAAGTGAAAGTCAATGAAGGAAAATGAAGATGTCAGGAAGTGAAAATATAGGATGAGGAGAGGAAAGCGAGACGCCGGTAAGCGTGGCAGATAATGTTGATTGAGTGGGACAGCACATAACTGAATGCTGTTCTTTAGTCTTGTCCTGAAGCACTAAACTTAATATCCAACCAAAACAGTCCACTGTTAAATCAAGGCAAAAAAAAGATAAATGTCGACATGTCATCCATTTTTTGATGCTGTCAGATTATCTCTGAGGTTACGGTAGTGAACACTGGTTGGAGGACCAACCAGTGTCCTATCGGACTCAAATACATCACTGAGTTTATTTAAGGATTCATGCACCAGGACGAGGAGAATGAATGCTTACTAACCACAAGAGAATAGCTGCACCAGTAGGCTTTTCCTCTGCCTCAGGCCACTGTTCTAATTGGCCTTTACCTCCGCTTAAAATCCCTCTCTCGAGGAGCAGAGATTAGGATTTCTACAATTTTAGGCAACTGTTGAGAAAACAGGCGGCCTTACCGATCTGCAGCGAAGGAAGCCTCGGTTAAGATGGCGACAGGCTCTGGTCCGGAGAAAACGTTTTCAATAAAGTGATCGACTTGGTTGTATTTGCCTTAACTACAAAAATCAAAAGTGATTTCAAAAGAAGTATGAAAAAGCCAAACAAAAGTCTAAGAATATAAAAAGTTTTAAAAGGCTGCTAGAACTAAAAACAACCACATTCCGCTCAGAGTGTACTCCTCCTTTTATGTACCAGGGCTGAGGGGGTTTTACCAAGTCTACCGAAAGGCAGGGCGTCAAAAACCAAGAAAAACAATTATTCATCGGTCATACAGAGTATAGGCATTAATGTAATCTACATGGGGAAAGCCTAAGTTCCTGTTTTCAGCCAAGCTACAGTTAGAACATGTTTCTAGTCTCTTAGTCATGTAGACGTTTTATGTTAAATGATTATAACGAGTCAGTTATTAACCCTAACCCAATTCAATACTAACCCTGATCCCAGAGTAAAAATGTAATGCGTCAACATGTCTCCCCTGATATCTTTCGCCACAGAGGTGGGTTAGACTGGGGATGTATTTTTATTATTATCATTTTTATTATATAAGGGATATTTTAGGAATGCTACAGGCAGCAGTGCGTCTCTGTGATCGTCTTGCTCCTCAGCAACTCCACATTACCATTTGTCTCAACAATCATGAAGGTGACACTACTTTGTAGGGTTTATATGCTATAATATAGTATTGGATATAGATTAGGTCGTGTTGCAAATCCAAGACTGAAGGAAGGGCGGGACTGAGAGAAAGACAAATCTGTCTTGTACCTCAGCACCACAGATTCACCAGTACCCTACATAGTGCGGCTACTGATATTTCGGAGCACAATCTCAATCAGATAACAGATCAGAGTCAGACAGACCAAACTAACATAATCAACTAAACGACCCATCTGCCCCTGCACTCCCATGGGCTGGAGGGTACACAGGGGGGGTGCATTTGGTAATTTTTGCGAAAGAAGAGAAACTGCGATTTCCCTCATATCATCTCATGTTTATAACTGTTTTCAACTTAACATCCTGTCTCTCGAGATAAACAGACTGAGTTACACGCACATCCACAGCTGTCTTCCCTTTTTTCTCATGACCATTGCTCAATGAATGTTAAGTTTAATAGGTCAATCTCTGGGGTCAGTTCCTCCTTTTTTGGCTGACCGGATAGGGAGTCCAAGTTTATTAATTACGTAACACGATTATTAAATGACAAACCGATCACATTCATTTTGAACTCACATGCATCGTGTCTGCTCTCACCATCATGCAGTTCATTATCACATGCTTGACTGAAAGTTTTGAAAAAGTCAAAACAGTAAAAAAAAAATATGAGTTATTAAATACCTTTTATTGATTCTAATGGTGCTCTGCAAAGGTAAAGAACAAACACGCTCAGGTGTAGCTGTAACTCAGTTTATCAATACAAGGCAACAAGACAACACACACGCTGTATAGTTGTCCCAGGAAAAAAACAACTGATTTCAACATTTTGTTCATGAAAGATCTTTGTGTTTATTTGAATCCTCTCAAAGTAGCAGCTTCACATTACTTGTTTTCAGGTAATTATACTACATAATTATACTCTAATAAAAACATGATCATGAGTAATTTATTCAATTTCTGCCCCTAAATGCTCATAAATCTTACAAACTGGACCTTTAAATCACAGATCAGCATATCAAGATTACATGCAGTAGATTCTTGACATTAATGGTTTCAGTAAATAATTTGCCGTTTCTCCCTTTTCCCGCTGAGAAGCTCACGCCGTCCGATAATCAAATGGCGACGCTATTTTCTACCTCTGTTGGGTCCAAGTACGTGTACGGGACTTTCAGACTCTCGTTTCTGACTTTGATGGCTGCACTCAACGCCTGAAGCTCTCCTTGAAAGTCCTTTATCAACTTGCAGGGAATTTCCTCATTGAAATGGTCCTCTGGGTACCGGCCAAGGTGGACCTGATGAGACAAACAGTACAGCTAGAAGTTAGTGTCTCTAACAGTAACGAACGTTAAGGCGTTTATCAAACATAGACTATTGGCAACATAATGTACAGTTAAAGGAAGTGAGCAGGATTTCTTCAGCGGTTCAAAGACGGTATTTAGGCTCAAATTACATATTCATTTTAAGTACAACTTAAATAAAAATATGTGATTCCTTTCATTTTTAATGAAGTCAAGGGCACTTACAAAGTCAGAGGACTGCTTGCTCAGGAGCCACATGGTGGCCATTCCCTGAGCTGTTGTGTTGACGTCAGGTAATGTCTGCAGCATCGTGGCCTCGCTTGTTGTGCCCTTTGTTGTTGGTGGAGGACGTTGCAGGGAGATGGGAGTGTTGGGCATCCAGCCACCATAGTCAAACTGCAATGAATGATTGACAAATGGATGATTAAAACGTGTTGAAGCAACAGCATGTCAGTCTTTAGTCCACTACTTTCGTCTTACACTGAAATATTTCAACAATTATTGGATGTTCTGCAATGAAATTTGGATCAGGTCAAACATCAATAAAGACGTTCATTGTCCCCAAAGGATGAATTCCTGTAAAGTAGAAGACCCCTCACTTTTCCTCTAGCTCCACATGACATTGTTTATACCGGCCGACAGCTGTAATATGTTTGCATGCCATATAACACAAAAGTTGTGATCTCAGCAAATATTATACCTAGTAAAAGTCATCATCATAGCATCGTCATTGTTAGGAATTCATTGCCACGTAATGATCACGCCAGTACAGTAAAAGGATTCACCTGTCCAGTGTTGACAGCCGCATGCTGTGCTGAGCAGGTGAAGATCACCACGGTGACGAACTTGACCAACTCAGCCAGGGTGCTGACGCTACGAAAGAATCCTGAGAATTAGACAGAATAAAAACTCTGTTAGGTATCGACATCTCGGATGACTTCAATAAAGATCGATTTAATCATGATGTTACATAAATGTGCACATTTATCATCGCAAAGGGTTTTTCTTTAAAGCCTACCGTTGGTTCCTTGGCTAAGGAATCCATGGAAATAAATATCCAAGATCCAGTTCTGCAGTTCGGAGTCTTCACGGACCTCAGCATCATTCTTGTAGTAGTAGCCGAGCACTCCCTGCACAAACCTTTCAGAAGGGGATACGTTCTTTTAAAACATGTTCCCCACTTACAAATAAAAATCATACACGCTGAGAGACAGCTTCTTTTGGAAGAACATTTAACGGACGGTGCTGCAGAGTTACATGAGAAGATTACTACAACTCTCCCATCTGTACTTTAAGTGTTAGGATCACTGTGGAGCTACAGCCAGCTGACAGTTAGCTTAGCTTAGCATAAATCTTAAACAAGGGGGAAACAGCTAGCCTGACTTGCTTGACTGCTATCACAATTGAATTTTTCCACATAACAAACTGTATCAATTTTGTTTGAGCCATACAAAAATAGAAGTCACTATTTCTAGGGAAACAGGCACAGTGACTTCCTGAAGTTTCATTGTTTCTGTGGCAACATCACCATGATGACGAATTATATAAAACATATTATAGCTAGTTAATTAACTTCATAGTTGTTGTTTATAGCTGTTGTTGGATGTATTGTTTTAATATGTTTATAGATATCTAGGTTCTCTATCAAAGTTTTCTTCTTAATAAGGAACCAATAGCTCAGGTTTAGATCACCCGTTTACTGTACTGTCATCCTTGCAGGGCTTTGTTCATCTAACACCTAGGCTTCTTGGCATTTAAAGGGCATAATCAACCATAAATCAAGCACAGCTCAAAATTGCAATGGCACTGCTCTTAATGGGTTCAGACTCTATGAACAGGGAACATCCCATCTGTCATGTCAAAGTAGGTGTTTTGCCTGCATTGGCTTTAGCTTGTTGTACCCAATAAACTGGCAAGTGAGCGTCTAAGGGACCCAATAAACTGTCACCAGAGGCCCCAAAACTTTCAGCAGCACCTCAAGCAACAGTGATGACTGTGTTTCAACATAAACAGTTCAGAGGAAATTGCAATACAACAGACAAGGTGTAAGAATTGATGCCATTACCAGTGTGTGTTTATGTTGCAACTTTTCAGAAAGACTGATGAAAGAAACCCTATTTGAAAATCAGCTGGGTTACAAAGGACAAAAGCTCGCTCAAAGAGGGGGCAGGAATTGAGCTCTGTATATTCCTGAAACAGGACACCTTGTTGTGCATGACCCAATACTGGTGCATGACCAACATGTTTTGCAGCCCAGATATTGTGGCTATCATTAACATTTTTATAGACAAACCATTTCATCATCCATCAAACATCTACAAAGCTTGCGGAAAGGTGCTGAATATTTATTTTCTTGAAATCATTATATTTCTGAATTAATAGTTTAAAAAATCTTGTCAGGTCCAAAATGATTCTGATTATCATATTAGTAATGTCAACCTTAGTGCTAGCAATGTTAACATTAGCAAGCTAGTGTTAGCAATGTTAACCTTGACTAGTGTGATCAGTGTTGATGTTAGCAACCTCGTGTTCACAATCATAATGTTAGCTGGTGTAATGTGTTTAACAAGTGTTTATGTAAGCTAGCTCAAGTTAGCACATCAACATAAGCTAGCTGGTGTTACCAATGTTAAAATTAACTAGTGTTAGTAGTGTTGATGTTAGGTAGCTAGCATTAACAATGTTAATGTTAGCAAGGTTGTGTTAGCAATGTAAGGTAATGATTGATGAGCAATATTTTTTTTGCTTACGTTTAACAACGTTGGTATCATGTGGTACCTGTGTTTTGTCCATATCGAGAGTCTTGGTAGTTGCCAGGTTTTAGAAAAGAACGTAAAAATTCAGTTCTACATTATGTACTCAGCATACTGTACTGCCCTAACATTAGCAAGCATCAGTGACGTCAACATGCATTAGCAACGTTAACGTTAGCTAGCTAATATTAGCTGGCATTAACTAGCTACTAGCTTCAAACAACACCTGATTGCAAAGGTAAAGGGGGATGGACCAAAATAATAGATTGATGAAAAAATGTACAAAACTAAATGGAGGATCACTAAAAGTAGGATGTTCCAGCCAGGCATCATTTACCAGAGCAAGAGGTACAGTCTGCAGCTGAACTCAATGGAATAAAATGTCCCCTCTAATCCTACATTTGCATTTTCAGGTTGCTTTACTGCAGCGATTAATACTCCCTGCTCGAGCAATCTCATTAACACAGACGTGTCGCCTTTGTGCCGACGAGCTGATTTGTCCTGTCCTCATTATGATCACTTCATACCAGAAGAGCATGTGATTCATGTGTTTAGTTTTTAGTTTCTAGCAAACGACACACACTTGATTTGTATAATGACTTTTTTTCCCCTGCAAGTGGAAGTGGAAAGCAAATCCTGTACGGAAATCCAGTTTCATGGCCTGAATGAATTCCTCTTAACCCTCAGACTGTTAATTGTCTACATTACCTGTTGATGATATCCCAAAGCCTGAGTCCATCATCCCTGTAGTAGAAGTTCGGCACATCCTCCAGTCCACGCTCAGCAATGTCATCTGTTATACAGAGGGAGCTGTAGGTCATCGAGGACATGGATCTCTTCAGGAATGTGAACATACCCTCTCCACCAGACGCTGAAAACTAGGGAAAAGTACAATATGAATACAGCCAGACAGGCATACTGTTGATATATTGTTCTACTGGGCATGTTGGTCTTTTCATACCTGTGTGAAAACTCCAGTCTCTGATATCAAACGCAGTCGAGCCAAGTTGTTGATCTGCAGAGTGTAGCGAGTGTGAGGTATGAGGAGCTGAGGGAGAGAAAGAACTTTAGTTACACTTACCAGAAATCTTGATCCTACTGTACAATTTAATAGTGTTGAAATACATGCAAGTTAAAACACACAAAAACATTTTGGAAGATACAAAAAACAGTTAAAGGTCATGTTGATAATGTTGATAAATTACATTTAAAGAAAAGAACAAAAAAACAAAAGTAGCTATTTTCCTTAAAATTATTAGTTAGCAACGTTAATGCGAGCTTGCTAGTGTTAGCCATGTTAGTGTTCTCAAGTGTTGGCGAGTTCGTATTAGCAATGTTAACATTAGTGTTACCAATGTTAATGTAAGCCTGTGTTAGTAGCATTGATGTTAGCTAGGTAGCATTAGCAAGGTTAATGTTTCCTTGCTAGCGTAAGCAAAAGGTATGTAGTACAACAAACTGGCAGCCACTTGAAATTCAAACAATATCAGTGTTAACGTGAATGCAAGGAAGGAGGAAGGAGGAAGGGAGATGGGATACCACCTTTAGTGGCTGAATGTTATCAGTAACACCTTTGATTAGACTGTAACTGTGAGTATTCTCCCTCATAGTTACCTTGTACAGAGGATGCACCATGGGCACATTGCGCAGCAGTGACACTGCAAACGCTTCAGCCAGCAGGTGAGTGCGCAGCAGGTGAACGTTGAGCTGATGCTCGCTGAAATCTGCACTTCTCACAAAGATCTTGGCCGTCAACCAGTCGTACTCAGAATCAGTAGGAAAGAAGATGGGATTGTCGTCTGCTGGAGTCTGCTTCAGCTGCAGGAGAAGGACGAGGGATGAGGTTCATTCAGTCTGTGTGATCCATCACCAGGACTGGTGGACAATGTTTTAGAAATGTCTGTGTTTGTGTCAGACTAAACCGTTAGCCTGTCAAACATGGATGTGATTATAGCAGAAACTTTTTTTGACATGGCTCAGGTTTAGGCAGGGTGAAATTAACTGCTTTTCCTGGCAGAGAGAATTCAAAGCTGCCATCTGGTTAATAGTCATGGTAGCTAGAAAACTGTGTCATGCTTAAAAACACTCTCAGAAAAGTGGATGCTTCCTGTTTCAGGGGAACCTACATCTTACATTATGAATCAAGCCTCTATCTTTTATACAGCTTTATTTGAACCTCACCTGAATAGCGATTGGCATCAGCTGATCATCAGGGGTTTTGTGGAGCAACACGAGGGGAGCCATCAAGTACTGCTTCTCCCCGTTGATGGTGCTCGTCTTCAGTCCATCCAAACGCATGTAGTCGCACAGGAATATGTTGCCTCTCTGTTTGTAAAGTCAGTCAGGTTGTGAAATGAATTTACTCACATGCATTCAGTGTTGCTATTACATATACTGAGTAAACATGTAAGTGCAACGTGCAATGCTAAATTTAAATGTCAGTCCAATACGAGGACCAATCAAGGTCAAGAGGAGTACCTTCATTTCTTCTTCCAAGCTACGCTGACCACAGAGGGAGACCATGCCATCAGTGACCGGGAAGTTACTGGGCAGGGTGGTGCAACGTCTGATCATCATGGGGTTGACGCCATTCAGATACTGGTAGCCAAAAAATGCATCCTCCTTCCAATGATCCTGTACATATTCTGGAAAAAGAGTAGAGTTGAGCTTCATTGACTTTCACTGCTCCACCACCTTTATTAGAAAACGGAGTCAAGTGAGTTCCAGCTATGATTGGACACTATTTCCAGTTGTTTAAACGTCAGTTGTTTGCCTGAAATTGGGAAACGTCTGCATGATTGCATACGAACACATTTCCATCTGTCACTGTCAAGTACTATTAAACTACCGTGATGGCGCAGTACCTGATATGGGAGTCGTTTTGCAGCAGAACACCCGATCAATACCGTCGATATCGGTCCAGCTCTCCGTGCAGTCATCCAGCCCCTTCAGTTGCAGCTCCGTCAGTCTAGAAAATAAAAAAGCGGGAGTGACTTTAGTATGATGCCTTAAATAGCTTCAGTGCATAGTTGTATGGATAAATGGATATCTGACAGAATTTGAGGACTTCACCCTGTGGATGCAGTGTAGAGAAACTCTGTCGTCTTGGTGAAAGAGAAGCGGACCTCACAAGGCAGATCAAGAGGGCTTTCTGCCTTCATGTTGTGGGGAATACCCTCTGCATATACATCCCAGCTGGGGGGGAAAAACAGAGAAGAGCAGGGTGGAGCTTTGAACAGTAAGATAGCAGTCATAGCAATATTGCAGTTTGAAGTGCTCGAGGACTGAGGAAGCCAAGTAACGAGTGACAACACAGGGAGCAGTGAGCAAATGTGGGTACATGCCAAATACTGAGATATTATGAAACTTGTGCACTTTTCTTTTCAAGATTAAACTTTTCAGTCAAGCTGTTAGGCTGATATTATTATTTGTATGCCTTGAACAGACGCGGGGCAGGTTCGGATCGAGCTGAAATGTGTACAAACTCGGAGCCCTCACCGATAGTCTTCCTCTCGCTGCTTCAGCTCCTGCTGTCGACTGTGTATGCCAAGATGATTGTTGTCTTCAAAGACTCTCAGAGCTTGAAGAAAGAGCCACAACAATATATAAAAATGTGTGATATATACAGTAGGTTGGTATGAATTGACTCCTTATAGCCCTCATACAGTTCATCCTGCGGAGCTTTCCTTTCTGTTTTCTGTGGCCAGTCAACAGCACAAACCTGTTCCCTCTCTGAAGCGGTACACCTTGCTGTCAGTGATCCAGCGATAGATGGGAAAGGTGTATGTGTCTCCCTCGGGGGATTCCACTTCCACCTTGGCGGGGAACCAGGAGTCCTCTGGGAACAACAGGAGACGCTGTTTGTCTATCTCTATTAGAATCAGCTTTCCAATGGATTCAGGGCAGGACACGGTAAAACTCGACACCTGGAATAAATGGTGATATGAAGATAAAGAGTATTTGATGATCGGGAACAGGGCTGAAACACCCAAATAACTCTAATATGTGTAATTCCTTATAAATTAAGCATAAAATACCATTTCTACAATTTTCATTATGGGGATTTTTTGTTGCCTTGGTCACTTTTGTGGCTATAGGTGACAGAGTTGAATAATCTCACATGAGCAATGTTGAAGAGGCATGTTTGCTTTCAGAATAGGATACTTCAGACTTACTGCTCCTTTCACGAAGGCTGTAGCCCCTCTGAAGCCGATGAGCCACTTGCGTTCGCTCTCCCCATCCGTGCCCACCAGCTTAATGAAGACATTGTTAAAAGTAGTGGCGGTGGTGGCATTGGTAGTGGACACAGTCACTTTATAGTCCACCATGTTTACTCTGGAGAGCAGAAGAATCCTGGTGAGGAGAAAATAATAATAACCGTGTTGAACACTGATTAAACATTTCAAAACACACGCGTCTTGATTAAAAGACCATTGGCAAAATTCAAGTCTTCTCTCACTCATCTCAGTCCAGTCATCGCTTCCTCGTTTTATAAAGCATCCCTCTTACCTCTGTGAATGAGACCAGGAAGTTCCCGTGAGGTGCGAACTCCTCCTTTGATAAAAGTAACAGCCACCTGTTCCCCAATTTATACTTTCAGTTTGGTGGGTGTGTCCAGTCAGCTGGGATGAAGGAATATTGTTCTAACACTCCCTGCAATTGCACAAGGATGGGACGATGTTGCAGATCCTGATCTCTTAAGACTGCAGGGCGATATCAGTTCTGATTTGCTGCCAAGAACAACAAAGAAGCAACTTATCCAAATTTATGAGATAGTTTTATTATAAACAAGTTTAACATGATGGTAATCAATTGCTGTAACATGGCAAATACAGACAACTGCGTGTAGAGCAAAGACAACTCAGTGACATGTAAACAAGGTAAATGCAAATACTAGTTATCAAATCAATAAAATACACAAATCACTGTTATTTTTTGTATTATTTCTCTCTCTCTCACACACACACACACACACAAACACACACACACACACACACACTCAGCGGCTGCTTTATTAGGTGCACTTGTACAATCTGTTACAATTCAAATACAACAGCCATAAATACGTTCATGAACTTAATGTTCAACATTTTAACGTTTCTTTTTTCCACAAACTGCCAACTACCTGTTGATTGTTGATTGCTGACAAAACACAAATGCCAACTATTGGCTGACAAACCTTGTTATAAAATTGTTGATTCATGTTTTTAAGGAAAATAAATTTTTTCAATATGAACTTTAAAGGTGGTGCTCCAATTCTTCTGTGCTACCTACTTAGCCAGCGGCAGAATGTTAGAAACACCTCTGAGAATAAAGGTACCATTGCCAGGTACAATTCTACCGTAACTATGACCTTGTTGAAGCTAAAAGACACGATTGAGTTGACCCCGGTGTCAGACAGACAGAACATGACAGACATAATAAAAGTAGTCTTTATGGCAGAGCAGCTGTATTGGATTGCATTAGATCATACAGGCGTAGCTAATAAAGCGCCGCTGAGCTCCTTAGATCAACTGGCACAGAACAGACAGGCCGACATACATCAAGGTATTTATATTGGTCACAGACAGCTCAATTTATCAGTGCAAAGCTACTACAACACATAGCAGCTGTTCCAGAAAAATCGATCCAATCATTCTTGTTTTGATGGCGATCATTTCAATGCAGCTTTGTCATTTTGCATCACAGTTTAATTAGAATGAATAAAAAAGTCTGAATAAAATGAACACATTGTTTTTTTTGTTGTTTTTTTTCCCGCTCAAAATGCGATAAACAGTCTTTCCTCTCGTCTGTGTGAAGCTGAGGTGCGGGGTCAGATCTGGGGGGAGGGGACCGTCAGAAGGCTGGTGGGCTTCAGCTTGTTGATCCCTCCATCCAGGATGCACACCCGTGGAAAGTTTACCTTCACCAGGTGTGATGCAAACTGGGAAGAAACGGGATAATTACAAACAAGGAAGACAGTTATGTTTCTCCTTCAGTTGCCCTGGATGAGCAATAACATCTTTATGCAATAACAGTCATTCAACAATTAGGAAACACCTTGATGTAATATGTGTAATGATGTACACAAGGTGCCAGGAATGTTGTCAGTGTCAAAGCAGAGCCAATGCAAGACAGATACTGAGTGTGACTTTGAGGAAGTAAAGTCAAAATTAAAGAGAGAAGAAATGATTTGACCTAAAAGAAAAATAACTTGTCTGAACCTGCCTCAAGGTAATGCAGGGCTTGCTCTCTGTCATAAAAGGCCTCACCCTCTGCTTTTGTGCTCTAACCGTTAAAGGGACTGATTTAATCTTCATGTACCCGTATTTCTATTTCTCTCCAATATAATGGGACTTGATCACACTCGGTTTGTGGTGCTCAAACAGCAAAGAAACAAAAAAAAACAACAACTCAACAGCTATGTAGGAACTAGAATGGTACTCAGTAGAGCATATACTCCCAACAAGGCCCAACCGTCCCGTTTTGTTCAGCAAGATCTATCTATTATTCCAAAAGAAATGAATGAAAATGCGTGAAAAACGTCTTATCACACAATGTTAAAGAAAGAATTTCCAGATCTGTCCCTCTATCTAAATCCACACCAAAAGTCAATGGGTCTATTCTGGGCTGAGAACCATCTATTTTGTGTGAATCAGTTCAGTAGATTTGTGTTTAATCCTGCTGACAAACCAACCAACCAACAAAAGGACACGGGTGAAAACACAACCTCATTTCTACAATAACTACAACCCGCCAACCACATCACTGCAGAGAGGAGATGGTGACTTTACTCAAGGACACAAGGCTTGTGCCCCACGACAGCACAGGACGTAAACATTAATGACCTCAGCTGAGCTGTAAAGTTAGCCAGCTACGTTAGCTTGCCTCGAGCCTCCCAATGGACGATATTTCCAAAACTTGGCAACTCACACTAGTAAATCTAGATGGATAAAAAGCTCCTCAGAAATTATTTTCGATTTTAGGATGAACTGTCACTTTAATAAAATAACTCAGAGAGTGTTAGTGCTACCTGATATTTTGCCCCTCGATCCACTACCAACAAAAGACTCACCATGAAGTGAATTAATATCAGAATAAAACAAAATACTGTAAAATAAAAAAGTAGCAGAGAAGATAACAGAAGAAGAGGGGCATTAATTAAGTTGTGTTTTTGAAACACGAGATGTTGTGTTAGACTGAAAAACACTTTCCCTTGTGTACCGTCATCCTGTGTGGTTTTACTACAGCGATGTTAGGCAATAGGTGATTGTATCACTGTTAGGACATCTGAGGGTGAAACCTCTGGATCAGCAAGATTTCAACATGCACAACTGTCATTTAGAAAACTGAAATTGAAAGATGAAACTTCGGTTGTGTTGTTCAACATATCACCAAGTGTCGCAATTTGATCTGAGCTGTGTAGCTTTCATTACATTTTAGGGAAAACAACACCTATTTTATTTCTAATAAGAATTAAAGTAGAAAAAAGGGGGAAAAGGAGTGAAAACTAGAACAAAGTATGCGCAAAAAACAATTGATTTAATTCATTCTTTCACTGCTGTCTCACAAAAAACACAACAACAATAACTTTTTTTGTCTGCTTGCATTTTCAGTCACACACTACAGTTAGGAGATTTCAGATTTAATCAGCTGAAATGTCCTCACAAAAAACAGAGCATTAAGAATCCCACCTTACTCCTGAATGCCAATCCGGTTTAAATGTTAAAAGGTTAACAGTAAAGACTGACCACACAGCAAGTGGACTCATTGCTGTGGCCCGTGAGCTAATGATAATGCCACCCGGTGCAGCATATAGAGATGTGAATGGCATTTAAGCACAATTGAGTCCTTTTATCGACCTTTAATTTTGTGGCGCGCTCGACTGAAAAGGTCTGCTGAATTACTGAGTGCATCGTAAAGCTCGGGTGGGGAATTTCAAGTGTGGGGCTGACCGTGGTGGCGCGGAGTGGGGGGTCTCTTACCTTCAATCAACTGACTCCATCATTAGTGTGATGGATGGTAATCATACTGGCCTGTGAGACAACAAAGGTGATGACAAATTGTCGTACTTAAGACTTACTGTAGGTGAGGCCGGTGATTATTAATCATATCCTAACGTCCTTGTAACCACGCTGATTTTGAACCTATGTCTCAGCTTAAAGGTGCCGTACGTAATCTTGGGGAAGGAATGTAATCAGAGAAAAGATTATACCCCTAAATAAACAAAATTAACAAACTCTCTTTGTTTTCATGACTGAATAAACAATAAACAAACTGACCCTAAAGAACAAAACAGTTTCATATTGTCTTACTTTCTTTATATGTGGCGGACCCTGCCACCTTTCTAGCTTAAAACAGTGTTCTGGGGACCTTATCTTCCTCTGAGAACAGCTTGTTTATTCAGTTACGGCAAAGATAAATACTTCCGAGTTTGTATTATTACCTCATTAATATGGGAAATATCAAATTTCTGAGTACTAAGTGCCCCTTTCAAAGCACATGATGATTACAGTGAATTTCAGAGGCACAAAAGCAACAATTTGTCGTAGAGCTACAACCACGAGCTGATTACACAAGCCATAAACAGTTCACAAACAGCTCTTCATCCACTCTAGTCTCTCTGCTGATAAAATATACTTTGTGGAATTCTTGCAACCAGGCTACAAAGTCAGATCTCGCTGCTCCCTAAAAAATGCAGGACTATCTCTTTAATTAAGGAGAACTACTTATTCTCCTCTTTTACTTTCCAACATATGGAAGGAGGACATCTTTTTTAAATTGGGTTGTTGCCTGCAGCGGTATCCCTGCTGACTCTGTTTTTAAATTCAGGTTTGGCTAATTTATTCTAAAGAGAGCACAAAAGGAGAATTTATAATGATCAATATAGTTCTCTGTTCTGTTATGCTGAAGCGAGCAGAGTTATTTTTGTGCACTGAAATGTCAAAGACAATGATTTATGTAAAACACAGTTTCCGCCTCAGCTACCGTCCTCGTGTCTTTAAGAAAAAGAGGCGAAGACGCGGCAGTTTTTTTTTTATTATACGGTACATCAGACTGAGGACTTACAGTCTTTGTGACCTGACAAAAACTCAACCAGAGTAGCTCGGGCAGGTCTTTTCAAACTTCGGGATTTCCAGAATTTCTTCAGACTGTTGTGGACTTGACAAGACAAAGGTCTGGGATTAGATTCTTATCTCATCTTATTCTTTTACTAACAAGACTAAAGGACCTTATTTTGATGGTGGCAAAAAACCATTGTGGCGTTCAGACAGTTTGGCATTTTCCTGACCTTGAAATTCCCTGTGCCCATCTGTGTGGCATTTTGGTGCCCAGTGCACAGTGCACAGCTGGGAGTCTTACCGACACTGTGCTAAAAATACATGTGTCAGAACCACGTCTGCTCCTGACACGTTGTGAATGTGCTCGACAACATCAAACTAAATACTGGGACAAAATGCACAGAAATAACTTAATAATACTTAAGATATAAACAAACCATTTTGATTGAACACTCTCAAGCCAGTAGATGTGTTCGAATCGGCTGCTTCTGTATCCAAGAAAACTTTGTCTTTCAGTTCAGTGAACGTATGCAGACGGCTGAAGGCAACAGACAGAAATGTTGATACATCTGTGGCCTCTGTTTGCAGATGTGCTTAGTGCCAACACATGTGGCCTTCCACTGTGTTTGCCTTGGATAAATGACATTCAAACAACACCTGGCTCCTACAAAATAACACAACAAGCCTCTACACGTATCAGACGGATGCGTTACAAGTTGGTACTTTGCCATTTTATGTCTGTGACTTTGGATACAGTGGGTCATTAACTATGTGTGTCACAGTCTCCTTTACAAATTTCATCTTAAATTTTTGGAGTGCACTTCAAAACAAACAGTACTGTGTTACGTGCTGATATATGATATCATTATTTGCATGGTAAAATACAGTACAATTATGTCTGAAAAAGTCTTGTATTGATTGAGGTGCTCTGTGTTCCTATTGCGCAACTCTGCATCAAGCTGGCAACAACATGTCTCCCTGGAGAAGTTGATTCTCGTCAGGCGTTATTCTAACTGGCACAGGCGTTAAAGGGCATCAAGACCAGTAATGTGACCGACTGAGAGTAATTAATTTACCACACCTTCTGACCTAGACGCCCACAGACAATCTAATGCCTTGTGTTGTTGTTGTGTCACTATAACAACACCTTAAGTGTTTACAACCAAATTATCTGCTTTGAGGCCATACTCGTGCAGTGCAGCCTTGAGCTACATGCTAATATCAACATGCTAACGATGACAAAACTAACATGCTGATGTTTAGCAGACCTAATGCTGAACATGTTCAGCGTAGCTATTAGCTTGAGGAGGAGGCCAAAATGTGCTTATTAGTATTTGATTTGCAAGTATTCATACACAAACCGTAGAACGTTTGAGTAATGGTGGAGCTACAAGTCATAGGGTCAATAAAATCATTGTGATTCATTCCGACACAAATGTCTGAGCAGAATTAGATCCATCCAATGAATATCAAGACATTTCTTGAAAGAACAAATGTGCGCGTCATGGCTGTGATAAAGGAAGAGCAACAAGGTAACAACAAACTCAGAAGGATGCATTAAGTGGAATCCATTAACATATAAACACAATTATGTGCCAATTCAACCAATAGATGTTGAATTATTTCACTGGATAAGTGAAAACTTTGACCTCAATGTTACTGAAATACTTCAGTCTTGACCACAGTGGGCGACCAACAGACAGTTGGTAGACATTGCCGACCTTATAAAACACACAGCAAGTGGTTGTGGTGGAAAAAAAGTATACTTAACACAATAAAGAAAGTACCCACACACCCAAATGACAACAATTTGATTAACTTTTTTACTATAATTACAATAATTGTTCTCCGACATAAATCATTACCAATCCTTTTGGCTAACAACTAGACTCATACCGTTTGCCTGGTTTGCTGTTTCCTGATGGCAAGTTGCCAATTATCCTAACCTGCATGCCTTAAGACTGCAGGAGGAGGCTGGAGCAACCAGAGAAACAGCCAGGCAGTAACGGGGAGAACATGCACAATCTACAGAAAAAAGCCGCAGCCAGGCACGTGTTAACCCCGACCATCCTTGCTGTGAGGCAACCGCTGCACCGCCGTGCTGCCCTGCATGTGTCAGTGAGAAATTTCGCATGGGAATGTCTAATTTGGATGAGGATCAGGATAATTCAGAACAATCACTGCTTCAGAATGAAGCTCTTGTGCAATGCACCTATGGCACCGGTGAGATCAGAGGGGTTTTAAAGGAGACAACATGACCCTGAAGTCTGCTTTTACTGCCCTGACATGACCCCCAGAAAGGACACCGAAGGGGTGTGTCTTTCCACAAAAGACCTCTGAAAAGAGGAATACAGAGCAATATTAAAATGGTTTCTGCATTTGAAAAATATCATTGTTTTCTTGCACAGCAGGTTATCGAGTGTCCACATTGTACCCCAGGGTTTTGAATGGACAGATTTTTGTTTATTGCAACAAAAAAAAAGGAGAGATCAGAAAAATGCAAGTAATAAAAAGCTGAGACTAGAGACTGACATTATCGTCCCTACAGCACAGCAGCTTGTATGAAGAAAAATGTAATCTGGGAAAGAGGTCTGGAATTTAGAGGCATGATGGGGCACGCAACATGGCCTAAAAATAATATCACTATACTCTGGGGTATTTCCGTGATACGGACAAAATACCAAACAACTTTCTCGGTTCAAAACTCACTATAACTATTTAGGACTCCTTGTTGGATTCTGACACAACCGCAGTCTTCTTGCACTTCGTTCTTATGACTGTGGTCTGTTGTAATGTGAGCATTTGTAACCAAACAACTTCCACACTACTGAAGTTGCTCCACCGGTGAGCTGGTAGCAATGTTACATTTGCTTTACGCCATGATTGTTGTTGCTGTGTGTAACAATATTACTTCAACAAGTCCAAATACTTGCAATTAGCATGCTATGAATTCAGTCAGACAGATAGCCTTAACCTTGACAACAAAATCAAGTCTTATTATTTCACACGTCTGTTAGCAGCTTGTATATTGATGTGATGTTCCCAGGTGTGTGTGACTGCTTTCTCACCATAGCGGCGCTCTTTATGGCGTGGCTGATGACCACGATGACGCGTCCTCTGTAGTTCTGCAGGACTCCTGTTGCAGGACACTGCAGCAGCTCACCGTCTGGGCCGAACGCCGTGCTGAAGGGGATGTTGATGCTGCCAGAAATATGGCCTCTGCTGAAGCTGGAGACAATGGGGTTAAGGAGCAACGCTGTCAACAAGTACAACACCTACCTGGGATCAGGGCCAAAGAAAGAGGTCAACCTTTTACTGTCATACGGTTACAACTTTGCTTCCTAAGAATGAGAACCGGAAGCAACGGGAATACATGGGTACAACAGACAGCAGGAGACAATATCAAGTCTGTTTAATTATATCCTAATTAGAATTCGTGTTATACTGCTCATCAGACTGACTTCCACTACAAAAAAAAAGAATGTAAGACAAGCTTCAAGATAGCAGCGTAGGGAATAAGAAGCTCTCTTGACTCAAGGCGAGGCATGAGAAGGAAGAATAAGACTATAGGAGACATAATAAGCAAGTCAGCAGGAGAAAGTCTTCGTGAGGGATCCACTGGAATAACAGAGTGGGTATCAGCACAGGGACAGTGAACAACCCTGGAGTGGTTTCTAATGGAATGATAACTCTTGAGAACATTTCTGAGAAGGTAGCTATCAACATTACTTCTACATATTTTAACACAGGAGGCATTCGACATCTTTTTCTCGGATTACTGGGCTCATTAAATCGCGCCAGCTGCCACGAGAACATCAGCAGTCAGTATGTCACATACTGCGGTGTGTAATCCACTCGCTGGTAAATCCCACTGTGAGACATTTAGCCTATGGAATTACAAGAAGCACATTAAAAATTAACAACAGGTGCCCAGACAGCTAAATCTAGATTTTGTTCCGATCCAGGTATTCACATTTAATCCACTTTTTGTGACCGCACACACCCACAACGGAGCTTTGCCTAAGATCACAATAAAGGTGAACAAGGGTTGCCAAATCCTGTGAAAGTGGTCAAATCCCTTTTGTCCATGTGAGTGAGCCTGAGGAGTCGGTCTATCGGTGAAGGAATTTAGCTAGAGGAACTGCCATTTCAGAATCCTTACACTGCTCACTAATCCTTATTGATTAATGGCTCTTTAACCCCCTTGACAATTACCATCCCACTTATGGTCTAAAGAGTGAGGCCCACTCCTTCAAGTCCTCTGCATTTCTGGCAGGCAGGGGTTTTCTGGGCCACAATACACCTAGAGAAAAAAAATTAAAGAGACCCCATTTCTGAACGCAATCTTGTATTTTTGTGCAGAGCTAAAAAGTAGATGGATAAATAGGCTATTAAACGTGACGAGCAGCTGAAATTCTCTTTTAATTTAGGGATTTACAAGGATGTTTCTTGTATGGGAGGTTTGTTTGCATGCACATCATCATTTGCATGTTGTTTGCTGACCTGTCAATGTCTTTTCAGTAGTAAACGAAAATAGTCTTCAGCCTTTTAAATGAAAAGCTTGTTAAGATACCAGGTCATTGTTTTGTTTAAAGTTTAATCATTGTGCAATACTAACTCATTATTTTAAGATAGCATCTGAAAATAATTAGTCTATTTTATTATTTTCAAGAAAGTTTCTCATTATTTTTGCAATACCATATCATCATTCCTACATACTGTGTCACTATTTTGAAATAGTCAGTTCAAGACACTAAGTCATCATTTTAAGTTACTAAGTCATTATTTCCAGATATTAAGTCATCATTTTAAGATGCCAAGTCATTAATGCTGGATATAAAGTCATTATACCAAAGATACTAAGTCATTACTTCAAGTTATTGAGTGATTATTTCAAATATGAGGTCGTCATTTTGAAATACCAAATCACTACTTCAAGAACATTTCTCATGAAAATGACTTGCAGGGTCTTAAGTGTAAATGGGCTTCCATAGCTTTCAATCCTAACAGAAGAGCTCCCTTTTCATGTTCAACCAAACTTAACCAAAAATCCTCTGCATTCTACATTCAAATGTATTGATCATGATCATCAGCTGACTGCAACAAAAATGACCCAGACTAAAGAACTATTTCATGAATTGGAATAAAATCAAATATACCGTGTACAAGAGGAAACTGTGTTGTGGCCAAAAGATGAGAAGGCTGCATTTAGTCCAGGTTCACAGGCTAATCTCCACTGCTCTATCCCACCGTCTCTCAGACTGCAGGATAAGGTGCGGCCTAACTGAATGCTGCAGAATCTGGCAGCACATAACTGGAGTAGATCATCCAGCCTGATACTGCCTCTTCTCGCCTTTGATAGGAACCAAACTGTTTTGTTCTCCGTGCCTGTGGTTCAGTTTAAAAAATTCTGCAAAGCACTGGCACAAGGTCGAGAGGTAAGCAAGAGATCAGACGCATCGTGGGATCAAGAGAAAGGCTTCCTTTCACACGCACATTCAACTGTGTACAAATTTAGTGTCTGTGTGTCATGGCCCTTGAATCTTGCGCAAATCATTTATGAGAAGACAAAATTGTACCCATCAACACTGGCACAGTTGTGACATTTTTGTGCCAAACAAGTGCAAACAGGACATACAAAACAATCCTGAATTCAGGAGAGCTTGAATCACACAGCTTTTACTGGAATTCCCTCAAGCACTTGGACCATGACATTGCAAGTACCAGCTTGGTTCACCTGAGAGACTGAACAGAGACCAGTCATCAGAGAGATGTGTCAAAGCGGAGGAGTCTATTTGTTTTACAGCCAGGTTTAATATAAGACTGACAAATGGTGCTGTGTACACAGTGGACACCGAGCTGAAGTCGGCGTTATGTCTGTGCAGCCTGATATTTGTTTTTCTTGACCTTGTACTTGACTTGACAAGACAAAAGACTTACTGTTCTTTTAAAGTTATTTATGAAGAAGAAGAGATATAATCAAAGAATGTTTCTACTAGCTCCAAAAGTTTATTGCAGGGTGAAATCCGGTCAGATTACCGCTTAAAAAAACTTCTTAAAACACTTCTTTTCTAGTATCCACCTTATTCCCGACTTTGCGAATTTACCCATGGTTCATAGCGGTAGTCGGTTATGCTCTTCCGGTTGAACTGGTTTTGAACTCTGTTTTTACGCTAGTCTAGCTGTCATGCTTGCTCTAAAAAACATCTTTTAACACAAAGAAAGCGACAGAATGGACAAAAATCGGAGATGGATACACAGTACGGATGTTTTAAAAAGTTCTGTAACAGTGCCTCACCCGTCAGTTCTCACGGAGTGGGTAGATGACATGAAGCAATGGCCCGACGTTAGCTACATAGACATAGTTGCTGCTCGTGCATTGCCGGGTTAGGCAAGTCATGTAGTCATGCGGAAGCTATTCTGTGGAAGGTATTCATAAACCCAAATATTTATTTAAGTCTCAAAGCCGCGAGCCACGCTAGTCTCCGTTCCTCCTTCCTCGGCATGGGGTGCAGTGTGCAGGGCACGGAAATGTTTGTTGAAGTTGTTGATGTTCTACACAAGCAGTTTCTGAAAAAACCTTCAATTTTCTCAAATTGTTGTGGCAACCAACAACGGCACATGTTGTACCTGAACTCCTTTTACAAAAACAATTTACAGTTGCAGTTGCAAGGCACCCGGAAACAGAAAACCGCCAGCAGAAGTAGTTATCTGTCATGGCAGCCAGCTCATAGGCCTCTAAAGAAACGGGCAAATAACATGGCTCTTAAAGCAGTGGCTTTAAAAGTGAGCTGCACTTTTAAAACAACCCAACAGAATTGAACAGAAATTAAAGATTAACCACCCCCCCTCACATTGATTCTCCTTCATTAATTACAAAAGGAGTTAAAACTTTTAGACATGCACCGCCTGTTGGGTCGAAGCACAAGACGTGATATTTATAAAGAAATAGAAAGCTTCAACTTGGTGCAAGTTTGCTGAAGTCAGTTTTACAGAGGACAGCTTTATCTGTGACTTTCAACACTGCATATTTCAGGTCATGTTTACTTTGTTGGACACATTCCAACATTGTGCAAGTAAGCTCCAGTACGTGTGCAGTGTTTCCTGATGTGCAGATATTGAGCAATGTATTTATTTGTTAAACTTCCATCACTACGGGCACCAGTGAGGGTCTGTTATGTACATTTCATGGCTACACAGAAATAATAAGGATACTCCTCCACACTGCGGATGTCGACGGCGATGATTTTGGGCTTGCCGGCTTTGGTCCTTTTGGCGGGCCCGGCCAGTGACAGTTCACAGAGGTCGATTAAGTCCTCCGCCGAGATCCGGGGAGATACTTCTGCTTTCAGGTCACACAGGGCTAGAGGCTCTCGAGACTACAAGAAAAAGAAAGTCACAGAGAGATCAGATGAAGAGGGAGAAAATTGCATTCAGGGCTTTTTAAAAAAAAAAATCTGACTATAATTTGAATAATGGAATTTGGATACATTTGTAAAATGACACAAAAGAGAAAAGAAAGATAGTGTCACATTGGATATTATTGTTTCTTTCAAACCAGGAAACAGTGATTAGCCCTGAATGCCGGTCTGTGTTAACCAAATCTCTTTGTATTAACTGAATGCTTTACACCATCCTTTTTAAACCTGCTACCTCATGAATACCATTTCATTATGTATTACTATAAAAACAGTATTACGGCTCAGAAAGCAGCACAAATGACCAGCTGCAGTGACCAGAACACGGTCCTTTGCCAGTTTCCATGTGCACTGGCAAACGGACTCATTAAAAGCACAGGGCCTGTGGCATGGCTGCAGGGGACTGAACCCTGGTTTCTGCAAAGGTGAGCAAAGTAATACCAGTCCATTTCCCAGATGCCCTGGAATCATTTTAAGCATAAAATATGAAAACATAATGAGGATACAGACAGTTTCTTTTTGTTCCCCTTTAAAAGTAAAAGCACCAAACACATTTATGTGTATTGTGATAATGAGCAGTCATTAGGCAGTCTGGTGCGTCTATTCATTGATATGCAAATTAAATAGGGGCGAAAATACTAACAGCATCATCTATGAATTTCAGCAGACTGTGTGGGAGCCATTTACAGAGCAGAGAAGGGCCAACTGCACGTCCAGCGGGTTAAGTGCCAAAACTCTGCCATCCATGAAATAAAATATTTGAAAGCAGCTAACTCCTTTGGCTAGCTGAACAATCTTCCGCCCACCCAACAGTGAATAAGTCAGTGACTTCAGTGAGTCCAGAGAGGATTTTTAAAGATCTCTTTTTTCGGACGAGATTTAAAGTTACAATTCTATGCTCGGTCCACCTGGACTAGTGCCTCAAAATCCAGGTACTGTTACAGGGATGTGCCAAGCGCTGCTATTCTATACATCCTTTTCCAATATAATCAATATTTGGCTATATAAAGTTATATACTGCAAACAGTGGTGAACATTAAATTGTCTCAAATACTGTACCTTATTTTGAGATAGTGGACATTACTTAAGTGTTTCCATTTTATGCTGCTTTAGATTTCCACTCCATTACCTTTCAGACAAAAATGTTGTACTTTTTACTTCACTGCATTCAGTTGACAGCTATTGTTTATAGTTACTTTGCAGTACTATGTCAGATTGTGGCAGATTTTACTTAACCATGTATAAACCAGTTTACACAGTGTCAATGCAACAATAACAATGATTTAATAATATAACACTGACAGAAGGCATTCTTTGTAACCCACATTTTCACTTAAACACTTAAAGGAGACACATTACACTCTTTTTCAGGTTCATCATTTTATTTTGGTATACTACTAGAATAGGTTTACTGGCTTTATAGCTCAAAAAACACAACATCAGTTTTCTCATACTGTCTCATACTTCCCCCTTAGCAAAAATGTATAACAGGTTTCCTTTACAGGTCCAGGATTCAGAAACTGTACAGCATAAGGAAGAAATCACTGACTGGTGGTAATTCGAGTTATAATGTCTATAATACATTGTCTGACTGCAGGGGTTTACGACGGCATGATACTGTATATATTCAAACTCTTGTGAAACTAGAATCTAATCTGTGACTAGAGACATTCTAAAGCTTTTACATTTCCTCTTTCATATGTTTTAAAACAATTGAGTTTTTGTTTCATTTCTGATTTATATTCATAACCTGATTATTTCAAGAGGTATCTGATGTGAACTGTGATTATGGCAAAATATCTGTCTCAATTCTCCATAGTAACAATTTGTATGGATATGTCCAAAGGGTGAAGTTTCACTCGGCTGTGTCAACACAGGGCCAGAACGGGAATGGGGAAGGGATTTTAGGGGCGGTGCATTGTTTTCAACAAACAACTGTATTCCGCTCTTTTGGATTATCAACAGAGAGGTTGACAATAGCTATTCTAGACCACATGAGAGAGCGGATCTGCATATTCATGGTGGCTTATCTGCCATGACCAACAATTTGGTTTGTTGCAAAGAAAAAGTCGGTCACCTTTTTGATTTCTTTTCCAACTTTTAATCTTATGTCTAACAACCTCTGAAGTAAAAACATACCAGATGGACAGAAAAATGGAAACAATTGTTCCTTTTTTGAATCAACGCCCCACATGCAATTACTAGTATCATACACATAATGTCAGTTTTTGTAACACAAAGTTGTTTGTGTTCTTGGTTAGTACTTGGATGAAATATTGAACTGCTGTTCATTCAAAGATATTTCAAAATTGCTTTGCAAATGATAGGGCACTTAGATCCTGATACATTTTGTTTCATGACAAATTCAGTTAGATGAAGGTCAACACAAAGAGCCACACTAATTAAATAGATGGCATTTGAAATGTTAGAAATGGTGCCATTTATCAGATCTTTTTATTGCATCGAATTGTGCTACTTTTCCAAAATGTTAGTGGACGTCAAACTGTACCCATCAGGAAACCCTGATTAATATGCAATTCAATGAAACACATACTAGAAACTAAAGCCACAAAATTACAAAAGTGTTGAGTTGATACCTCTGTGTCACAACATCTTTCAAATAGAAAGCATTAATCATAGAACCCACACATGAGAGTGTACATTTCAAACCAAGATTTCAGCCTGATGGATCGATGCAACCAGCTGATGTGACGCTGACGGGACCTGACTTTGGTGGAAACAAGGAAATTCTGGCAGAAGATTGTGACTCCATGGGCTCACCGTTTAAAAAAGTATAATAAGATGTGGTGATGGTGCTACAATCATGTGTCAAAATGCTAGATTGTCAACAGCAGCCAATAAGCAGAGGCTAGTTGACAAGTTGATAACATTCAAAAGCAGTGTGTGAAAAACAGAGACAGGATGATGAAATGGATCTGAACCGTCTCCAGATGTGGTTCATCCCAGGAACTATCCGGCACCACTTGGCTTGTTTAAACAGGCTACAGAAAACCTTACGGTAAACCAAGGTGTGACTGAACACCCCTGCTCAGTAAAACCTGCCTGTGTACACTAAGCCTCCGAAGAAAACCAACTGGAAAGTGATTGATAACTCCTTCATTTAAACAGTAATCTGCGCTGACATGTTAAGCATCTTTGACTTCCCTGCAAAAGCTACAGTGGACTCCGTGTTCGGCCCTTTTTAACAACAAACTGAACACTTTGTACTGCACAAAAATTCCAAAATATGTAAAAGATGTAATCATTTTTATCGTATACATCACTCCACTGATCTGATTCCCTGTGTCTTAAATAAAAGTTTGAAATTAAATGAAGCCAAGTGTATTCATTTCAAAAGTATCTTGTAATCGAATATTGATACTTAAATACGATATCTGAATTGGAGACAGTTGCACGTATCTGTGAAGCCATATTTTGGCTTTTTTCCAGTACATCTGCCTGACTGGCAGTGGTGGTGGTCAAGGGAGCGACTGAAAAAAAACTCTTCCTCCTCATAGTACTATTGAAAAATAGCCACTGACAAAGCTCCATCAATTCTTTCAAATTCTTCACAATGACTTGAATCAGCGCAGCCAAAACTGCCAGTGGATTCAGCTGGGTCTTAACCTCTTGAGCTTACGGGGCTTTTCACCGTGATGAGCAATGATTACGGCAAGTCCTGGCGACTATCAAAGGCCAATTTATCACTGAAGCAGTGGTGAAAGCAGCTGTTTTCATGCTGGCATGCATGATTCAGTCAACGAGCATAGTTTAATAGACATAAAGATACTGGTGTGTATAAAATACAATGTGGTTCCTGTCTCTTGCAAGGAGTTAAGAAAGTTAATGAGTTTATTGTTCCTTGGGATCTGTATACATTAAAAAAAAAAAAAGATTACTTACAGGAGTAAAAAAAAAGACTGAAAGCCCAGACTATACACTTAACAGAAGTTGACAGATGAGCAGTAGTTATTACAATGCACCACTGCTAATCTTGTCCCTACACATGATTGAAAAGCAACTACGTGATAGACGGGTGTTCAGCCAATGTGTTGTGTTTCATAACAGGAAAAAAACACTTCTGTGCGAAGCCGTCATATAGGATGCGACATTTCAATTCCTCTGAATCGTTACTCATCATTGTAAAAACACCCAAGAATTGCAGCAATCGGCTGATTTATCTCGTGGGAGCAGAGGTTATGCTCTGTCCAGAGTGTTCACATCCTGTGAAGCTGCACATGTACTGGTCACACGGCGATCCTTTTTGGGTTTGACACAGCTCATGGGATGTATTTTCTGTGAGCGACTTAGAAGGAAAGTGGATGAGCACTTCAGACATGTACATTTGCTTGTCTGAGTGGCAACACCTATAGATCCACTACAGTGAAACTAAATAACGTCTGTCTTCTTAGACAACTGCACGTAAGTGTCACCATACACACAAAATATACTGACAGAAATAGGCAAAATATGTAGCCTGTCATTGCCTGAGGCTGACGGAGCACTGTGTGGTGACTTAAATGTCATGACAAGCAGCGTGTGCCAGCTGAGGATGGCTTAATGACACTTTTGCATTTCACTGGACTGACAGTGACGAGCATAAACTGAAGCCGCTGATAAGCAGGCACAAATCCTCGGCAGTGGTTTGTTTTTGTGAGTACGTCTACACAGAAATGCTCGCGGTACACAGCTGCCAAAAAGCAAAACAAAAACCCGATCAGTTTGCATACCGAACCAGAAATAACGGTGTTGCGCAGCTCGGATATAGCTGATCTATGTTCTGATATCCAACACAAGTGTTTAAGCATAACTTCTACAAAAAAAAAACTAAACATATTTTGCCAAGTCTGCAGTCACACAAAGAGAAGAAGAGCATAATTGAGGTCATGATCTGGGAAAAGTGCTGACAACAAATACCCCATACTGTGGACACACACACACACACACACACACACACACACACACACACACACACACACACACACACACACACACACACACACACACACCAATTTCCACATAGAGGGAGGTTTTAAAGCAAAGAATCCTCTCCAAGATTTTTCATATACAGTACCTCCTGGTTTAAATCTGGCCACACAGCACTTACCACTATGGCTCTGAGATGAATGATTATTTCGTGGGTGGGACAGAAAAAGCAGCCCCCCTCTAATGTAAATTCACCTCTATTTCTGCTGACAAAAGACAGAATTTGAGTCCAGCTGTGGTCTTTGACAGCTGACTTACAGTAGCTGAAGTACAGCATTGCTTTAGTGTTGCACAGCAACTTGTTTTGTGCTTTAGTTTGACGACTGAAACAGTTGGAAACAAAAATCGTAACACCGCACTTGGTGAGTTAATCATGAAACACACCTTTTAAATTGAGTAGTATATACATGAAACACTAAAGTGGTATGAGCTTTACTTGGGAGATTTATCACTGGAATATGTTATAGACCTAACACATATGATTAAGCTTCTACAACACTGATCCCAAACCCTTTTGGACACCTGCCTAATTGAATACAGTACAATATGGTTAATGTTTTACCTCATCAACTTCACTGAATTTTGTAAAATGTATGCTTATTCACCACATGGTTGTAGACAGGATGTTACTCCGTGGGGTTAGGATTCGAGGTAGTATATTTGGAAATAAACTGTATATGTGGTGGACAGATCAACATTTAGGGTTTATTTACAGCTGACTATGTGTCAGAGAGGTATTCTTTGCCATGACGATGCCGGCACATTTAGATTCGGCTGCCTGTAGCTCCCTTCAAATTCTCTACATTTGCTTTAATCTTTTTTTCTATTGAAGAAAAATGTTTTTTTTCTTTTCTCTTCTGTTATGTAGCATAAAGGGAGAAAACTCGGTTTCGTCTAACAACCTTTATGTTTCTTTCTTTTGTGAGGAAGAAGTCTGTCAGTGGTGCTGTTGTCATGGATTATTTAACAGTTGAAACAACGTATCATTTTGTCAACAAACGGTATGTAACAAGCTTCAAAATGCTACAGTATGCTGCAGAGGTTTAATGTTGGACTGACGGTTTTAGCCATTCACCACAGTTCTAGTGCTGTACACATCGTCCTAGCCAATTGTGAATGCCACATTCGCTCACAGTTCTACATGTTCATGGGTGCATGTGGTGTGCAAGTACTGAAAAAAAATGGAACCAGGAAGCATTCATGTTTACTCACGGACATCCATTTGCTCAATTATTGAATTTCCAGCCCTGCCAGCTATTAGACGACAGTGAGCAAAACATCTGCTCATCCACAGGGAATGGCACTAGTCTCCACAGTGCTGCATTTGGTTTATTTTGATTTCTCAAAGCTCTGCTTGAGCTGCCACGGAGGAGTCTGCACAAATCTGCATGCGAATATTATTAAAACGCTATGTGAGAAAGAAGACGACCTTACTTGAAGAACTAACTGGACACACATTAAATCATTTTCATAGATTTGTAAAATCACAGGCACTTTCATGAGAGCAGTTGTTTTGCTATAAGAGTCTCGGAGAAAAAGGAGAAGGAGAGCTTGTTTTCTCCAGTACAGTCACTCAGACCGAGCTGAGTGGACAGCATCTGTCCAGCGAGATGGATGTTTGCTCGCTACGAGGGCTGAGAATCTGCTGACAGAGCGTCCTGCTCTGTTACCAGAGAAATGGGCAATGGGGAAGCATGCAACACAAACATACAGCAAATAGAAATAAATAAAAAACATGAGTAGAGTACTAGCTACACCATGTTTTACAATATTTTTATAGAGACAAGACATCATGGCAAATCACAGAAAATGGCAGACTGTATAGAGTGTTGTGTTGTGAGTGTCGTGTTGCCTGAACAACAACACAACAACTGGTGGACCTGAGGAGAACCAGGACACCAGTGACCCTAGTTTCCAGCCTGGGGCATAACATTGACATTGTTGAACACTACAGATAACTGAGGGTGTTCATCGACAATAAACTGGACTGGACTAAGAACACCGAAGTCCTTTACAAGAAGGGACAGCGCCGCCTCTATTTTCTGAGGAGGCTCCGCTCCGTTAACATCTGCCGGTCTACGCTGAGGATGTTTTTATGACTCTGTGGTGGCCAGTGCTATTCTGTTTGCTGTTGTGTGCTGGGGCAGCAGACTGAGCGTAGCCGATGCCAACAGACTGAACAAGCTGATCAAGAAGGCCAGTGACATTGAGGGGGTGGAGCTGGACACTTTAACAGCAGTGTCAGACAGGTGGATGCTGTCGGAGCTGCGGGCGATGCTGCAGCATGGCTCTCACCCTCTCCACAACGCTCTGGTCAAACAGAGGAGCACCTTCAGCGAGAGGCTGATTGCTCCTAAATGCACCACTGAGCGCCACAGGAAGTTATTCCTGCCTGTGGCCATTAAACTGTACAACTCCTCCCTCTGCTGATTGGACTTCTTATATATAAAAAAACAAACAAATAAAAACAAAAGACAAAGCAAAACTGTATATATTTCACTGCATAGTGTATACATTATCTCACTGTATACTGTATTGTATATATTTACAGACTGTCTACTTTATTAATTAATATTTTGTTTCATTGTCTACTTCATTATGTTGTTTTATCTTATTATTGTCTACTTTAATATTTTGGTTACATTTTTCTCTTTATCTCCTGTTTCCATTCACGCTGTATTTCCATTTCTACTCTGCATGGAGCATCTGTAACAAAAACAATTTCCCCCCAGGGATCAAAAAAGTATTCTGATTCTGAACGTTGTGCCGACACTTAATGTTTTGAATTTTAATTTGTTCCTTTAAATAAAAGGCTTAAAACTGCCTTTTATGAGAAGTTTAATATATCCAACTGCACAGCAACTGTACTGTAACGTTCTATCATTAGTGATTTAGCAACAAATCTGTGTGTGAGAAATTTTTCTTTGGAGATAATGACACCCCCTGTTCAAAGACAGCTGCCCTGAGAAAGATGGTAAAGCGAGCACATAAATGTAAAAAAAAAAAAAACTACTATAGGTGTAATATATATATAAAATACAGTTTCAATAAATTTACCTGCCGCTGTCTTATCTGGAGAAAATATAGTGGTAGCCTTAAACGAGTCCCTTTGAATGGAACAAAACAGACTGCACGTTCTTCATATGAGACTTTCCATTAACCTTATTTTTTTCGTTTCCAGTCTTCAGTTTTACTCTTGTCAAAATGCGTAAAAAACTATTTCACCGAGTCCGTCTTCAGGTCAGACGATCTGTGCCGACATGTGCATTATTGATTAATGAGCCATGAATTTCTAGATTGGCATTCGACTTATATTTTCTGTTTTTTTTCTCTCTCTGCGGTCAAACTGTATAATTAGTTTGATGTGTGCTGTATGTGCCTGTGGTCAGTCCAGTGATGAACACTGACATTTCCCGGCACTCCTGCCTGAATGTCTTCTGAGGGAGAGGTGGGGTTCAGAAAGATGCGCTCATGGATCAATGCCACCACCCACCCATTTCTCATTCAGCTTCGGCTGAATGAGAAAGATTACAGCAATCACTTGCGCACACAGCAGATACGGCCGACAGAGTGTGTGTGCGCTTTCTGGACACGATGCATTCAGGTGTGAAAGGCAAACAAGGCTGCGCCACAAATACTAAACAAAGACAAAAAGGCCTTTGTGAGAGACGGCATCACATCAATAAACACTTATCAGACCTATGACTCAACACTTTTCATATCAGTTTGTTTGAATACACATTTGCTTTATAGGCTAACTTATCTTTAATTTCACATATATCTGTTTGTGTACGCTTAGAGGGGCGGACATCTTGCCCTTGCTCCTACAAACTTCAGCAAAATTAATCTAATTTAAGGTAATGTATTTTGGTTTATTGCTAAGTGCTTTACTGTACACAGCAACAGTATTTTAAAAAGTGCTATATTAAAAGAAAGTTTTACTTTATTTATGCTGAGACATTTGGAATGGGGTGACTGTATTTGTTAAGAGAAATAAACAAATCGATATTCGGCCACTTTGGGAATTAAAGGGGTTGCCATGTACTGTGTTGATCATTAAACTGTAACTTTTGATTCCTGAGGAACTCATTCTAACATGAAAAATCAATACAGCCTAACCGGCCTGCTGGAGCCACTCCGCTGTTCTCCAGAAGGTGTTGATTATTGAAAAGAACAGGTGTTGGGTAATGTGCAGTGAGTCACTATTTAGGGTAAACATTTATGGCACTTTCTGTTTTAGTTTACGTGTGTGCGTGTGCGTGTGTGTGTGTGACGAGTAAACCTCACCAGGTCTGTCTTGGGCATGTCCTGGTAGTCAGACGAGTAGTACGTTGCCGTTTTCCCAAAGCCGTTGTCAGAAGCAGCCTTTGGCGGCTGAGCATGTTGACGGTATGTCGCGCTCTTTGGAGTCCAGCAGAAGAGGGTGATGGATTCACGAACACAGCGCTCAATGTCAATTTCTGTGCAACAAAAAGGGAGAAATTTGAAATTCTGACTTGTCCGCGTTGAAGCTGAAAGTCAAAGCAAAGTCATGAACAGCAGAGTAGCCGGCGTACTGTATTGCGTGCTTCATTCATGTTTTGAAAAAGTTGATAATATTATTAAGATAGAAAACATTGACGCACATCACTTTTTTATGCACTAATCTAGCAAACATGAATCATTTATACATCATATTGGCCACTTGAGGCTGGCTCCAAAAGTGAATCAATCCCCACAGACCTCGCTGTTAAAATACACAACTTAACAGCAGAACAGTTTACCATTTTCCTCACTCAAATTGAGGGCCTAAGGACAGAGGATGTGTTCGCTGTACATATTGTAAAGCCCACTGAGGCAATGTGATTGTGATTTTGGGCTATATAAATAAAACTGATGTGATTTGATTTGAAATAAATATGGTTTGGGCTTTTAATTGTTTATTTTCTGTTTGATTGTGTAGATTATATCCTCATGTGACATGTGTTACTTTCCATTTCCCATCTATGTCTTTTTCCTACTCACCTGTATTCCATTAGTTAATCACTCCCTTTCTAGCTAGCTGAAAGCAAACCATGCTAGCTGTTCTGCAGGGTTTCACTTTGACACGGTGGCTATTCAATCTAAAAGCTAGCATGCTTAACCTTAGCATGCGTACTTGCTAACAACGAAAATGCTAATACTTAGCAGGTATAATGTTTGATTAATCACCATCTCAATGAAGCTGCAGCATGCTAACAATTGTGAGGTAGCACAAAACACAAATGACAGCTGAGGCTGGTAATCAAATCTTTAGAAGCAAATTGTGAGGAACAAATGACAAAGTGTTGAATGAATAAACATTTTGACCTGAAAAAAAAGGAGGGATTTCTACTAATCTCTCAATTTTTCAATTACCGCCGATAACAATTTACTTTGACAAATTATTCAAAGTCTGTCTGAGAAAATGAATGAATGACAACATTAAGTGTAAAGTGTGCAAACTGACACCCCCCCCAACAAAAAAAATGCAATTTCCTCCCTTGAATCACATATAATTCATAAAGGATTATGTAAATGTAGTGTGGGAGGTTGAGTTGCAGAAGTGAGCAGCTTGACCTTGGCATTTTGCAGCCATTAATAATCTTAAGTAGTCATCCAGCAGAGCCAGTGGCTTTCTAAGATAATAACTGCCCGTTGTTTAGCAGCTGTCCCTCATCTGAGCTCGAGCCCTGAAATGGGTTTATAGTGCAAAGTAAAATTTCGTCTCTTCTCCCTAATGCTTCTCCAGCAGTATACATCCCTCTCCTGGTGCTCGCGTCGAGAATAGAGCGGATTAGGGAACAGGCACTCACTGGATTAGCCGAGGATTTGGGTATATTAGGAATTCTTTCCTTCACAGTCGTTCACACTGACAGCCTCCCTCTTTCACTCCCCCTTTTTTTTGGCAGATAATAAGCAGGTCTGGCTAATGAGTGCTCCTTGGTGTGACCTGCACCTGGCCCGGGCTCAAATGAAATTATATAGAAGATGAATCTTTCTCCCCATCCTGTCCCACAGAGGCATCAAGCTTAGGGGGTTGTCAGCTCTCAGGGGCTGGGACCTCACAGACTCAGTTACAAGGTTCATTCCAGTGAGAAACACACTGGTGGTCCGAGATTCCTCACAGACAGGCTCACAGGCAGTTCAGGGAAACACATTTTCCCTCCCTCGGGCGACGAATGCTGCATGCAATCACTTCTCCTGCTCAAAGAGGCAGGATTGAGGAAGAGGAGATTGATAGCGGTTTAAACAAGCCCTGGGCTCAGCTGGGCATTCCGAGGCAGCCAATTCTGTTAAGGAGCAATTTTTCTTTTTAGTCAGACAAAATTACATTTTAGTAATTATGTATAGGCGCTGATTGTGGGCTATGATTTGTTGCCACAAATAGTAGAATGGTATGATTAGTTAAGAGCATCTCGAGGGCTTTGTGGAATTGGATTGTGGTCCGGAGGAAGATAGACCTGACAATAATGGAAAGAAGAGATAATGAAAGCCAAAATAAATAGCTGATGCATTTTAATGTTTCAACCTTTGACATAACAAACACACCATGAAAATTACTCGTGATTAGATTACAAAACTGACCATAAGTAATCTTGGCAGTTCCCATATCCCCCTTTTTTAAAAAACATTTTTCATTGTAAACCGTAATGACATTGATAATATTCAGTTGATTATGCATGCTGGAAGGGGTATTACAATGATTGTTTGTTTTTATTTTCAGTGTGGCTTTATAGGATGCATGTATTATTCATGGAAAACAACACTTATGTTGCGATAATTAGTCTCTACTTAACACTGCTCTTTCAGTCATCCATCAATGTCTGCAGCTTTCATTTATTTCCCATCTCACACTAAGAGGTCAGTCCAAACTGGGTTTATCCGATATCAATGGGTTGGTGCTGCTCCCAGAACATCATAATTGACAATTGACTGTTGTGATGTCATAGCTGTGTGACTCATGTTGCTGCAGGACAATCATTTCACTTTATCCAAGTTGTCCAAGTTCACTAATCAATCCCCTGATTTTCAGTTGTCTATCCCAGTTTGGTTAGGTTAAGGCGACAAAAATCCTTGGTTAAGTTTAATGACAGATGGTTTGGGATCTAACATATCCCCTTACAATGTTAATCACATGTTAGAAAGGATAGCTTCTCCCACATGCATATTCAGTTTCAAGCAACAACATTATTGTACAAACTAGAACTACCACATTGTAGTTGTATGCCTCTGCACAGCAGTCAGCAGTTCCTGAGGTATGGTGTCAAATAACGGCCACAACATTTTCACAGAATATGAAGATGTCACAGTAAATTGACCTTTGACCTTTTGGGTATAAAATGTCATCACTTGATTTCCATCATCATTTTGTCCTTTTAGACATTTGCATATAACATTTTTGTCATACTTCACATGTTAAATTGTTCAGTAACGTGTTTGTGACTGCACAGTGACCTTCGAACACTTAAATCTTACCTACTTTCTTAATGTTGATGTTTTTTTGTAACTAACACAGATCATAGGAGGGCTGTAGAGGTGCCTAACCTGTTGGGATTAAATATATTATAAGTCGTAACTTGCATGCTTTAACAAGGCCACATTAAAAGAATATACACATAAACCATGATAGTGGCTTTAAACAACAAAGGAACCAAGTCCTTGTTACTTGTGCTGAGAGTTCACTGAAAACATAGAAAATGCTACTGTGACTGTGTACTTATTTTTTTTAACTTGCATTAGAAAAAAAAAAAAATGTCCATACTAGTTCCTAACCCATCACTTCCAGCACCCTTCAAACTCAGCCTTCATTTTGACCTCAACTAAACCTTGCAACGTTTCTTCTTCTGCGGTAGTTCTTGCTACAGTGTGTGACTCCAGGACCACATAATGCCATAATGACATGCGCGAAAGGGCACATGCACACACACACACACATTCTCACACACACACACAGACTGACAAGGTGAAAACAATAACAGCCACGATGTTGCGGCTGGTAAAAAAAAAAAAAAACGTTTTAGTTATGCATGCCTGACCCTTGATGATGTGGCCAAATGATCAAGATGCACGCTGCACAGATGAACCAGCAACAACGGAGGGGACCACTGACCTTTTCAAAGTGTTGTCTTTTTATCTTAAGATTAGAAAATGTTATTATAATATAGTAATATATTATAATAATTATCATTGTCGACAAGAGATGTTCATCTTGTTTCAGCCGTTCTAAAATAAATCTGTCTCCTTTTTATCCACTAAGGACAAATGTATTCAGTTATAGAGTCAATAACCACCGAACACCAAAACATAGACTATCTATTACAGATTTCATTTTTGCAGTTTAAAATTCATTTTTAACATACATATTTATGTACAGATGTACATATCATCAAGGACTGTCAGTCTCACTTTGAAAATAAAACCTCCTCTACAGCCCTCCTATGATCTGTGTTAGTTACAAAAAAAACATCAACATTATACTTTATACACTTATTTTGAACACAAAAGTCCTGTCTCTTCTTTCCCTTTATTTGTCCAGCATGGTTGTCCAGTTATGCCATTCCTGTGTAAGAACTTTGAGAGCAATTTCAAAAACTGAATTATGTGTTCAAATACTTAGTCATAAAAAACCTGATTCTAATTTTGAAATATAATTTTAAACTTTTCCTTTGCCCAATTAAATTATTGCATTCATGAGGATATTTTGTCTGCTTGTTTTGTTGCTTTTCTTGCATGAAATTGCAAACAGAGCAGCCTGTGAGTCATCTGAGTGTGTTGATTGCACACTAGAACCACTCAGACAAACTACAAGTCAGCATTATTCATATAATCTTATAGTTCTTAATGTCATAAAACCCTCTGTCAGTCATCTCAAATCAGAACGTCTGCTCCCCTGAGGTCGAAGTACTTTTTTTTAGACATAGCTTAATTTAAGCCAGATCAATAATTTCCAGAACCCAATGGATATTATCCAAGTTGCCTGTGAAAGGATTTCATCTTATTTTATTTGTACTCCACATCAGACTATCGGCCAAATCCCTAAATGTAAATATGCCATGCCAAATCTGTCAAACACTCCAAACACTAAACCTTCAACATCGATGTCCTACCTCCCGTTCTGCTAATGTTATCTAGGTCCCCCTGTATGCAACACTGCCTCGAGCACTTTGAGCAGCTCGTGGTTGTTTTTCTCAGAAGTAAACGTTTATAACTAGAGCTCATCAGTTCTCTGCCCAGCTCTGCTCGCTGAGACAGATGCTAATGTCCCGTGAAGGCAAATGCCGCTGCATCATCAGTAAACACACGGTTCCTGTCAGCCGGAGAGCCTCTCTGGTCCATTGTGAATCAATGAAGTCTCCAAACAAGAGAAAGTTATAGATCGCCTGAGGCGTCAAGACTAAGCAAATGGGAATCACAAAATGAGATTAATTGCTATCAAATGGCAGGCTGAGATGTATTGCTGGCTTCGAGGCAAAATGTTGCAGCACAGGTCTCACCTGTTATACATTTAATTTTATAACAGAATCTGATAAACTGACATCATTCATAAAACTGTAAATAATTCAGCAATATTTCAGTCTTTTGTTACAGTCCGGGAAGTCAGGATGACTTCAGTAACATCTGTGTGAAGAGCAAGTTGCTGAGTTACAGTGCACATATCTTAACAGACATACTGACAGTTTGGGGGAATCAGTGTATGAACATGACCTCATAGTCTGTATCACTTCCTTTAAATCTGGACCCCTCTTCTTCAAAGAAATATCGGCAACTATAGACTTCACAGTGCTATGTGTAATAGGCTTGTCACTGAGAATTATTGTCACTGGCCCCGTTTACTGCCTGGAAGGAGGGAAAGAGAGTGTGTATGTGTGTGTCTGAATCATTTAAGAGCCACTGTCCTGTAACGTTATCTTGACTGTTAACTTTTAGTCTGACAGTTTGCAGGCAGGAATAGAGAGAGAGCGCAGACTTTTATTTTTTATTTCACAACTAAATGTCACGGCTACTTATGCATATTTCAAAGTTCAGCTCTTTCTGGTAACCTTAGATTAAGTCAGAATGTATAATGCATAATCCTTTACCATTTTTAGCACTGACACAGCCGTCACCAGTAAAAAGAAAAGAGGCTTCCATCATGCACAGGCTAAAATTAGCACAAATGTCAATGATGATGTGAACCTGACATGAATGGTGCAAAGTAGGAAACGCTGTGCTCCAACAGAACCATTCAGTCCAAAAGTGCAACTGCTAGATGCAAGAACGGCGTTAACACATTCAAATCAGTTGTGTCCTAAACGTTTTGAGCAGGATGCAAATAGACAATATTTTTCTCTTTGATTCCTTTTTCCTTGCATGATGCATAAACTAGATTGAGTGTATTTTTTTTCTCTTATAATGGCCGGCCAGCAACAGGGTATGTTTTTCTGGCTTCCCACATGCCGTTCCTGTGGTTACAAGCACGTGGAGCATGTGGAGTCTGCTCTGAAACAAATGAATGTAAGCCCCAGTTGTATGAGGACATCGATTCTGCACGGCTGATGGCAGAAAGGAGCAGGTGCGGACCACAAATCATAGGTTATCTACTATAACTCAAGCCTGTGTGTGTGTGTGTGTGTGTGTGTGTGTGTGTGTGTGTGTGTGTGTGTGTGTGTGTGTGTGTGTGTGTGTGTGTGTGTGTGGGTGCGTGTGTGTGTGTGTTTCTACTCAAAACTACATCAATGTATTTAAGGCAGAGCACATACAGACTACCCTCAGAAGCATTGCTTCTGACCGGGGCTGACAAGGAAAATGATATAACTTAGTTTTAAACAAGGCTTAACCGTTTTTAATTGAACGTACTATGTATTGCATCAAATGCGCTGCATGATATATTGATATTTAACATTGAACTGTGAAGATAGGTGACATAGAGAGTCTACAGACATCCTAGCAGCTCTGTGAAGCTGCAGTCAGTAGCACTTTGAGCTAACAGCATGTTCACTATGACAATGCTAGCATGCTGCTGTTTCTCAAATGTAATGGGCAACATTTTCACCATTTTATACCCCATTCACACTTCGCCCAAAAACACCCACTAACATGTTTTTTTTGTCTTCAGTGGGAAAAGGGTACAATCGGTATTCATTCCCATGCCAAAATGACTTTGTAGCAGTTAGGGGTCGTGATGGAGACATGACATCTGTCATGGGCTGAATTTCGCCTCTTTTCTGGTGCAATGCCATTACTCACAGTGAAGTTAAGGGCATTGTTGTATTGAAACTTTTCCATCTACATACATCATTCAGTGGGTACTGAGTTTGATGCACAAGATATGTAAAATAAACACTGTAACATGTCCATGCGTGTTGCCACCTACTGTTCCCTTTTTAACAGCACATTTGTGACAAACAAAAAAAAACAGAAGTGAAACTATACTGGCACTGGCAAAGGAGTTAGTCACCTATGCATATACGCATTAGATCCGATGGTATAACTATGGCATGTCGCCCTGCTGACATTTCCCAGTTAGCACTGAACATAAAGTACAGCTGAGTCAACAGGAAAAAGGCCCTCGTTTTGCAAGAATTTGGTAATGAATCAAAACAAATCTGAAAGTATGATGGTGCCAGTAGAAAGGTCCAGGATTCACTAAAGTCCTGAGGATTCTTCCTCTGGGAACTATAAATATATTCAAAAAATCATATGGCAATCAATCAACAAGCTTTTGGCATCTTATAATCTGGACCATCGTGGTGAAACAGGCACCGGACAGGCTGACCCTCTGTGACCATTCCGCTAACAAAACCAGCATGGCTTTTGTTTTTAAGGGAAAAGTCTATAATCTGCATTAATTCCCATGTGAAATTACTTTGCAGTAGTCTTGGGTAGCGATGAACTCATTTTTTCTGATGTAATCCTATGATATACATTGAATTTAAGGACACCGATGCATAAGTAACCATCACAACATTGTAACTTGCCTCTGTGCCACTTTCCACTGTTCCATTTTTTTCTGCCACATTTCTGATGTTAAACATGAACAAGGGGGAAAAAAGGAAAAGGAGCATGTTGCATGAGTTATTTTGTCATTTAGCCCTCAACATAAAGTACAGCTGAGTCAGCTGAGAAGGGCATTAGTTTTGCAAGAATCTGTTCAGGACCCCCAACCAAGCCATTCTGCTAGCATGGCTAAAGAAACAAACAGTGCACAATCCAGGCCAATAAGCCCACAGTAGTTAGACCTTCTCTGTTATTTGGTAAAGGGGATAAGTACTGTGCTAAACCGTGTGATATTCATTTGGATTAAGCAGTCTGTTTCTGTAACAAGTTATATAAAATCTTGAGCGTGAACCAGAACTAAGCTGGAAGCTCAAGTAAACAAGTCCTGTTCGAGGTCAGGCTGCGGCCCAGAATTCATCCTAATATAGTTTAGAGAAAGTGCCAGATACTACACTGTAACTACCCAGGTATACACAAGCTGTGATAATGAGGCTGGCAATGATTTACAGAAACGAGCTGGCAGCAGTAGCCACTCTCAGGACAACATGCCAAAGAAGCTGACTGCAGCTCCAGGCCAACATATTTTACCTTTATAAGGAGAACTGGCTCTCCTCTTCCCTTCCGCCCAATCACATGAATCTGCTGGACTTGTGCAGTAAAACACAGTGAAGTATGGCAACACTGGATTTAAGCAGAAAGGGAGCCTGCTGTTGGCTTTAGTTTACAGAGTGCTCCAGCAGCCCCGTTTGGACAAATCGTCCCTGTCTCTGTTAGTTTAAAAACCCCAATGTCATTCTGCCTTCCAGTGTGGAAAAAAGAGGGCTAAGCAGCCTTTGGAAATAGAGTTTTAAAGTGAAATTCTTTGAGATATCCCCCAGGCAAGAGGTACATTCTGAAGACATATATTATGAATGCCGAACTCGGATTTTATGTCACCGATGCTCTGTTGAAGTAATCGCTTTGTGCATCTAAAAAGGAGCAGTAAAGAGGGCACGCAATAAGAGACACTGTTAGAAATCTTCACTCTGGGTGGCATATGCAGCCGACAAAACCATCAAAGTCCCTGGGGCAGAGTGTCACCGTCTTCCTATAGCACATAACAAATTCTTGGACTGGGAGTCAGTCAAAACACATTCAATCATCAGAGCGAGGCTAATAAATATGCATCCCCATTAAGCTGCTTTGATTAGAATCAAGCCACTGAATTCCCCCTTGATTTGTCGGCCCTCCTCCTGTGTCTTTTTTGAAAAAGAGGAGGCAGAGTGAATCCTCTTGCCTCTAATGCACTGACGCCTGTAGGGATTAACAACCATATTGCATAGTTTAAAGACTATATTTCAATATTTGCCACCAATACGCCCACCTCCTACAGCTCATTTTTGCACTGCGGTGACATATCACTTGTAATGGTGTATTGAGGGGTTAAAGACCTGTAATTTAGATTGTGTGTCATTATTTGTATTGAAAAGTAAAAACACATGCAGGTGTATCACGTGTGGTGCTTCTACACTGATTTTTGCAACACCATTTTTCCTGCGGGTGCCGTTTCATACCACAGCTCCTTCAGCCTGTGTGGCGTTCAGTTTATAAGACAAATCTCAGTATCTTTTTTTTATTGCGCTTCAGGCAGCCTGCTAGCCTCACATCCCCAAGCTAACCCTTGGCTTTATTTATTTACACGTATCTCCTTTCCTCGCATGCATAATCCTGCATTTGTGGCTCGTAGTGCCACTTCATCTCTCTGGTTCATATCGTCGAATGGCTAAACAGTCCACACAGGCTAAAGATGGGAGTTAGAGCTCTGTATGGAAAATGATAAACGATGGGAATGCTGGAAAACCACAAGGTTGTGATCGCTGCTGCAAAGAATTCCCAGGGTGCAGTGGGGTTGACTGTTCGACAGATGCACAGCAGAGTGGGGCAAGCCTAGAGCACATCAAGGAGGGCGTATGTCTGTGTATGAGCGCAGAGCTGTCGGCTTTGAGGATATCATTAACTCAAACACATCAGCTCCCATTAGTGCTTAGAGGACTGAAAACAGCCTCCTGCAAACGCTGGTTGCTGATGCAGATGGCTAACCGTCGAGTCAGGTTTAAGGAAGGCTGAAAAAACATCTGTTTTTACTTGTTTACAA